>CM023200.3:5607980-5962181 GCA_004115045.4 Sinella curviseta | reverse complement strand
CAGATTCCATTTAACCCTCCGACAGATTCCATTTAACCCTCCGACAGATTCCAGTTAACTATCCGACAGATTCCATTTAACCCTCCGACACATTCCATTAAACCATCCGACAGATTCCGTTTAACCCCACCAACAGATTCCATTTAACCCTCCGACAGATTCCATTGAACCTTCCGACACATTCCATTTAACAATTCAATAGATTCCAGTTTATCCTACCACAGATTATATTAAACCATCCGACAGATTCTATTGAACCATCCGACAGATTCCATTTAAATATCGGGCAGATTCCAGTTAAGCCTCCGACAGATTCAAGTTAAGCCTCCGACAAATTCAAATTAAGCCTCCGACAGATTCCATTTAATCCTCCGACACATTCAATTAAACCATCCGACAGATTCCATTTAACCATCAGGCAGATTCCAGTTAACCCACCAACAGATTCCATTTAACCCTCCGACACATTCCATTTAACAATTCGATAGATTCCAGTTTATCCTCCCACAGATTATATTAAACCATCCGAAAGATTCCATTTAACCCTCCGACACATTCCATTAAACCATCCGACAGATTATATTTAACCATACGACAGATTCCATTTAACCCTCCGGCAGATTATATTTAACCATACGACAGATTCCATTTAACCCTCCGACACTTTCCAGTAAACCATCCGACAGATTCCATTTAACCCTCCGACACATTCCATAAAACCATCCGACAGATTCCATTTAACCATCCGACAGATTCCAGTTAACCCACCAACAGATTCCATTGAACCCTCCGACACTCTATTTAACAATTGGATAGATTCCAGTTTATCCTCCCACAGATTATATTAAACCATCCGACAGATTCTATTAAACCATCCGACAGATTCTACTAAACCATCAGACAGATTCTATTTAAATATCGGACAGATTCCAGTTAAGCCTCCGATTATTCCATTTAACCATCCGACAGATTCCAGTTGTCTTCGACATATTCCATTTAACCCTCCGACACATTCCATTTAACCATCCGACACATTCCAATAAACCATCCGACAAATTCAAGTTAAGCCTCCGACAGATTCCATTTAACAATCCGACAGATTCCATTTAACCCTCCGACACATTCCATTTAACCATCCGACACATTCCATTTAACCCTCCGACACATTCCATTTAACCATCCGACACATTCTATTTAACCATCCGACAGATTATATTTAACCCTCCGACACATTCCATTAAACCATCCGACAGATTGCATTTAACAATCCGACAGATTCCAGTTAACCCTTAGACAGATTCAATTTAACCCTCCGACACATTCTATTTAACCATCCGACAGATTATATTTAACCCTCCGACACATTCCATTAAACCATCCGACAGATTCCATTTAACAATCCGACAGATTCCAGTTAACCCTCCGACAGATTCCATTTAACCCTCCGACAGATTATATTTAACCATACGACAGATTCCATTTAACCCTCCGACACATTCCATTTAACAATTCGATAGATTCCATTTGACCATCCGGCACATTCCATTTAACCATCCGACAGATTATATTTAACCATACGACAGATTCCATTTAACCCTCCGCCACATTCCATTTAACAATTCGATAGATTCCAGTTTATCCTCCCACAGATTATATTAAACGATCCGACAGATTTCAGTTAACCATCCGACAGATTCCATTGAACCCTCCGACAGCTTGTATTCAACAATTCGATGGATTCGATTTAACCATTCGCCAGGTTCCAGTTAAGCCAGCGACTGATTCCATTTAACCATCCGACGGATGCCATTTAACCATCCGACAGATTCTAGTTAACCCTCCGACATGTTCCATTTAACCCTCCGGCATATACCAGTTAACCATCCGACAGGTTCCATTTAACAATTCGATAGATTCCATTTAACCATCCGACAGATTTCATTGAACCATCCGATAGATTCCATTTAACCATCGAACAGATTTGACAATTTGATACCTTGAAGTTTATCCTCCCATATATTATATTAAACCATCCGACTGCTTCCATTTAACAAATCGATAGATTCCATTTAACCATTCAACAGATTCCATTTAACCCTCCGACAGATTCCATTTAACCATCCGACAGATTCCAGCTAACCCTACGACAGATTCCATTTAACCATCCGACAGATTCCAGTTAACCCTCCGACAGATTCCAGTTAACCATCCGACAGCTTCGATTTTACAATTCGATAGATTACATTTAACCCTCCGACAGATTCCATTTAACCATCCGACAGATTCCAGTTAACCCTCCGACAGATTCCAGTTAACCATCCGACAGCTTCGATTTTACAATTCGATAGATTACATTTAACATTCCGACAGATTCCATTTAACCATCCGACAGATTCCAGTTAACCCTCCGACAGATTCCATTTACCCATCCGACAGATTCCATTGAACCCTCCGACACATTGCATTTAACCATCCGACAGATTCCAGTTAACCCTCCGACAGATTCCATTGAACCCTCCGACACATTGCATTTAACCATCCGACAGATTCCAATTAACCATCCGACAGATTCCATTGAACCCTCCGATAGCTTCCATTTAACAATTCGATAGATTCCATTTAACCATTCGCCGGGTGCCGGTTAAGCCTGCGACTGATTTCTATTAACCATCCGACGGATTCCATTTAACAATCCGACGGATTCCATTTAACCATCCGACAGATTCCAATTGTCTTCGACAGATTCCAATAAACCATCCGACAGATTCCATTTAACCATCCGACAGATTCTAGTTAACAATCCGACAGGTTCCATTTAACCATCCGACAGATTGCATTTAACCATCCGACAGATTCCAATTAACCATCCGACAGATTCCATTGAACCCTCCGATAGCTTCCATTTAACAATTCGATAGATTCCATTTAACCATTCGCCAGGTGCCAGTTAAGCCTGCGACTGATTTCTATTAACCATCCGACGGATTCCATTTAACAATCCGACGGATTCCATTTAACCATCCGACAGATTCCAATTGTCTTCGACAGATTCCAATAAACCATCCGACAGATTCCATTTAACCATCCGACAGATTCTAGTTAACAATCCGACAGGTTCCATTTAACCATCCGACAGATTATATTTAACCCTCCGACACATTCCATTTAACCATCCTACACGTTTCATTTAACCATCTGACAGATTCCATTTAAATATCCGACACGTTTCATTTAACCATACGACAGATTATATTTAACCATACGACAGATTCCATTTAACCCTCCGACATTCCATTTAACCAACCGACAGATTATATTTAACCATACGACAGATTCCATTTAACCCTCCGACACATTCCATTTAACCATCCGACAGATTATATTTAACCATCCGACAGATTATATTTAACCATCGGACGGATTCCCTTTAACCCTCCGACACATTCCATTTAACCATCCGACAGATTATATTTAACAATCCGACATATTCCATTTAACCCTCCGACACATTCCATTTAACCATCCGACAGATTATATTTAACCATACGACTGATTCCATTTAACCCTCCGACACATTCCATTTAACCATCCGACACATTCCATTTAACCATCCGACAGATTATATTTAACCCTCCGACACATTCCATTAAACCATCCGACAGATTGCATTGAACAATCCGACAGATTATATTTAACCATACGACTGATTCCATTTAACCCTCCGACACATTCCATTTAACCATCCGACACATTCCATTTAACCATCCGACAGATTATATTTAACCCTCCGACACATTCCATTAAACCATCCGACAGATTGCATTGAACAATCCGACAGATTCCAGTTAACCCTCCGACAGATTATATTTAACCATACGACAGATTCCATTTAACCCTCCGACACTTTCCAGTAAACCATCCGACAGATTCCATTTAACCATCCGACACATTCCATTAAACCATCCGACAGATTCCATTTAACCATCCGACAGATTCCAGCTAACCCTACGACAGATTCCATTTAACCATCCGACAGATTCCAGTTAACCCTCCGACAGATTCCAGTTAACCATCCGACAGCTTCGATTTTACAATTCGATAGATTACATTTAACCCTCCGACAGATTCCATTTAACCATCCGACAGATTCCAGTTATCCCTCCGACAGATTCCATTTAACCATCCGACAGATTCCAGTTAACCCTCCGACAGATTCCAGTTAACCATCCGACAGCTTCGATTTTACAATTCGATAGATTACATTTAACATTCCGACAGATTCCATTTAACCATCCGACAGATTCCAGTTAACCCTCCGACAGATTCCATTTACCCATCCGACAGATTCCATTGAACCCTCCGACACATTGCATTTAACCATCCGACAGATTCCAGTTAACCCTCCGACAGATTCCATTGAACCCTCCGACACATTGCATTTAACCATCCGACAGATTCCAATTAACCATCCGACAGATTCCATTGAACCCTCCGATAGCTTCCATTTAACAATTCGATAGATTCCATTTAACCATTCGCCGGGTGCCAGTTAAGCCTGCGACTGATTTCTATTAACCATCCGACGGATTCCATTTAACAATCCGACGGATTCCATTTAACCATCCGACAGATTCCAATTGTCTTCGACAGATTCCAATAAACCATCCGACAGATTCCATTTAACCATCCGACAGATTCTAGTTAACAATCCGACAGGTTCCATTTAACCATCCGACAGATTGCATTTAACCATCCGACAGATTCCAATTAACCATCCGACAGATTCCATTGAACCCTCCGATAGCTTCCATTTAACAATTCGATAGATTCCATTTAACCATTCGCCAGGTGCCAGTTAAGCCTGCGACTGATTTCTATTAACCATCCGACGGATTCCATTTAACAATCCGACGGATTCCATTTAACCATCCGACAGATTCCAATTGTCTTCGACAGATTCCAATAAACCATCCGACAGATTCCATTTAACCATCCGACAGATTCTAGTTAACAATCCGACAGGTTCCATTTAACCATCCGACAGATTATATTTAACCCTCCGACACATTCCATTTAACCATCCTACACGTTTCATTTAACCATCTGACAGATTCCATTTAAATCTCCGACACGTTTCATTTAACCATACGACAGATTATATTTAACCATACGACAGATTCCATTTAACCCTCCGACATTCCATTTAACCAACCGACAGATTATATTTAACCATACGACAGATTCCATTTAACCCTCCGACACATTCCATTTAACCATCCGACAGATTATATTTAACCATCCGACAGATTATATTTAACCATCGGACGGATTCCCTTTAACCCTCCGACACATTCCATTTAACCATCCGACAGATTATATTTAACAATCCGACATATTCCATTTAACCCTCCGACACATTCCATTTAACCATCCGACAGATTATATTTAACCATACGACTGATTCCATTTAACCCTCCGACACATTCCATTTAACCATCCGACACATTCCATTTAACCATCCGACAGATTATATTTAACCCTCCGACACATTCCATTAAACCATCCGACAGATTGCATTGAACAATCCGACAGATTATATTTAACCATACGACTGATTCCATTTAACCCTCCGACACATTCCATTTAACCATCCGACACATTCCATTTAACCATCCGACAGATTATATTTAACCCTCCGACACATTCCATTAAACCATCCGACAGATTGCATTGAACAATCCGACAGATTCCAGTTAACCCTCCGACAGATTATATTTAACCATACGACAGATTCCATTTAACCCTCCGACACTTTCCAGTAAACCATCCGACAGATTCCATTTAACCCTCCGACACATTCCATTAAACCATCCGACAGATTCCATTTAACCATCCGACAGATTCCAGTTAACCCACCAACAGATTCCATTGAACCCTCCGACACTCTATTTAACAATTGGATAGATTCCAGTTTATCCTCCCACAGATTATATTAAACCATCCGACAGATTCTATTAAACCATCCGACAGATTCTACTAAACCATCAGACAGATTCTATTTAAATATCGGACAGATTCCATTTAACCCTCCGACACATTCCATTTAACCATCCGACACATTCCAATAAACCATCCGACAAATTCAAGTTAAGCCTCCGACAGATTCCATTTAACAATCCGACAGATTCCATTTAACCCTCCGACACATTCCATTTAACCATCCGACACATTCCATTTAACCCTCCGACACATTCCATTTAACCATCCGACACATTCTATTTAACCATCCGACAGATTATATTTAACCCTCCGACACATTCCATTAAACCATCCGACAGATTGCATTTAACAATCCGACAGATTCCAGTTAACCCTTAGACAGATTCAATTTAACCCTCCGACACATTCTATTTAACCATCCGACAGATTATATTTAACCCTCCGACACATTCCATTAAACCATCCGACAGATTCCATTTAACAATCCGACGAATTCCAGTTAACCCTCCGACAGATTCCATTTAACCCTCCGGCAGATTATATTTAACCATACGACAGATTCCATTTAACCCTCCGACACATTCCATTTAACAATTCGATAGATTCCATTTGACCATCCGGCACATTCCATTTAACCATCCGACAGATTATATTTAACCATACGACAGATTCCATTTAACCCTCCGCCACATTCCATTTAGCAATTCGATAGATTCCAGTTTATCCTCCCACAGATTATATTAAACGATCCGACAGATTTCAGTTAACCATCCGACAGATTCCATTGAACCCTCCGACAGCTTGTATTCAACAATTCGATGGATTCGATTTAACCATTCGCCAGGTTCCAGTTAAGCCAGCGACTGATTCCATTTAACCATCCGACGGATGCCATTTAACCATCCGACAGATTCTAGTTAACCCTCCGACATGTTCCATTTAACCCTCCGGCATATACCAGTTAACCATCCGACAGGTTCCATTTAACAATTCGATAGATTCCATTTAACCATCCGACAGATTTCATTGAACCATCCGATAGATTCCATTTAACCATCGAACAGATTTGACAATTTGATACCTTGAAGTTTATCCTCCCATATATTATATTAAACCATCCGACTGCTTCCATTTAACAAATCGATAGATTCCATTTAACCATTCAACAGATTCCATTTAACCCTCCGACAGATTCCATTTAACCATCCGACAGATTCCAGCTAACCCTACGACAGATTCCATTTAACCATCCGACAGATTCCAGTTAACCCTCCGACAGATTCCAGTTAACCATCCGACAGCTTCGATTTTACAATTCGATAGATTACATTTAACCCTCCGACAGATTCCATTTAACCATCCGACAGATTCCAGTTAACCCTCAGACAGATTCCATTTAACCATCCGACAGATTCCAGTTAACCCTCCGACAGATTCCAGTTAACCATCCGACAGCTTCGATTTTACAATTCGATAGATTACATTTAACATTCCGACAGATTCCATTTAACCATCCGACAGATTCCAGTTAACCCTCCGACAGATTCCATTTACCCATCCGACAGATTCCATTGAACCCTCCGACACATTGCATTTAACCATCCGACAGATTCCAGTTAACCCTCCGACAGATTCCATTGAACCCTCCGACACATTGCATTTAACCATCCGACAGATTCCAATTAACCATCCGACAGATTCCATTGAACCCTCCGATAGCTTCCATTTAACAATTCGATAGATTCCATTTAACCATTCGCCGGGTGCCAGTTAAGCCTGCGACTGATTTCTATTAACCATCCGACGGATTCCATTTAACAATCCGACGGATTCCATTTAACCATCCGACAGATTCCATTGAACCCTCCGACACTCTATTTAACAATTGGATAGATTCCAGTTTATCCTCCCACAGATTATATTAAACCATCCGACAGATTCTATTAAACCATCCGACAGATTCTACTAAACCATCAGACAGATTCTATTTAAATATCGGACAGATTCCATTTAACCCTCCGACACATTCCATTTAACCATCCGACACATTCCAATAAACCATCCGACAAATTCAAGTTAAGCCTCCGACAGATTCCATTTAACAATCCGACAGATTCCATTTAACCCTCCGACACATTCCATTTAACCATCCGACACATTCCATTTAACCCTCCGACACATTCCATTTAACCATCCGACACATTCTATTTAACCATCCGACAGATTATATTTAACCCTCCGACACATTCCATTAAACCATCCGACAGATTGCATTTAACAATCCGACAGATTCCAGTTAACCCTTAGACAGATTCAATTTAACCCTCCGACACATTCTATTTAACCATCCGACAGATTATATTTAACCCTCCGACACATTCCATTAAACCATCCGACAGATTCCATTTAACAATCCGACGAATTCCAGTTAACCCTCCGACAGATTCCATTTAACCCTCCGGCAGATTATATTTAACCATACGACAGATTCCATTTAACCCTCCGACACATTCCATTTAACAATTCGATAGATTCCATTTGACCATCCGGCACATTCCATTTAACCATCCGACAGATTATATTTAACCATACGACAGATTCCATTTAACCCTCCGCCACATTCCATTTAACAATTCGATAGATTCCAGTTTATCCTCCCACAGATTATATTAAACGATCCGACAGATTTCAGTTAACCATCCGACAGATTCCATTGAACCCTCCGACAGCTTGTATTCAACAATTCGATGGATTCGATTTAACCATTCGCCAGGTTCCAGTTAAGCCAGCGACTGATTCCATTTAACCATCCGACGGATGCCATTTAACCATCCGACAGATTCTAGTTAACCCTCCGACATGTTCCATTTAACCCTCCGGCATATACCAGTTAACCATCCGACAGGTTCCATTTAACAATTCGATAGATTCCATTTAACCATCCGACAGATTTCATTGAACCATCCGATAGATTCCATTTAACCATCGAACAGATTTGACAATTTGATACCTTGAAGTTTATCCTCCCATATATTATATTAAACCATCCGACTGCTTCCATTTAACAAATCGATAGATTCCATTTAACCATTCAACAGATTCCATTTAACCCTCCGACAGATTCCATTTAACCATCCGACAGATTCCAGCTAACCCTACGACAGATTCCATTTAACCATCCGACAGATTCCAGTTAACCCTCCGACAGATTCCAGTTAACCATCCGACAGCTTCGATTTTACAATTCGATAGATTACATTTAACCCTCCGACAGATTCCATTTAACCATCCGACAGATTCCAGTTAACCCTCCGACAGATTCCATTTAACCATCCGACAGATTCCAGTTAACCCTCCGACAGATTCCAGTTAACCATCCGACAGCTTCGATTTTACAATTCGATAGATTACATTTAACATTCCGACAGATTCCATTTAACCATCCGACAGATTCCAGTTAACCCTCCGACAGATTCCATTTACCCATCCGACAGATTCCATTGAACCCTCCGACACATTGCATTTAACCATCCGACAGATTCCAGTTAACCCTCCGACAGATTCCATTGAACCCTCCGACACATTGCATTTAACCATCCGACAGATTCCAATTAACCATCCGACAGATTCCATTGAACCCTCCGATAGCTTCCATTTAACAATTCGATAGATTCCATTTAACCATTCGCCGGGTGCCAGTTAAGCCTGCGACTGATTTCTATTAACCATCCGACGGATTCCATTTAACAATCCGACGGATTCCATTTAACCATCCGACAGATTCCAATTGTCTTCGACAGATTCCAATAAACCATCCGACAGATTCCATTTAACCATCCGACAGATTCTAGTTAACAATCCGACAGGTTCCATTTAACCATCCGACAGATTGCATTTAACCATCCGACAGATTCCAATTAACCATCCGACAGATTCCATTGAACCCTCCGATAGCTTCCATTTAACAATTCGATAGATTCCATTTAACCATTCGCCAGGTGCCAGTTAAGCCTGCGACTGATTTCTATTAACCATCCGACGGATTCCATTTAACAATCCGACGGATTCCATTTAACCATCCGACAGATTCCAATTGTCTTCGACAGATTCCAATAAACCATCCGACAGATTCCATTTAACCATCCGACAGATTCTAGTTAACAATCCGACAGGTTCCATTTAACCATCCGACAGATTATATTTAACCCTCCGACACATTCCATTTAACCATCCTACACGTTTCATTTAACCATCTGACAGATTCCATTTAAATATCCGACACGTTTCATTTAACCATACGACAGATTATATTTAACCATACGACAGATTCCATTTAACCCTCCGACATTCCATTTAACCAACCGACAGATTATATTTAACCATACGACAGATTCCATTTAACCCTCCGACACATTCCATTTAACCATCCGACAGATTATATTTAACCATCCGACAGATTATATTTAACCATCGGACGGATTCCCTTTAACCCTCCGACACATTCCATTTAACCATCCGACAGATTATATTTAACAATCCGACATATTCCATTTAACCCTCCGACACATTCCATTTAACCATCCGACAGATTATATTTAACCATACGACTGATTCCATTTAACCCTCCGACACATTCCATTTAACCATCCGACACATTCCATTTAACCATCCGACAGATTATATTTAACCCTCCGACACATTCCATTAAACCATCCGACAGATTGCATTGAACAATCCGACAGATTATATTTAACCATACGACTGATTCCATTTAACCCTCCGACACATTCCATTTAACCATCCGACACATTCCATTTAACCATCCGACAGATTATATTTAACCCTCCGACACATTCCATTAAACCATCCGACAGATTGCATTGAACAATCCGACAGATTCCAGTTAACCCTCCGACAGATTCCATTTAACCCTCCGACAGATTCCAGTTAACCATCCGACAGATTCCAGTTAACCATCCGACAGATTCCATTGAACTCTCCGACACATTCCATTTAACAATTCGATAGATTCCAGTTTATCCTCCCACAGATTATATTAAACCATCCGACAGATTCTATTGAACCATCCGACAGATTCTATTGAACCATCCGACAGATTCTATTGAACCATCCGACAGATTCCATTTAAATATCCAATTAAGCCTCCGACAGATTCAAGTTAAGCCTCCGACAGATTCCACGTAACCATCCTACAGATTCCATTTAACCATCCGACAGATTCCAGTTGTCTCCGACAGATTCCATTAAACCATTCGACAGATTCCATTTAACCATCCGACAGATTCCATTAAACCATCCGACAGATTCCATTTAACCATCCGACAGATTCCATTTAACCCTCCGACACATTCCATTTAACCATCCGACAGATTATATTTAACAGTCCGACAGATTCCATTTAAGCCTCCGACACATTCCATTTAACCATCCGACAGATTCCATTTAACCCTCCGACACATTCCATTAAACAATCCGACAGATTCCAGTTAACCCTCCGACAGATTCCATTTAACCCTCCGACAGATTCCAGTTAACCATCCGGCACATTACATTTAACCATCCGACAGATTATATTTAACCATACGACAGATTCCATTTAACCCTTCGACACATTCCATTTAACCATCCGACAGATTCCAGTTAACCATCCGACAGATTCCATTGAACTCTCCGACACATTCCATTTAACAATTCGATAGATTCCAGTTTATCCTCCCACAGATTATATTAAACCATCCGACAGATTATATTTAACCCTCCGACACATTCCATTAAACCCTCCGACAGCTTGTATTCAACAATTCGATGGATTCCATTTAACCATTCGCCAGGTTCCAGTTAAGCCAGCGACAGATTCCATTTACCCATCCGACAGATTCCATTGAACCCTCCGACACATTGCATTTAACCATCCGACAGATTCCAGTTAACCCTCCGACAGATTCCATTGAACCCTCCGACACATTGCATTTAACCATCCGACAGATTCCAATTAACCATCCGACAGATTCCATTGAACCCTCCGATAGCTTCCATTTAACAATTCGATAGATTCCATTTAACCATTCGCCGGGTGCCAGTTAAGCCTGCGACTGATTTCTATTAACCATCCGACGGATTCCATTTAACAATCCGACGGATTCCATTTAACCATCCGACAGATTCCAATTGTCTTCGACAGATTCCAATAAACCATCCGACAGATTCCATTTAACCATCCGACAGATTCTAGTTAACAATCCGACAGGTTCCATTTAACCATCCGACAGATTGCATTTAACCATCCGACAGATTCCAATTAACCATCCGACAGATTCCATTGAACCCTCCGATAGCTTCCATTTAACAATTCGATAGATTCCATTTAACCATTCGCCAGGTGCCAGTTAAGCCTGCGACTGATTTCTATTAACCATCCGACGGATTCCATTTAACAATCCGACGGATTCCATTTAACCATCCGACAGATTCCAATTGTCTTCGACAGATTCCAATAAACCATCCGACAGATTCCATTTAACCATCCGACAGATTCTAGTTAACAATCCGACAGGTTCCATTTAACCATCCGACAGATTATATTTAACCCTCCGACACATTCCATTTAACCATCCGACAGATTCCATTTAACCATCCGACAGATTCCATTTAAATATCCGACACGTTTCATTTAACCATACGACAGATTATATTTAACCATACGACAGATTCCATTTAACCCTCCGACATTCCATTTAACCAACCGACAGATTATATTTAACCATACGACAGATTCCATTTAACCCTCCGACACATTCCATTTAACCATCCGACAGATTATATTTAACCATCCGACAGATTATATTTAACCATCGGACGGATTCCCTTTAACCCTCCGACACATTCCATTTAACCATCCGACAGATTATATTTAACAATCCGACATATTCCATTTAACCCTCCGACACATTCCATTTAACCATCCGACAGATTATATTTAACCATACGACTGATTCCATTTAACCCTCCGACACATTCCATTTAACCATCCGACACATTCCATTTAACCATCCGACAGATTATATTTAACCCTCCGACACATTCCATTAAACCATCCGACAGATTGCATTGAACAATCCGACAGATTATATTTAACCATACGACTGATTCCATTTAACCCTCCGACACATTCCATTTAACCATCCGACACATTCCATTTAACCATCCGACAGATTATATTTAACCCTCCGACACATTCCATTAAACCATCCGACAGATTGCATTGAACAATCCGACAGATTCCAGTTAACCCTCCGACAGATTCCATTTAACCCTCCGACAGATTCCAGTTAACCATCCGACAGATTCCAGTTAACCATCCGACAGATTCCATTGAACTCTCCGACACATTCCATTTAACAATTCGATAGATTCCAGTTTATCCTCCCACAGATTATATTAAACCATCCGACAGATTCTATTGAACAATCCGACAGATTCCAGTTAACCCTCCGACAGATTCCATTTAACCCTCCGACAGATTCCAGTTAACCATCCGACAGATTCCAGTTAACCATCCGACAGATTCCATTGAACTCTCCGACACATTCCATTTAACAATTCGATAGATTCCAGTTTATCCTCCCACAGATTATATTAAACCATCCGACAGATTCTATTGAACCATCCGACAGATTCTATTGAACCATCCGACAGATTCTATTGAACCATCCGACAGATTCCATTTAAATATCCAATTAAGCCTCCGACAGATTCAAGTTAAGCCTCCGACAGATTCCACGTAACCATCCTACAGATTCCATTTAACCATCCGACAGATTCCAGTTGTCTCCGACAGATTCCATTAAACCATTCGACAGATTCCATTTAACCATCCGACAGATTCCATTAAACCATCCGACAGATTCCATTTAACCATCCGACAGATTCCATTTAACCCTCCGACACATTCCATTTAACCATCCGACAGATTATATTTAACAGTCCGACAGATTCCATTTAAGCCTCCGACACATTCCATTTAACCATCCGACAGATTCCATTTAACCCTCCGACACATTCCATTAAACAATCCGACAGATTCCAGTTAACCCTCCGACAGATTCCATTTAACCCTCCGACAGATTCCAGTTAACCATCCGGCACATTACATTTAACCATCCGACAGATTATATTTAACCATACGACAGATTCCATTTAACCCTTCGACACATTCCATTTAACCATCCGACAGATTCCAGTTAACCATCCGACAGATTCCATTGAACTCTCCGACACATTCCATTTAACAATTCGATAGATTCCAGTTTATCCTCCCACAGATTATATTAAACCATCCGACAGATTATATTTAACCCTCCGACACATTCCATTAAACCCTCCGACAGCTTGTATTCAACAATTCGATGGATTCCATTTAACCATTCGCCAGGTTCCAGTTAAGCCAGCGACTGATTCCATTTAACCATCCGACGGATTCCATTTAACCATCCGACAGATTCTAGTTAACCCTCCGACAGGTTCCATTTAACCCTCCGGCATATACCAGTTAACCATCCGACAGATTCTAGTTAACAATCCGACAGGTTCCATTTAACCATCCGACAGATTATATTTAACCCTCCGACACATTCCATTTAACCATCCTACACGTTTCATTTAACCATCTGACAGATTCCATTTAAATATCCGACACGTTTCATTTAACCATACGACAGATTATATTTAACCATACGACAGATTCCATTTAACCCTCCGACATTCCATTTAACCAACCGACAGATTATATTTAACCATACGACAGATTCCATTTAACCCTCCGACACATTCCATTTAACCATCCGACAGATTATATTTAACCATCCGACAGATTATATTTAACCATCGGACGGATTCCCTTTAACCCTCCGACACATTCCATTTAACCATCCGACAGATTATATTTAACAATCCGACATATTCCATTTAACCCTCCGACACATTCCATTTAACCATCCGACAGATTATATTTAACCATACGACTGATTCCATTTAACCCTCCGACACATTCCATTTAACCATCCGACACATTCCATTTAACCATCCGACAGATTATATTTAACCCTCCGACACATTCCATTAAACCATCCGACAGATTGCATTGAACAATCCGACAGATTATATTTAACCCTCCGACACATTCCATTAAACCATCCGACAGATTGCATTGAACAATCCGACAGATTATATTTAACCATACGACTGATTCCATTTAACCCTCCGACACATTCCATTTAACCATCCGACACATTCCATTTAACCATCCGACAGATTATATTTAACCCTCCGACACATTCCATTAAACCATCCGACAGATTGCATTGAACAATCCGACAGATTCCAGTTAACCCTCCGACAGATTCCATTTAACCCTCCGACAGATTCCAGTTAACCATCCGACAGATTCCAGTTAACCATCCGACAGATTCCATTGAACTCTCCGACACATTCCATTTAACAATTCGATAGATTCCAGTTTATCCTCCCACAGATTATATTAAACCATCCGACAGATTCTATTGAACAATCCGACAGACTCCAGTTAACCCTCCGACAGATTCCATTTAACCCTCCGACAGATTCCAGTTAACCATCCGACAGATTCCAGTTAACCATCCGACAGATTCCATTGAACTCTCCGACACATTCCATTTAACAATTCGATAGATTCCAGTTTATCCTCCCACAGATTATATTAAACCATCCGACAGATTCTATTGAACCATCCGACAGATTCTATTGAACCATCCGACAGATTCTATTGAACCATCCGACAGATTCCATTTAAATATCCAATTAAGCCTCCGACAGATTCAAGTTAAGCCTCCGACAGATTCCACGTAACCATCCTACAGATTCCATTTAACCATCCGACAGATTCCAGTTGTCTCCGACAGATTCCATTAAACCATTCGACAGATTCCATTTAACCATCCGACAGATTCCATTAAACCATCCGACAGATTCCATTTAACCATCCGACAGATTCCATTTAACCCTCCGACACATTCCATTTAACCATCCGACAGATTATATTTAACAGTCCGACAGATTCCATTTAAGCCTCCGACACATTCCATTTAACCATCCGACAGATTCCATTTAACCCTCCGACACATTCCATTAAACAATCCGACAGATTCCAGTTAACCCTCCGACAGATTCCATTTAACCCTCCGACAGATTCCAGTTAACCATCCGGCACATTACATTTAACCATCCGACAGATTATATTTAACCATACGACAGATTCCATTTAACCCTTCGACACATTCCATTTAACCATCCGACAGATTCCAGTTAACCATCCGACAGATTCCATTGAACTCTCCGACACATTCCATTTAACAATTCGATAGATTCCAGTTTATCCTCCCACAGATTATATTAAACCATCCGACAGATTATATTTAACCCTCCGACACATTCCATTAAACCATCCGACAGATTGCATTGAACAATCCGACAGATTATATTTAACCATACGACTGATTCCATTTAACCCTCCGACACATTCCATTTAACCATCCGACACATTCCATTTAACCATCCGACAGATTATATTTAACCCTCCGACACATTCCATTAAACCATCCGACAGATTGCATTGAACAATCCGACAGATTCCAGTTAACCCTCCGACAGATTCCATTTAACCCTCCGACAGATTCCAGTTAACCATCCGACAGATTCCAGTTAACCATCCGACAGATTCCATTGAACTCTCCGACACATTCCATTTAACAATTCGATAGATTCCAGTTTATCCTCCCACAGATTATATTAAACCATCCGACAGATTCTATTGAACAATCCGACAGATTCCAGTTAACCCTCCGACAGATTCCATTTAACCCTCCGACAGATTCCAGTTAACCATCCGACAGATTCCAGTTAACCATCCGACAGATTCCATTGAACTCTCCGACACATTCCATTTAACAATTCGATAGATTCCAGTTTATCCTCCCACAGATTATATTAAACCATCCGACAGATTCTATTGAACCATCCGACAGATTCTATTGAACCATCCGACAGATTCTATTGAACCATCCGACAGATTCCATTTAAATATCCAATTAAGCCTCCGACAGATTCAAGTTAAGCCTCCGACAGATTCCACGTAACCATCCTACAGATTCCATTTAACCATCCGACAGATTCCAGTTGTCTCCGACAGATTCCATTAAACCATTCGACAGATTCCATTTAACCATCCGACAGATTCCATTAAACCATCCGACAGATTCCATTTAACCATCCGACAGATTCCATTTAACCCTCCGACACATTCCATTTAACCATCCGACAGATTATATTTAACAGTCCGACAGATTCCATTTAAGCCTCCGACACATTCCATTTAACCATCCGACAGATTCCATTTAACCCTCCGACACATTCCATTAAACAATCCGACAGATTCCAGTTAACCCTCCGACAGATTCCATTTAACCCTCCGACAGATTCCAGTTAACCATCCGGCACATTACATTTAACCATCCGACAGATTATATTTAACCATACGACAGATTCCATTTAACCCTTCGACACATTCCATTTAACCATCCGACAGATTCCAGTTAACCATCCGACAGATTCCATTGAACTCTCCGACACATTCCATTTAACAATTCGATAGATTCCAGTTTATCCTCCCACAGATTATATTAAACCATCCGACAGATTATATTTAACCCTCCGACACATTCCATTAAACCCTCCGACAGCTTGTATTCAACAATTCGATGGATTCCATTTAACCATTCGCCAGGTTCCAGTTAAGCCAGCGACTGATTCCATTTAACCATCCGACGGATTCCATTTAACCATCCGACAGATTCTAGTTAACCCTCCGACAGGTTCCATTTAACCCTCCGGCATATACCAGTTAACCATCCGACAGATTCTAGTTAACAATCCGACAGGTTCCATTTAACCATCCGACAGATTATATTTAACCCTCCGACACATTCCATTTAACCATCCTACACGTTTCATTTAACCATCTGACAGATTCCATTTAAATATCCGACACGTTTCATTTAACCATACGACAGATTATATTTAACCATACGACAGATTCCATTTAACCCTCCGACATTCCATTTAACCAACCGACAGATTATATTTAACCATACGACAGATTCCATTTAACCCTCCGACACATTCCATTTAACCATCCGACAGATTATATTTAACCATCCGACAGATTATATTTAACCATCGGACGGATTCCCTTTAACCCTCCGACACATTCCATTTAACCATCCGACAGATTATATTTAACAATCCGACATATTCCATTTAACCCTCCGACACATTCCATTTAACCATCCGACAGATTATATTTAACCATACGACTGATTCCATTTAACCCTCCGACACATTCCATTTAACCATCCGACACATTCCATTTAACCATCCGACAGATTATATTTAACCCTCCGACACATTCCATTAAACCATCCGACAGATTGCATTGAACAATCCGACAGATTATATTTAACCCTCCGACACATTCCATTAAACCATCCGACAGATTGCATTGAACAATCCGACAGATTATATTTAACCATACGACTGATTCCATTTAACCCTCCGACACATTCCATTTAACCATCCGACACATTCCATTTAACCATCCGACAGATTATATTTAACCCTCCGACACATTCCATTAAACCATCCGACAGATTGCATTGAACAATCCGACAGATTCCAGTTAACCCTCCGACAGATTCCATTTAACCCTCCGACAGATTCCAGTTAACCATCCGACAGATTCCAGTTAACCATCCGACAGATTCCATTGAACTCTCCGACACATTCCATTTAACAATTCGATAGATTCCAGTTTATCCTCCCACAGATTATATTAAACCATCCGACAGATTCTATTGAACAATCCGACAGACTCCAGTTAACCCTCCGACAGATTCCATTTAACCCTCCGACAGATTCCAGTTAACCATCCGACAGATTCCAGTTAACCATCCGACAGATTCCATTGAACTCTCCGACACATTCCATTTAACAATTCGATAGATTCCAGTTTATCCTCCCACAGATTATATTAAACCATCCGACAGATTCTATTGAACCATCCGACAGATTCTATTGAACCATCCGACAGATTCTATTGAACCATCCGACAGATTCCATTTAAATATCCAATTAAGCCTCCGACAGATTCAAGTTAAGCCTCCGACAGATTCCACGTAACCATCCTACAGATTCCATTTAACCATCCGACAGATTCCAGTTGTCTCCGACAGATTCCATTAAACCATTCGACAGATTCCATTTAACCATCCGACAGATTCCATTAAACCATCCGACAGATTCCATTTAACCATCCGACAGATTCCATTTAACCCTCCGACACATTCCATTTAACCATCCGACAGATTATATTTAACAGTCCGACAGATTCCATTTAAGCCTCCGACACATTCCATTTAACCATCCGACAGATTCCATTTAACCCTCCGACACATTCCATTAAACAATCCGACAGATTCCAGTTAACCCTCCGACAGATTCCATTTAACCCTCCGACAGATTCCAGTTAACCATCCGGCACATTACATTTAACCATCCGACAGATTATATTTAACCATACGACAGATTCCATTTAACCCTTCGACACATTCCATTTAACCATCCGACAGATTCCAGTTAACCATCCGACAGATTCCATTGAACTCTCCGACACATTCCATTTAACAATTCGATAGATTCCAGTTTATCCTCCCACAGATTATATTAAACCATCCGACAGATTATATTTAACCCTCCGACACATTCCATTAAACCCTCCGACAGCTTGTATTCAACAATTCGATGGATTCCATTTAACCATTCGCCAGGTTCCAGTTAAGCCAGCGACTGATTCCATTTAACCATCCGACGGATTCCATTTAACCATCCGACAGATTCTAGTTAACCCTCCGACAGGTTCCATTTAACCCTCCGGCATATACCAGTTAACCATCCGACAGGTTCCATTTAACAGTTCGATAGATTCCATTTAACCATCCGACAGATTTCATTGAACCATCCGATAGATTCCATTTAACCATCGAACAGATTTGACAATTTGATACCTTGAAGTTTATCCTCCCATATATTATATTAAACCATCCGACTGCTTCCATTTAACAAATCGATAGATTCCATTTAACCATTCAACAGATTCTAGTTAACCATCCGACAGATTCCATTGAACAATTCCATAGATTCCAATTTATCTTCCCACGGATTCCATTTAACCATCCGACAGATTCCAGTTAACCCTCCGACAGATTCCATTTAACCATCCGACAGATTCCAGTTAACCCTCCGACAGATTCCATTTAACCATCCGACAGATTCCATTTAACCATCCGACAGATTCCAGTTAACCCTCCGACAGATTCCATTTAACCATCCGACAGATTCCATTTACCATCCGACAGATTCCATTTAACCATCCGACAGATTCCATTTAACCATCCGACAGATTCCATTTAACCATCCGACAGATTCCAGTTAACCCTCCGACAGATTCCATTTCACCATCCGACAGATTCCATTTACCATCCGACAGATTCCATTTAACCATCCGACAGATTCCATTTAACCCTCCGACAGATTCCAGTTAACCCTCCCACAGATTTCATTTAACCATCCGACAGATTCCATTTAACCATCCGACAGATTCCAGTTAACCCTCCGACAGATTCCATTTAACCATCCGACAGATTCCAGCTAACCTTACGACAGATTCCATTTAACCATCCGACAGATTCCAGTTAACCCTCCGACAGATTCCAGTTAACCATCCGACAGCTTCCATTTTACAATTCGATAGATTACATTTAACCATAAGACAGGTTCCAGTTAACCATCCGACTGATTCCATTGAACCCTCCGGCATATACCAGTTAACCATCCGACAGGTTCCATTTAACAGTTCGAAAGATTCCATTTAACCATCCGACAGATTCCATTTAACCATCCGACAGATTCCAGTTAACCCTCCGACAGATTCCATTTAACCATCCGACAGATTCCAGTTAACCCTCCGACAGATTCCAATGAACCCTCCGACACATTGCATTTAACCATCCGACAGATTCCAATTAACCATCCGACAGATTCCATTGAACCCTCCGATAGCTTCCATTTAACAATTCGATAGATTCCATTTAACCATACGCCAGGTGCCAGTTAAGCCTGCGACTGATTTCTATTAACCATCCGACGGATTCCATTTAACAATCCGACGGATTCCATTTAACCATCCGACAGATTCCAATTGTCTTCGACATATTCCAATAAACCATCCGACAGATTCCATTTAACCATCCGACAGATTCTAGTTAACAATCCGACAGATTCCAATTAACCATCCGACCGATTCCATTGAACCCTCCGATAGCTTCCATTTAACAATTCGATAGATTCCATTTAACCATTCGCCAGGTGCCAGTTAAGCCTGCGACTGATTTCTATTAACCATCCGACGGATTCCATTTAACAATCCGACGGATTCCATTTAACCATCCGACAGATTCCAATTGTCTTCGACAGATTCCAATAAACCATCCGACAGATTCCATTTAACCATCCGACAGATTCTAGTTAACAATCCGACAGGTTCCAGTTAACCATCCGACAGATTCCAGTTAACCATCCGACAGATTCCATTGAACTCTCCGACACATTCCATTTAACAATTCGATAGATTCCAGTTTATCCTCCCACAGATTATATTAAACCATCCGACAGATTCTATTGAACCATCCGACAGATTCTATTGAACCATCCAACAGATTCCATTTAAATATCGGACAGATTCCAATTAAGCCTCCGACAGATTCAAGTTAAGCCTCCGACAGATTCCACGTAACCATCCTACAGATTCCATTTAACCATCCGACAGATTCCAGTTGTTTCCGACAGATTCCATTAAACCATCCGACAGATTCCATTTAACCATCCGACAGATTCCATTAAACCATCCGACAGATTCCATTTAACCATCCGACAGATTCCATTTAACCCTCCGACACATTCCATTTAACCATCCGACAGATTATATTTAACCCTCCTACACATTCCATTAAACAATCCGACAGATTCCAGTTAACCCTCCGACAGATTCCATTTAACCCTCCGACAGATTCCAGTTAACCATCCGGCACATTACATTTAACCATCCGACAGATTATATTTAACCATACGACAGATTCCATTTAACCCTTCGACACATTCCATTTAACCATCCGACAGATTCCAGTTAACCATCCGACAGATTCCATTGAACTCTCCGACAGATACCAGTTAACCATCCGACAGCTTCCATTTTACAATTCGATAGATTACATTTAACCATAAGACAGGTTCCAGTTAACCATCCGACAGATTCCATTGAACCCTCCGGCATATACCAGTTAACCATCCGACAGGTTCCATTTAACAGTTCGAAAGATTCAATTTAACCAGCCGACAGATTCCATTTAACCATCCGACAGATTCCAGTTAACCCTCCGACAGATTCCAGTTAACACTCCGACAGATTCCATTTAACCATCCGACAGATTCCAGCTAACCCTACGACAGATTCCATTTAACCATCCGACAGATTCCAGTTAACCCTCCGACAGATTCCAGTTAACCATCCGACAGCTTCCATTTTACAATTCGATAGATTACATTTAACCATTCGCCAGGTTCCAGTTAAGCCAGCGACTGATTCCATTTAACCATCCGACGGATTCCATTTAACCATCCGACAGATTCTAGTTAACCCTCCGACAGGTTCCATTTAACCCTCCGGCATATACCATTTAACCATCCGACAGATTCCATTTACCATCCGACAGATTCCATTTAACCATCCGACAGATTCCATTTAACCCTCCGACAGATTCCAGTTAACCCTCCCACAGATTTCATTTAACCATCCGACAGATTCCATTTAACCATCCGACAGATTCCAGTTAACCCTCCGACAGATTCCATTTAACAATTCGATAGATTCCATTTAACCATACGCCAGGTGCCAGTTAAGCCTGCGACTGATTTCTATTAACCATCCGACGGATTCCATTTAACAATCCGACGGATTCCATTTAACAATCCGACGGATTCCATTTAACCATCCGACAGATTCCAATTGTCTTCGACAGATTCCAATAAACCATCCGACAGATTCCATTTAACCATCCGACAGATTCTAGTTAACAATCCGACAGGTTCCATTTAACCATCCGACAGATTGCATTTAACCATCCGACAGATTCCAATTAACCATCCGACAGATTCCATTGAACCCTCCGATAGCTTCCATTTAACAATTCGATAGATTCCATTTAACCATTCGCCAGGTGCCAGTTAAGCCTGCGACTGATTTCTATTAACCATCCGACGGATTCCATTTAACAATCCGACGGATTCCATTTAACCATCCGACAGATTCCAATTGTCTTCGACAGATTCCAATAAACCATCCGACAGATTCCATTTAACCATCCGACAGATTCTAGTTAACAATCCGACAGGTTCCAGTTAACCATCCGACAGATTCCAGTTAACCATCCGACAGATTCCATTGAACTCTCCGACACATTCCATTTAACAATTCGATAGATTCCAGTTTATCCTCCCACAGATTATATTAAACCATCCGACAGATTCTATTGAACCATCCGACAGATTCTATTGAACCATCCGACAGATTCCATTTAAATATCGGACAGATTCCAATTAAGCCTCCGACAGATTCAAGTTAAGCCTCCGACAGATTCCACGTAACCATCCTACAGATTCCATCTAACCATCCGACAGATTCCAGTTGTCTCCGACAGATTCCATTAAACCATCCGACAGATTCCATTTAACCATCCGACAGATTCCATTAAACCATCCGACAGATTCCATTTAACCATCCGACAGATTCCATTTAACCCTCCGACACATTCCATTTAACCATCCGACAGATTATATTTAACAGTCCGACAGATTCCATTTAACCCTCCGACACATTCCATTAAACAATCCGACAGATACCAGTTAACCCTCCGACAGATTCCATTTAACCCTCCGACAGATTCCAGTTAACCATCCGGCACATTACATTTAACCATCCGACAGATTATATTTAACCATACGACAGATTCCATTTAACCCTTCGACACATTCCATTTAACCATCCGACAGATTCCAGTTAACCATCCGACAGATTCCATTGAACTCTCCGACACATTCCATTTAACAATTCGATAGATTCCAGTTTATCCTCCCACAGATTATATTAAACCATCCGACAGATTATATTTAACCCTCCGACACATTCCATTAAACCCTCCGACAGCTTGTATTCAACAATTCGATGGATTCCATTTAACCATTCGCCAGGTTCCAGTTAAGCCAGCGACTGATTCCATTTAACCATCCGACGGATTCCATTTAACCATCCGACAGATTCTAGTTAACCCTCCGACAGGTTCCATTTAACCCTCCGGCATATACCAGTTAACCATCCGACAGGTTCCATTTAACAGTTCGATAGATTCCATTTAACCATCCGACAGATTTCATTGAACCATCCGATAGATTCCATTTAACCATCGAACAGATTTGACAATTTGATACCTTGAAGTTTATCCTCCCATATATTATATTAAACCATCCGACTGCTTCCATTTAACAAATCGATAGATTCCATTTAACCATTCAACAGATTCTAGTTAACCATCCGACAGATTCCATTGAACAATTCCATAGATTCCAATTTATCTTCCCACGGATTCCATTTAACCATCCGACAGATTCCAGTTAACCCTCCGACAGATTCCATTTAACCATCCGACAGATTCCAGTTAACCCTCCGACAGATTCCATTTAACCATCCGACAGATTCCATTTAACCATCCGACAGATTCCAGTTAACCCTCCGACAGATTCCATTTAACCATCCGACAGATTCCATTTACCATCCGACAGATTCCATTTAACCATCCGAGAGATTCCATTTAACCATCGGACAGATTCCATTTAACCATCCGACAGATTCCAGTTAACCCTCCGACAGATTCCAGTTAACCCTCCGACAGATTCCATTTAACCATCCGACAGATTCCATTTACCATCCGACAGATTCCATTTAACCATCCGACAGATTCCATTTAACCCTCCGACAGATTCCAGTTAACCCTCCCACAGATTTCATTTAACCATCCGACAGATTCCATTTAACCATCCGACAGATTCCAGTTAACCCTCCGACAGATTCCATTTAACCATCCGACAGATTCCATTTAACCATCCGACAGATTCCAGTTAACCCTCCGACAGATTCCAGTTAACCATCCGACAGCTTCCATTTTACAATTCGATAGATTACATTTAACCATCCGACAGATTCCATTTAACCATCCGACAGATTCCAGTTAACCCTCCGACAGATTCCATTTAACCATCCGACAGATTCCATTTAACCATCCGACAGATTCCAGTTAACCCTCCGACAGATTCCATTTAACCATCCGACAGATTCCATTTAACCATCCGACAGATTCCAGTTAACCCTCCGACAGGTTCCAGTTAACCATCCGACAGATTCCATTGAACCCTCCGGCATATACCAGTTAACCATCCGACAGGTTCCATTTAACAGTTCGAAAGATTCCATTTAACCATCCGACAGATTCCATTTAACCATCCGACAGATTCCAGTTAACCCTCCGACAGATTCCATTTAACCATCCGACAGATTCCAGTTAACCCTCCGACAGATTCCATTTAACCCTCCGACACATTGCATTTAACCATCCGACAGATTCCAATTAACCATCCGACAGATTCCATTGAACCCTCCGATAGCTTCCATTTAACAATTCGATAGATTCCATTTAACCATTCGCCAGGTGCCAGTTAAGCCTGCGACTGATTTCTATTAACCATCCGACGGATTCCATTTAACAATCCGACGGATTCCATTTAACCATCCGACAGATTCCAATTAACCCTCCGACACATTCCATTTAACCATCCGACAGATTATATTTAACAGTCCGACAGATTCTAGTTAACAATCCGACAGGTTCCATTTAACCATCCGACAGATTATATTTAACCCTCCGACACATTCCATTTAACCATCCTACACGTTTCATTTAACCATCTGACAGATTCCATTTAAATATCCGACACGTTTCATTTAACCATACGACAGATTATATTTAACCATACGACAGATTCCATTTAACCCTCCGACATTCCATTTAACCATCCGACAGATTATATTTAACCATACGACAGATTCCATTTAACCCTCCGACACATTCCATTTAACCATCCGACAGATTATATTTAACCATCCGACAGATTATATTTAACCATCGGACGGATTCCCTTTAACCCTCCGACACATTCCATTTAACCATCCGACAGATTATATTTAACAATCCGACATATTCCATTTAACCCTCCGACACATTCCATTTAACCATCCGACAGATTATATTTAACCATACGACTGATTCCATTTAACCCTCCGACACATTCCATTTAACCATCCGACACATTCCATTTAACCATCCGACAGATTATATTTAACCCTCCGACACATTCCATTAAACCATCCGACAGATTGCATTGAACAATCCGACAGATTCCAGTTAACCCTCCGACAGATTCCATTTAACCCTCCGACAGATTCCAGTTAACCATCCGACAGATTCCAGTTAACCATCCGACAGATTCCATTGAACTCTCCGACACATTCCATTTAACAATTCGATAGATTCCAGTTTATCCTCCCACAAATTATATTAAACCATCCGACAGATTCTATTGAACCATCCGACAGATTCTATTGAACCATCCGACAGATTCCATTTCAATATCGGACAAATTCCAATTAAGCCTCCGACAGATTCAAGTTAAGCCTCCGACAGATTCCACGTAACCATCCTACAGATTCCATTTAACCATCCGACAGATTCCAGTTGTCTCCGACAGATTCCATTAAACCATCCGACAGATTCCATTTAACCATCCGACAGATTCCATTAAACCATCCGACAGATTCCATTTAACCATCCGACAGATTCCATTTAACCCTCCGACACATTCCATTTAACCATCCGACAGATTATATTTAACAGTCCGACAGATTCCATTTAACCCTCCGACACATTCCATTTAACCATCCGACAGATTATATTTAACCCTCCGACACATTCCATTAAACAATCCGACAGATTCCAGTTAACCCTCCGACAGATTCCATTTAACCCTCCGACAGATTCCAGTTAACCATCCGGCACATTACATTTAACCATCCCACAGATTATATTTAACCATACGACAGATTCCATTTAACCCTTCGACACATTCCATTTAACCCTCCGACAGATTCCAGTTAACCATCCGGCACATTACATTTAACCATCCGACAGATTATATTAAACCATCCGACAGATTATATTTAACCCTCCGACACATTCCATTAAACCCTCCGACAGCTTGTATTCAACAATTCGATGGATTCCATTTAACCATTCGCCAGGTTCCAGTTAAGCCAGCGACTGATTCCATTTAACCATCCGACGGATTCCATTTAACCATCCGACAGATTCTAGTTAACCCTCCGACAGGTTCCATTTAACCCTCCGGCATATACCAGTTAACCATCCGACAGGTTCCATTTAACAGTTCGATAGATTCCATTTAACCATCCGACAGATTTCATTGAACCATCCGATAGATTCCATTTAACCATCGAACAGATTTGACAATTTGATACCTTGAAGTTTATCCTCCCATATATTATATTAAACCATCCGACTGCTTCCATTTAACAAATCGATAGATTCCATTTAACCATTCAACAGATTCTAGTTAACCATCCGACAGATTCCATTGAACAATTCCATAGATTCCAATTTATCTTCCCACGGATTCCATTTAACCATCCGACAGATTCCAGTTAACCCTCCGACAGATTCCATTTAACCATCCGACAGATTCCAGTTAACCCTCCGACAGATTCCATTTAACCATCCGACAGATTCCATTTAACCATCCGACAGATTCCAGTTAACCCTCCGACAGATTCCATTTAACCATCCGAGAGATTCCATTTACCATCCGACAGATTCCATTTAACCATCCGAGAGATTCCATTTAACCATCGGACAGATTCCATTTAACCATCCGACAGATTCCAGTTAACCCTCCGACAGATTCCAGTTAACCCTCCGACAGATTCCAGTTAACCCTCCGACAGATTCCATTTAACCATCCGACAGATTCCATTTACCATCCGACAGATTCCATTTAACCATCCGACAGATTCCATTTAACCCTCCGACAGATTCCAGTTAACCCTCCCACAGATTTCATTTAACCATCCGACAGATTCCATTTAACCATCCGACAGATTCCAGTTAACCCTCCGACAGATTCCATTTAACCATCCGACAGATTCCAGCTAACCCTACGACAGATTCCATTTAACCATCCGACAGATTCCAGTTAACCCTCCGACAGATTCCAGTTAACCATCCGACAGCTTCCATTTTACAATTCGATAGATTACATTTAACCATAAGACAGGTTCCAGTTAACCATCCGACAGATTCCATTGAACCCTCCGACACATTGCATTTAACCATCCGACAGATTCCAGTTAACCATCCGACAGATTCCATTGAACCCTCCGATAGCTTCCATTTAACAATTCGATAGATTCCATTTAGCCATTCGCCAGGTGCCAGTTAAGCCTGCGACTGATTTCTATTAACCATCCGACGGATTCCATTTAACAATCCGACGGATTCCATTTATCCATCCGACAGATTCCAATTGTCTTCGACAGATTCCAATTGTCTTCGACAGATTCCAATTGTCTTCGACAGATTCCAATTGTCTTCGACAGATTCCAATAAACCATCCGACAGATTCCATTTAACCATCCGACAGATTCCAGTTAACCCTCCGACAGATTCCATTTAACCATCCGACAGATTCCATTTAACCATCCGACAGATTCCAGTTAACCCTCCGACAGATTCCATTTAACCATCCGAGAGATTCCATTTACCATCCGACAGATTCCATTTAACCATCCGAGAGATTCCATTTAACCATCGGACAGATTCCATTTAACCATCCGACAGATTCCAGTTAACCCTCCGACAGATTCCAGTTAACCCTCCGACAGATTCCAGTTAACCCTCCGACAGATTCCATTTAACCATCCGACAGATTCCATTTACCATCCGACAGATTCCATTTAACCATCCGACAGATTCCATTTAACCCTCCGACAGATTCCAGTTAACCCTCCCACAGATTTCATTTAACCATCCGACAGATTCCATTTAACCATCCGACAGATTCCAGTTAACCCTCCGACAGATTCCATTTAACCATCCGACAGATTCCAGCTAACCCTACGACAGATTCCATTTAACCATCCGACAGATTCCAGTTAACCCTCCGACAGATTCCAGTTAACCATCCGACAGCTTCCATTTTACAATTCGATAGATTACATTTAACCATAAGACAGGTTCCAGTTAACCATCCGACAGATTCCATTGAACCCTCCGACACATTGCATTTAACCATCCGACAGATTCCAGTTAACCATCCGACAGATTCCATTGAACCCTCCGATAGCTTCCATTTAACAATTCGATAGATTCCATTTAGCCATTCGCCAGGTGCCAGTTAAGCCTGCGACTGATTTCTATTAACCATCCGACGGATTCCATTTAACAATCCGACGGATTCCATTTATCCATCCGACAGATTCCAATTGTCTTCGACAGATTCCAATTGTCTTCGACAGATTCCAATTGTCTTCGACAGATTCCAATTGTCTTCGACAGATTCCAATAAACCATCCGACAGATTCCATGTAACCATCCGACAGATTCCATTGAACACTCCGACACATTCCATTGAACAATTCGATAGATTCCAGCTTATCCTCCCACAGATTCCATTTAACCATCCGTCAGATTCCAGTTAACCATCCGACAGCTTCCATTTAACAATTCTATAGATTCCATTTACCCCTCCAACAGATTCGCGATGCGAAAATATTTAAATTACACCATTACATCTCACGTACGGAAGATTGTTATTCAGCATGACAGATATTTGAAATCGCTTTTGATCTACGCTTGTTCAAAATTAATTTCAAATTGACGGTTCGCGATGCTTAGCGGATGCGAAAATATTTAAATTACACGCCATCATTCCATCTCACGCACGGTGTATTTATGGTTGGTTTTAATTAAATTTTTGACAAAGCATTTCGAAATTGTTTTTCAAAAGATATTTAAATCCAATCAGGTTGCTTATGAGCAAACCCATTATCATTTGAGTATTTCGTTAAAATATATGCAACAGCGAATGAGGCTTAGCGTTTATTATAGAGTTTACGGTGCTTACAGTTTAAATTTTGAATGACTAGCTTATTCGAGAATAATTATATTGTACCATTCCATCTCATACAACAAAGCTTCTGACTCAGCATGACATATTTGAAATTGCTTTTAGCGAAGATCTACGCTTGTTCAAAATTAATTTCAAATTGACGGTTCGAGCGGCTTAGCGGATGCGAATATATTTAAATTACACCATTCCGTCTCACGCACACAAAAGTGTTATTAAGCATGACAGATATTTGAAATTGCTTTTGGCGAAGATCTATGCTTGTTCAAAATAAATTTCAACTTGACGATTGGAGGGGCTTAGCGGATGCGAAAATATTTAAATTACACCATTCCATTCGACGCACGGTGGATTTATGGTTGGTTTTAATTAAATTTTTGAGAAAGCATTTCGATCCAATCCAATCAGGTCGAAAATATTTAAATCCAATCAGGTTGCTTATGAGCAAACCCATTATCATTTGAGTACTTCGTTCAAATATTTGCGACAGTGAATGAGGCTCAGCGTTTATTATAGAGTTTTTGGTGCTTACTTTTTAAATTTTGAATAACTAGCTGATTCGAGAATAATTACCGACCGTTCCATCTCATACACCAAAGCTTCTAATTCAGCATGACAGATATTTGAAATTGCTTTTGGCGAAGATCTATGCTTGTTCAAAATAAATTTCAACTTGACGGATCGAGCGGCTTAGCGGATGCGAAAATATTTAATTTACACCATTCCATCTCACGCACGCAAAATTCTAATTCAGAATGACAGATATTTGAAAATGCTTTTGGCGAGGATCTATGCTTGTTCAAAATTAATTTCAAATCGATAGTTCGACGGCTCAGCGGATGCGAAAATAATTAAATTATACCGGTCCAGCTCACGCACCAAAGATTATAATTCAGCATGAGCGATATTTGCAATTGCATTTGAGAAAGGCCGTTAGCCTACAGCGTTAGCCTAGAAAGTTAGCCTAGTGCGTTTGCCTAGAAAGTTAGCCCAGAGCGTTTACCTAGAAAGTTAGCCTAGAGCGTTAGCGTTGAAAGTTAGTCTAGAGCGTTAGCCTAGAACGTTAGCCTAGAGCGTTAGCCTAGAAAGTTATCCTAGAGCATTAGCCGATAACGTGAACCAGGAGACACAGGCTAATGCGTTGGCATAGAGGGTTAGCGTACGGCGTCAGCGCAGGGCGTCAGCCTAGAGGGTTAGTCTAGGGCGTTAGTCTAATATGTTAACATATATAGTTTGCTAAGAGCGTAAGACTAGAGGGATGGCATAGAGCGTTAGCGTAGAGGATTAGAAGAGAGTGTCAACCTATATCGTTTACCTTGGGCGTTAGCCTGGAATGTTAGCCTGGAGCGTTAGCCTAGATTGATAGCTTAGAACGTTCGCATAGAGCGTTGGCCTAGAGCGTTTGTCTAGGGCGTCAACCTAGAGCGTTATCTTTGAGCGTTACCCTATAACGTAAGCCAGGATAGACAGCTTAGTGCGTTGGCAAAGATGGTTAGCCTTGGGCCAGCCTGGAGGGTTAGCCTATACGGTTTTTCTACGGCCCTTGGTTTGAGGGATAGCTTTTGGCGTTAGCCGGGAGAGACAGGCTATTGCATTGGCATAGAACGGTATCTTAGGGAGATATCCTAGACCGTTAGCTTACAACTTTAGCCTAAAGCGTTATCCTACAGCGTTGACGCATAGGGTTAGGCTAGAAGGTTCGCCTTGAGCGTTTTTTGCTAGAGCGTTAGTCTGTAGCGTTGACCTAAAGCGTCAGCCAAGAGTGTTAGCCTTGTGCATTGGCCTGGAAAAGTAGGCTAGAGCGATAGGGTAAATCGTGAGCCTAGAAGTCTAGTCTAGGTCGTTAGTCTAGAGCGTTAATCCTGAGCTTTAGCCGGACCGCTATTTGTTAGTTACCCATTCAATGAACGGGTAATTAAATAAATTGTCGGTCGGGTAAAAATTTACAAATGGTGAACTGATTGTTTTTTACCAAAACTTTTAATGAACATGAATTAAATGTTATAAATGCTCGAAAATATTAATTATGGCACATGGACCTTATTTGGCCGCTACCGGTTCAATGAACTTGCAATATAATGTGTAAGCCTACAAAATGTTACAATTTGTGAAAACAATGTATATTGTACAAATCTTGTTATCTGGCAGCTACCCGCTTATTCATCAGGTAACAAACTGAATACGCTAATCGGATTCAAAATTCTATATTGATCGGATGTTATATTTTGAAGTAACGCCATTCAATGAATCACCATGGAAGATGTGTAAAATCTGACCAAATATTATTTATGTTAGGAAAATTATTACCATGTAATTGAACAGGGCTACCTGTTCAAAGAACGGGTAATAAACTGAATTGCATGAACCAGTACAACAAATATCTAAGCGGGTGAACTAATGTTTTTGATCAGAGCTATTTAATGAGCACACATTCAAAAGTTTAAATTCCTGCAAAGGTTACCTATGCTTCAGATATTATTATTTTTTATCTGCCGCCTCCTTCAACGTGTTATAAACTCAATACGCGCACATATGTTGCCTATGGAAAACATGAGTTTTCTGAAACACGGTCAAATGAATCAACACCCAATATGTATGAATTGTTTGCAAATATTGCAAATGGCACTAATTCTAGTATTTTCTCATTACCTTTTAATTGAACGGGTGATAAATTGAATATTCTTGCTAAAGCTGCTTATAGTAAATGGGATATTTTTGAGACGACATCGTCACAGGAATAATCATTCAATTTATTAAAAATTTGTACAAATAATCCTGCACTAAACATTGTAGTATTTCACAGGTACCTGGTCATTTAATCAGTAATATAATGAATATACTTCCAAAATTTACTATACTAAATGTTTATTAGCAAACACCAGATAGTCATCAACCTGTTGATACCTTCCCTGAGCAGGCATTCAACAGGTTTAAAATATGAGTAACCTACGTGGTATTTCATGTGTGGGGTAAGTTAACGGCATCACCTTTCAGAACCTAATACTAAGATACCGCAAAGGTTATTTGGAGTCATAACTGCCGTAACGGCCATTGCAATAAGACATTATGCTGGTAATATATACACAGTGTTGCGTCACACCCATACATTCGAGCGGTAGTGTAATACAGCTAAAACGAATGGCCACACGATTTGACCTAAATGTTTGCCAAGGATTGTCAACTGGTATATCTGACTACCGCATTCCAACATATTAATTTCAATGTAACGTGCGGTTATTATCCGAGTCGCCTAAACACGAATTACCATTTACAGTTCAAATACATTCCACCAAGCTGTAGGTCGGTTCACTTAACTGGGTACGATTCTTCAATACATTCCCGTCGTAGTTATCTTCCAATATGAATGAATGTGAGTAGCCGAAAAATAAGCGATACTTCAAAAACAAATATTCGTAATTACGTACCTTGTATACTACATGAATATTTCGATGGCCAAGTATTATTTGTTATGCATCTTTAAAGTTAACTTAAAATAAACTAGTCGGGTATTCTCATCAGCACCATCGAAGGCGTTTTATTGTGGTATTTTATTTGATAACACTGAATTTATAAAATAATATTGTTGAACTTCAGTGAATTCTGTAACTATTCATTGATACAATGAACTCAAGTAATTCAATTGAACGACATCATGGAAGTAACACTTAAGTACGAAGAATCGAGTTTTGTTCTTGTATCTTTCTGAAACGACACAATTGAACGATATACAAGTGGTCTTACATTCAAACGTAGCCTCTGGTATTCTGAATTACAATCACGTTTCAAGTGGTAATTCTTGGAAATGGTGAAATAACCACCTACGTCGTTTATATTTTAAATTTTGTTTAACTCATAATCAACTTCAGCCGTAATCCACACAATAGGGCATAAACGTTCCATATGACAATCAACTCAATGTCAATATTGAGTTAAGATCAACGTGTCGGCCAAAGGTGGGCAAAATATTCGTGTACTTTCAATTCACTATACAATGTCGTAACAAACGGATCCGTTGAGTGGGGCAGTCCAAATAAAGCTCCAAACTAACCTGATGTTCACCTCCAATGAGCTTTGACATTTTTGCTGCCGAGGAAAACGGGAAAGTTGTGGAGTCAATATATGGTATATATATGGGATGTTTGCTATAAATATACGGGCCAGTTTACGGACAATTCAACCGTCAGTCAGCTGGCAACTGTTAATTGCAAATAAAATGCAAGAGTGAATCTTAAATTGTTCCATATTGTGCACATAACTTATCGCAGACAAATCTGGCAATTGCCTAATATAATACATAGTAGCAAAATACTGTTAACTGGATGAACGCCAGGATGATTAATACTAGATTTGCTTACTTCGTAAAATTATATCTGTTATATTCATTTTTAGTCGATTATGTATGTCAAACGGGAGCAAAACGACCGCCGTCAATGTATAACATTACGTCGGTTTTCAAGCAATCCAAATCATCTCTCTCTAAGGAAGTATTCGGTGGTATCCCCGTTCAAAATATTAGTAGCGTATTGGATATATTTTCATATTGTTTAGTGCAAGTAATAAATTACCCAGGAATAAACATACTTCCCACTAGTATACCAATAATTACAACAAGATACAGTATTGCTAAAGTACGGAATATGGAGACGGGTGTTAGTGGCACAATACATTCTAAGAGCGAAATGGCTGGAGTTGGATACACATTCGGTAATATCCAGGCCATAAAGCCGCCAGGTGCAAATGATTTATCTGCACGAATGAAAGGATGGTTCTGCACAGCACAGCTGTACTTGTATCCGCCCAGGAACAAAGACAGTCCATTCATTAATTCAACAAGTAGCACACTGTCAGTACCAGAAAGTTTCGTAAACTTTGGAATGCTCCGTCAAGATCCCGAGAATCTCAACTTGACAACATATTACAAAAGATTCCCGCACTTCACATACGTCATTCTGATTGAACTCGAGCGCAGTGAACCCATAAACCAATTCTGGTTAAATTTCTACAAAGCCGCTCTAAATCAAAACTTTCCTGTCTACCACCAGTTTGCAGCGGATTTGTTAGTTATATATGGACAGACCAAATTTTCTCGTGCAACCACAAAACCGATGCACACATTTCCGAACGATTCAAATATAAAGTCCCAAATATCGGCAACAGTAGAAGTTGTCGGAGACTACATCATGTATTTATGTTCAAACTGTATAGTTTGCAAACCGTACCACCCAATTCGTGTACACTTCCAAGTTAACGCGTCCAGGCAGGACATGTACAAACAATTGGTAACTCATCTAGGCAATATCAAGAAAGGTTCAAACTCACATCCAACAATATGGAGAATTCCTGTAAACAAAAACGAGAAGAAGTATTGGATAGGTTATTCCAAGTCTCAGAAGACACAAGCAAGTAGTTTGTCATACAAATCGAGTTCTATCAGCCACATTAAGGACTACAGATTAAGAGAATTGTTGTTCGTAGTATTCGGATCAACGAGATTTTTACACGTCCAAGGGATTATCCAAAATGTTCCAAATTTGATAACAGAACAGGTCGTTACGTTGAAAGCTCACACCAGATTATGACATATTTGGACTATCTCCCGTCGATTGGAATTGGATACATGCCGCGGTTCCAGCAAGCCATATCAACTTGGAGGGAAAGATTCGGTTTCGTCACATGTTCAAAGCGCAAAAGTAATCCTGTCGCTTTCGAGGTTCTGTACACGGCATTTGATCATTGGTTATGGATTTCGATCGCTGTTACGTATTTCATACTAACAGCCGTCTTGCAAATGTTAACGAACCCTTTAGAGTGGAGAAAGTCCGGAATGGTTTGGCTTGGTGGCATACTCTCCTACTATTCGATACTGTTGGAGCAGTCCACAAAAATAACTCGGGAGACTAACACTAAAAGGATGCTTCTCGGACCCTTAATTCTTGGTGCAGTAATTATAAGCAACGTGTATAAACGAGAAAATTTACATCGACTCACAGCACCAATCGGAAGGATTCCAAATGATCGGTTCGTTAACTTGCTGAAGAACAACTTTACCTTGTATCACGCTAGCAACAACACCCAAAGCGCTGGCTCAGTGCTTATGCGTGCTTTTCCTCCTATAACTACATCGTCCAAAGAAAGTATTTTACTGGGACGACTAACAAATGAACCCAAACAATACTTCGTGTTTGGCAAACTCCTAAAATGCGACAAAATTGCTTGGGTTACTGTCTTGGGTGTTGCATTTAAGCATGTTAATTCGTTAACGAAAACTGGCAAGGTTAATCGCGAAGACATATCTGTGGGTCGGGAAGAGTTTGTTGGGAGAGTGGAAGGCTGCTTCGTTCAGAATAATGTTTGCCCTTACATAACAAGGCGAATTGTTTCACTGGAGGAATCTGGAATTGCAAAGGAGTGGGAGTTGATGGGCCAACGTCGGGCTTATCTGTCGGGGGAGGTAACTACCAAAGGATATGCGCCGTACGAAGAGCGACAGCGTCTTAAAATTGAGATGCCAACCCATGTGCAACATGCCGTCGTTCTAAGCGGACCTATTGTAACAATATTTGTAGTTTTGACTATTGGGCAATTGTTGTCAGCTGTGGCGTTTATAGCTGAATTTATAACATGTTACACCATATCGGGTTCCGAGTGACTACTACAGCCTACAACTAAATTAAGTTACTGATATTTAATTGTAAACACACACAATTGGCCAATAGATGATATGTACAGATTTGTCAAAGTGATCACATTTTTTATATGTTAATTTGAAAAATTATGCAATATTCCAGACATTTTAGCGGCTTTGTCAACAGCTTTTTCTACTACATAAATACAAGCAGCAATGGTAAGGCATATCGTCAAAACCACGAATAGAGTTAATATGCTGCCTCGGAGTGCCATATCGGGTTGTCCTTCACCTTTCCTTGAGTTCCTTTCTTCAACCAACCTTAGTGCAAGCTGCTCGTCTTCAGCATAATGCTCGCTTCCCGGAAAGCCTTGAAAAAATACACCCACTCGCCACATTTTCAACCATTCGTCTGTGATACCAGTTTCAGTCAGCCAGCTAATCCTCTGGACAATCCTCTGATCCACATAGTTGGACAATTGTAACCCCTTCCAGTATCCGGAATATAACTCCGTTCCGATACTCACGTCATCATGAGGAATACCATAATGATTTCGAAGCAAAATGGTATGTTTATAAACCCATTCCTCAATTTCAAAGAATACATTCCCGCCGCTCTCACGAAGCTTTTGCTCCATTCCCCATGTGTCATTGTAAGGTTGTCCGAATGGATGATCAATGAATCGAGTGCGCCGCTCTAATTCCTCTTCGGTATTATTTGTTACCATTGGCGGCGAGGTGTTATCCAAAGATGACTTGAAATTTGACACGTCGGATGCGTGTGAGTAGAACTTGAACATGGCAGGGTTGAGATCCTTCAGCCTTTCGTATGGCACTGGTCGAACAGGTGCGGTTAAGTTTGTAATATTAACGCCTTTATAAAGGTTGCTCAGCAGCAAACCCCCTAGAACTAAAACGCCATAGAATAAGATATGCTGGACATATTTGCTTTCCAAACGTTTTGCATGTCGCTGTCCTTGTTCTAGCAGAATGGCAAATCATGTAAAAATGGCTGTGCTCAAAGATGAGCTCAAATGTTTTGCTAGCTGGGCAGCCGCAATATGACACAAAAATGAATATCCACGTCAATCCATCAAAGCACTCGTAAAGAATTGAGAAAGTCCTGAATATCGCCGTTTCCCCCCAAAGGCGATAAACCGAAATGGGTGAAAATGCTCAGGAATTCATAGATTGTGCTTCGGGGCTTGTATACTTCGTATAATTGGTAGCAGTGCTATCCACTCAGCATACAATGAAGGATCCATCCCACATTTTTTACTGAAGTAATTTTGAATTATATTGTCAAATATGACTCTGTTTTCGTCAATTCGCACAAAAGAATGGTTGAGCACAATGACATCAGAAAGGGCCATGTTCAGATAACTGTCACGATCTTCGTTCAACTTCTGATTGTGCACATTCAGTAATCGGAAATCGAGCCGATATGTAGAGGTTTCATCCTTAAATTTTGAGAATCTGGTACTTGAATAATATAGTGTGTTCCTAATGGAGTTTATTCATAATGTTCCCCTTTCAAAATGTATGGATTTGTAAACATTAAGATTGCTGTGCAAATCAATTCTTGAATGAATTTTGGAGAGTGGCAGCAAAATTGCAGTAAACAGTTGGCACGGGTGACAGTATCGGCACCAGTAATACCATTCTATTGTTCGTTCGTCCCCCAAAGCAATAAATGGCACTGATAGTAAATCTGCTTGAAAGACGCCATTACGTAATTCGGTCAAAAGATGTGAATACAAATTCAGCCACATTGTATTTTGTACAGGCGAGCCAATTCTAAACAAGTGGACACAATACCGAGGTTGGTGAGAACGTTGCAAGTGATTTCCCCAGTAAAAATTTGTTACCAATTTTGGCATTCCAAAGCAAACTAGTAAGGTGTAACCTTTAATACGAAACTACCGGAAGAGTGATGAATGCAAAAATATCAAATTTAGATACATATTTACCATTGTGCCTCGTTTTTGAGACTCAAATTGATAATCCCGATCGATTTATGGGCTAAAAAAATTGACGCCTGGGGACCCCATACCTTTGACGGCCCACCCCACCGCCAGGTGACCGATTTGACCCATGGTGCCTTGTCAAAAAATGATCGTCTTGAACACCTCTATCGATTTATGCAACAAAAAATTTTGACGACCTATTCGCCTCCACCACCTCCGCCGACGTCATCCCCCGTACTTCCGGTCAATGATGAGGTACATGGCTGAAAATCAATAAGGAACGTGCCCTTGGGCCAAGGTACCTCTATGCCAAATTTGAGTCGAATCGGTCAACGTGGAGGGAAGCTAGAGTGATCACGGACAGACAGACAGACAGACAGACAAACAGATCAATCGCTATAACTACCTTTCAAGCATTTCATGCTTCCGGTAGTTAATAAAGCTGTATGGAAAATATAGCATCATTTTTGGAATCGATCTGTGGTAGTCCACAAGTGAGGACTCAATTTGGTGCGGAGGCAGAATGAAAAACTGAGCTGAACAGTACCAATGTCTGATGCGAGTTGTGAGGTCTACTTTCGCCTTCTCGCCAGAAGAAGGATTGAATTCGCGGTGAGAACCGGTAAAGAAGCAGGTATAATGCGACGTAATGATTGGGATACCTGAACTGTGTAAATTTACTTTTTTAAAGTTTATCAGTTGAATCAGACAGTCTGTGAAATATGTGAGATATGTATTGACATCCAGAGTAACCTCGCCAACTATTTGCTTACCACATGCTATGGGAAATAGGAGCCAAAATATGCAATGTAGTTTATATTTGATGCCCATTGTTAAGAGAATAATATTATATACGTAACTTGGTTGATTTCTTCTAAAGTTAGTGCATCCGCCGCACTGATGTCGTTATCTAGCGATTCGGACCTCCTTTAAAATGCTGTTGAATATATTGCATGAATAAAGCATATCGTTGAATGTACTCAATATGTAAATGGTTCGCTTTGACACTTCGAGTTGTGATGAATTTTAATATTTCAAGGCACTTAAGTCGCATGTTTTAATGGAATTACAGTTGGCTTTGAAGGATAAATCACTAATCCCGTTCCCGTTTATGTGATTCGAGTTGATGACGTAAGCCAAGTTCGAATTTATGCGACAATCAAATTAGTGCCTCTTGGTTAAAGTACAAGCTCAAAAGTCCAAATGGCACCGATATTGTGACAAACATTTTTTGCACTATTTTAAACACAATATATAAAAACTCTTTCAATCGAGTAGCAATTTTACGATCCATCATGTAGTCTGTTGAAGTGAATATTTGCTTTTAACATTAGAAGAGTACAATTAATTTAGAATCAGACATTTAAAAAAAACCACAAACGATTTACGCATAATGATTCACTTTTTACTAAAACAGCATTGCACCGTTGAACCTCAAAGCAGTGATTATTGGCTAAACAAATGCTACAATGCAGTATATACACTTTGGGTTGTGTTGCATCATTTAATAATAATATTTATCTCTACTGCGATTTCACGATTAGATACAATAATTGCATTTTATTCTACATACGGGGATTATCACATGTCACCTATCATTTATCAGCATACAACCTTCCAATGGAGCAGGTTGCAATTGCACCCACACTTACAGGTTTAGCATGGTGGAGTCGCACATAAGATTATAAATACCATGACATTCGTGACAAATTGCAACCAGAATTAGCCACGCTCAGTAAAACAGAAATGTATTTACAAATTACATTCGCATTTAGAATCAAAATAACTCACCAGAAACATTGATATTGGTCACTTCGAATGTTCACGGTAGCGGATTATGTTTTAACAGCTAGCGCCAGCAGGTGAGTTTACCCTTCCACCGGCAGTACCAGAGAGGAATGTGCCATTGAAATCAGTATACATTTAATTTTACTGCAACTCGTCATTAGCGAATTGCTTTTGCTTAATTTCGCAAGTAGTGAGGAAATGACATTCATATGAAACAATTTTGTACCGTGAATTACGAATGAGCAGCATCATAAATATGTATAATAATGTACATCAGCTTGAGCAATACCGACTACGGCATCATTACCGGCGAATGAATGGAAATGAACAATGTATGATACTAACATTGCATACATGATTTATTACATCAATGAACAAAGTAAATGCACTCGTATGATCACATCATCACGATGAACTGTATTATTTTATTGAAAAATATGTAATACTTATGAATAGATTGGCGTGTACCATTGACACATATTTCTGTACTTTAAACCTTTCATACTGTTTGAAAAAATGGAATTGTATAAACTGGTGGCTAAATTAAAAGCAGTATTATTTACGGCATTGTTTTGACTCAGATTGTTTGTATTTATTTTTCTACAGTTACGGTGTAACTTCCAGCATCAGTCAATGGTGAAAAAGTGAAGTGAGAATGAAATCTAATATCCTCTAAAGGATTTCCTACTTTTTCGTTCAATTTTAGTAGCATATTTGGAGACAAGCTTGGTCGGGTCAGTATTAGGTGGCACCTGAGTTGAAGTTGATGGGTCTTCTGAACAGTTTACTTCAGCCGTCCCGTCCTGACATTTTCGAGTTCCACTAGGGTGACATACATTGGATACCGGCGTGCACCCTCCAATGCTGCATGAGGACTAAAATTGTAAACGCATTTCGTGTTAATATTTTTAGTGGCCGTCCAGCAGCATTTCGCAATTACAATTTCTCATAAAATTTAGTGTTTACGAAAAAGCATACCCATCCAATGGGGCAAGGTGTACAATTCTGCCTCTCGTCACTGGCATCTCCGCAGTCGTTTTTATGGTCACATACATAAATTTCAGGCACGTAATACCCGTTGTCACATCGAAACTGCTTTGTCCCGTTACTATTGATAGTTTCATTGAATGTAATACCAAATGCTTCATGTATTTTGTCAAGTGTATTTTCGAATGTTTCAAAGATTTCTTGGAGTATTGTTGAGTTTTGACACGCAGGGCATAGTTCATGGTTAGCTGGCTCGTCGCTGCAATCTCCACAGTCATCTTTTCCGTCGCAAGCGAGAAAAAATTCTATACAGCGTCCATTCCTGCACCGAAACTGGTTTGAAACAGACATAATATGATGCCGGTTTAACCGAAACATGATTCATACCATTTACTCAATTATGAAATGCTTAAGAGAACCAATATAACTTACGTCGTCTATAAAGCAAGCGGGACAATTTTCAGGGCCAGACTCGTCACTGTTATCTCCACAGTCGTCATAACCGTCACACAAAACATTTATATCGACACATCCTCCGTTCTTGCATTCAAACTAAAATATTTGAAAGAAATTATATAAGAATTTTTGCCATTTAGTGAAAGTGATAATTTTGATCACATTTCTCGTTTACGTAGGTGACATTGGAGTTTCCTTGTGGACAGTTTTCACAAACGGAAACTTGAAACAAGTTCCAGAACGCAATCGAGATCAACCAATGTTTCATTTTCACTATAACTTGGTACTAGGTATGTATTATTCCGTTGCAACAACAACAGCAGAGTGACTGACTATACGTTTTACTCTGTAGTAGTATTTTTTCGTGGATAACATGAGCCTATAGCAAGTCATTATTACAAATATTAATGCACCAAATTGCTGTGTGATGGTGTGCAATTCTTTGGAAATATTCATTTGGTTCATTATCGCACCGTTATTGCGGAAGTGGCACAGATATTGAAAGTGTGACAGTATTGTCATATGGCAATCACAGATGGTTACTCACATTAATGTGTGTGTCGTTACAAATCTAAACGGAGAGATATATATAGAGCATCAATTGCGGTCAATGAGTAGGGACTCAAATGACTGACGCGAATGCCGGTATAATATACTCATAACATATATCCTTACTGAAATGTAAATCAAACTGTTGGCACACGTTATAATTAAAATGTGGAATTTCCATGCATTATAACTGGTCAATGATTTGTTTATACCGCACATGAATGTACTCTAAAATAGTCAAAATATGGTACGAGTTGACCTATTCCTGTTTTTATTAAGGCAGATGTAACATATACTGTGCAGGCATACATACCGGCTGCATCCTTTTTTATTCCGGGGTCGCTAATTCTACCCTCATCAAAAATGCCAAAAGGTGTAAACTAGAACAGCACGTTGTTACTTTAAAAATGATATTGCAGTTTAATTTCTCCTGTTCACATTGCCGTTGATGCTAGCAACATAATTGTAAAATAAATGTAACATTACTCACACTATTGCAATCCAAGTTTTGGCCTTCATCATAAAATTTGTTTTTTGTATTAGCCTTTCTTAGTACACACTTATTAGTATTAAAGTTATGTTCCAAACCGGTTAAACGTGTATGTAAGTTGATGAATCAAAATGACAGGCGTGCGGTGTGTGATTCGAACAGTGAAGCGAGTTTAGTTGTATCATAATATGCAATTGTTGGATGGCGAAGTCGTCTATTAATTTCATGTTGTCCGTCCGTCTGCCGTCTGTCCATCTTTTCGTCTGGCCGTCTTGCCGTCTGCCGTCTGTCCGTCTGTCCAAATGTCCGTCTGTCCAAATGTCCGTCTGTCCATCTGTTCGTCTGCCGTCTGTCCGTCTGCCGTCTGTCCGTCTGCCGTCTGCCGTCTGTCCGTCTGCCGTCTGTCCGTCTGCCGTCTGCCGTCTGCCGTCTGCCGTCTGCCGTCTGCCGTCTGCCGTCTGCCGTCTGTCCGTCTGCCGTCTGCCGTCTGTCCGTCTGCCGTCTGCCGTCTGCCGTCTGCCGTCTGCCGTCTGCCGTCTGTCCGTCTGCCGTCTGCCGTCTGTCCGTCTGCCGTCTGCCGTCTGTCCGTCTGCCGTCTGCCGTCTGTCCGTCTGCCGTCTGCCGTCTGTCCGTCTGCCGTCCGCCGTCTGTCCGTTTGCCGTCTGTCCGTCTGCCGTCTGTCCATCTGTTCGTCTGGCCGTCTGCCGTCTGTCCATCTGTTCGTCTGGCCGTCTGCCGTCTGTCCATCTGTTCGTCTGGCCGTCTGCCGTCTGTCCGTCTGCTGTCTGCCGTCTGTCCGTCCGTCCATGCGATAACTCGATAACTGTTGCAAATTTTTGAATGCGGTTTTCAACAATCGATAGCCCATGGTCGACGCTACATCACTAGTGGCTTTTAAAGTGATCGGCTAACCGTTGCCGTTAAAAATTGCCACGATTTCAAAATGTCAACATAATAACATACATGTGTGGCACATGAATATAGTGCGTTTGATCAGCAAACCGCTGAATATGACAACATATTTCGCAAAATCCTAACGGTTTTCTGGAAAATAAGCGTTTTAAAATATTTTGATGATTAGAAACAAAACTACATAGGACATTAAAAATCTGTTATTGTCACTCAACAACCTAGCACTATGGAACTATGAACACTTCATTTCAGCAGCAACGACTAACGGTAACAGTTAAAAACCGTTACAATTTCAAAATGTCAACATAACAATACACTAAACCTGGACTATAAGCTTAAATGCGACTTAGCGTCGGCCAGAGAATGATGAAGTCGTATGGCAACGATTGTAGTATCGTTACGTCCCTTGGCTTTGTTCTCCCTTAAAAACTGTTACGTCCCAGGGACTCATGTTGGGAACGCACCCCGTGTTGAGTAGATGTTGGTGAATGCCTGTCAATATTTTAGGATGCTCTGACTTAGAATCTCGGGCAGTTCTGACTCATGTATGTGGTTTTCCAGATTGAATGAGGAATCGAATTTCCAGAACCAGTAGCCCAAAATGCTCACGGGAAGTTGTTGTAGTTGCTGAGCGTGTAGTTTGGTGGCCTCGGAGCGCGGTGTATTAGTGCTAAAGTGGAAAATATTGTTTCCAAATATTTGCTGAATCCTTTCCGTTATAATATTGCCCTTAACCTTTAGCACCGAGACATGGGACATTTAAAATAACACGAATCATACCATCTAAGTATATTACATCAGGATATAATACGCCCTGTTTAAAATGTACAATCTTTAACCATATTAATGTATATTGAGGTTAGGAAATTAATATTACCTTTTAGTACTTGGCTTTTCAATTATTTTTCAAAACCCGGCCACATATTCTTAGATCTTAATTTCGCAAGAAGTTATTATACAGCTCATTTGGTGGACTGTAATTTATGAAAATGATTGAAAATTATAGTAATATCATCACCCTAATGCAATTCAGTAGAAACCATTTGACTTTGGAAATGTCAGCCAGTTTTTTTCCACTTACCGTAAATTTATTTTAAAAAGGTCTTTCTTCAAAGCTGCACGAATCAATTTTTAACTATATCACAAAAATATCTTGGTACTACTCTGTTGAATTCCGTAGTTTGGCAGTTTGGCATTCCGTCACTCACAGACGAAGAACACATTAGACATCATCATTGTGAAAGCATCGATAAACAAGTGATTAAGAATCATATACCGCTTGTTGTGTCGTCATGCTTCAAATTTCCATAAGCGTCTTCATGTCTGGTTCTAAAGGAATTGACAAAGCCATCGTTCATTGGACTATACTACTGTCAACTCGTCAATTTCGGCAACTGCTCATTCTTCCTGGTTGTGCCCTTTTCTAATAGTAAGGAGTTTCCAACGTTTTATTAGACGTCACGTACCGTCGCTCTCCGCAAGTACTGCGATGTCTAAAATTGATCGTAACCAAAATGAGTTGGGGACTAGGAAACTCCTCTCAACTAAACTAAATGTTGGATGACAAGTTGTGTTGGGTTTGGTTTGTGCCAAAACTTGAAATGAGAGACAATTTCAGAAGATTTATTCTTAAAACGGTACACACAGCTCTATGAGCATTTCCAGGCCGCAATCATAGGAGCAGAGCATACTGGATGGCAATCATAGTTGAAAACACATTCCTAACTGAGTGAATGCAATCAACCATGACAGATTAAAATATGTTTTGAAAGATGGCATATGTACATAGATTGAAAACTATTACGCAAAGTGACAACACTCATTCAGCATTGTTCCACATTGTGCGATTCAATTTCATACTGCCCAAATCTGTCAATTTAGGTTAGCAAAGTTTAATTTTCTAACGTAATATGGATGTAGGCTTTATTATTAAACAAAGTCATTAGACGGTAGTAAATGGTTGATATTTTCAATCTACCTCATCGAGTGGTACGCCCACGACACTCTTGATTTGAAGCTTCTGACTACATGCAAACTAAATACTACTGTTGTATGTATCCACAGGTTCGTAAACCTGTGCAAAAAATACTACCGAACTACTGCGACGTTTTTCCCGAACGTAAATTCAAAAATAATCGATGTTTGCTTGGCATGTTATAAAATATATTACATGTCCTGTACTGACTAATTCATAAAATAGCTGAAATTCGTCAAATCCGGTTTTGGAAATGGCGAAAGCCCCGCCTCTGATTGGATGCCTTCATATGGCTCACAGTTATTCTCATTACGCATTTTCCGCTTTCAAGAAGGCTTTCTCATTCAAACGACCTAGGTCACGCACAACCGTATTGGCAAGCGACTTTGCAAAATGGGATACGCCTGCATATGAACGGCTACTCCAACTCGCAATACGAATACATAACTGGTGGTTCCTAAAACTATTTGGAAAATATACGCTAGAGTGGGATGCAAAATCTCTTCGCATACACACCCATCCATTGTCAAGTGCGTCTGGACTATGGAGCCAGTTTCTACTGGGAAGTGTGTTTATTGGTATAGCTTACGTATGGTGTCTCAGAAACTCCAAACTGATACTGCACAGCCTCGACCGGTCACTTCAAATGTTACTTCGTATTGTATGGCTCCAGTTCATAATGTTATTTGTTCAGTACTACTTTCTAGTGTGGAGGATTATTCTAAAGAATACCGAAATAGCTGCTGGAATCAATGCCATACTTGAAATCCAGAAACGACTCACGAAACTGCACTACATGACCTTCAGTGAATGGGAGCTGCGCAACAATGCAAGACTTCGAATGATTGGCTACGTAGTGATAACGTCGATCATATTTTTGGTGCTGGATTTGCCAACAACATTGAACGGAATAATGCTGAATTATGATGGCCTATATTATGCATTTACTGAGGTTTTGTTTCCAAACATTACTGAAGAATTGGCGGAAGCTGTCATTCATATAATGTTACGTGTAGTGCCGACATTGCTCGGAGCACTTGCTATTGAGAGATCAATGTGCTTCCTGTTTATATACTTCGCTGTTGTAAAGTATGCTTATTGGACCTCGTTGATGATTCTGTGTAATCTACGATTTACAGGGCGCAGATTCGAGTATTTTGTTAGTGAATATAGAAACATTGAAATTTGTCATCATCATCTTTCTGACTTTATGAATTTTATGATATGTCAACTGATGTATATAGGGCACACCCAAGTGGTGCTGCTGTTATACGTGTCCATTCGCGCCTGGAACGTTATGCCGCTCGAACTTTACATAATGCATCCAATAGGTGCATTTCTAGTATGTGTGATGTGTATTTTTGTGCTACAGATTGCAAGCGGGCTAAACAAAATGTCAGTGCAAATTTTGAGAAAGATTCGAAAAATGTCAGTCTCCTATTCTCGGGGCAGTGCTGAAAAAAGGAAACTTGCTCAATCTCTGCAAGCATTGAAATGGAGAAACTCCAATTATTTCACGGTTTATCCGGACACGCCTCTTAATTTTGTGCTGGCGCTGACGGGAAATTTAGTATCGATTTTGTTAGCATTTTAGCTTCGCTATTAGATGCATACTGACCCTGAAAACGTAAGCCATTTCAATATGTATCGTCTCATTTCCATGATAAGCCACAATTCGAAGATTTTACATGGGAAAGGTTTATATATATTACCGTAAGGCAACTAATAAAAATAAACACATAGGTTTAGTTTAATTTTCAATGAAAATCTCTAATATTATCGACTATAGATAAGTGATAATGATTACGCAACAAATGCAAACTAATGCATTCGTATCCAAGTTTCCGTTATAACGGCGTCCTAATTAGACGACCACACCCAAATGAATAACATTTTGTGTTTTAATTGCTGCCAAAAATTTGATGACTTGCATAATTGGCGTGATAACTGTTACATAATAAATTTATTTAATGTAGCTAATTGAATTTAATTGCCTGTTGTAAGCTATAATAGGTGCGTCGTACAAAATAATCTCAGCAGTTGGAACAAATGCTGCGGTCGTAACAAACAGCAGCAGCCCTGCAATAGATAAATAGTGTTCGTAAAAAAATCCAAGCTAAAATGAAAACATCATTTACTTTTGTGCTACTTCTGTGTGTCCTTGGGAGTGTGCTTACAGACGAAGTGAAAGACAAAGTTGCTGAGGAAGGCGATGAAACGCTGGATGCAGTTGGTAAGAAATTCAAGTTTATTCGTTTTTATATATTAGCACGTATGTAAATTTTTTATTAGCAATTGTGTTGATCTTGTTGAATTTTGTTGATTCCATATAGATCGTCTCGAAAGGCGAGCATTTGGAAGTAAGTGGAACAGCAATGTGCTATGTTCAATAAGTAATATGATTCGGTGTAATAGAAGCCGCAGTAATGATATTTAAAAATGATCAACGTAAAACGTTTGCATATAGTGGGGAGAGGTTACTATTTTGGCGGCTCACGTCCCTCGCCCGGAGCTCCATGTAAGTGGCAAGCATTTTCTTGGAACGTTTAACTTTTCAGAGATTTGAATCCATGAGTATTGTCGTTTCTAAAGTAATATAGTAATGCATTCATTTGCATGTTTCTTTTGAAGTGTGGTTCCAGGGTGGCCCACGACGTAAGATATGAAAAGTTATTTTTAAATGTTGCAGAAATAGAAATATCAACAAAACTAAAAATTGATCCATACGACACTCTTTTATGCAGTTGGGAGAGGACACTATGTAGTAGGTTCACGTCCTCCGCCAGGTCGCCCCTGTAAGTCGTAAGCATTTGCTTGGAATGTGTTGCTTTGCATAAATTATAATCATAAAATAACGTAATATTGTATTCGATTTGTTGTATGGTCGGCAGTGTGGTTCCAGTCTGGACAAAGAGGTAAGCTCTGAACAAGTTATTTTTATGCACTGTAGTAATGATACTGTTGTAAATCAAGAAGCAATATGTTAAAGTAACGATAATATTGAATTGTATCCAATTCCAGAGTCCAACCGACCGTCATATACGTTTGCTGGAAGACGCTGTATAAATTCCTAAGTTTTAATAATTTGTATAAAACATTTGAAACGAATTTGCCAATCTATATAAATTGTCATCCTTACGACTTTTGAACTTTCAGCGTATGGAAGTCCAAGTTTGGGTAGATACTGGGAGAGTAAGTACATATTGACAATTACTTGAATACGCCTTCTGAATTGGATTATTGTACTAGAATGACTAACTGTTTAGATTTTGTTATTTTCAATGGCGTCGAATAGCATGGCCACCACCAGAAACCGCTCCAAAGCCACCAATAGTGCCAGGGCCTAACTGGAAGCCACCAATTTACTTCCCAGTTCCACCACAAAAGCGTAAGTTGATTTAACTTAACTAAATTTGTTACTTCCTAGTCGTCCACCGTACTCAAATTTTTAAACATCTGACAGTGTTTAAGCATTTTTCATTTCCAAAATACTTGATGCAGCAACTTCGCTTACACGGTGGGAGGCTTGTGACCTTCTATGTCCAAATACAAACATTAATTACTACTGACGAGAATAATATTCAGTCACAGCGTGGCTCTCTCCTCGGAATTTTGATTCACGAAGCTACTGGATTGCATAATACATATTTTTAATTATAGAACAACATTTGTAGTTGTCGAAAATGTATATATGAACACATACTATTTTTTTTACAAAAATATACATAAATAAAATGCAATGACTAGTAAGGAAAGACTATGGAGTAACCTTTAAAATTGTCATTCGAAAGAGAGAAACGGGTTTGGATTTAAAGTGTCACTATTGCTTTATTGCCGTCAGTGGTCAGGATAAACGAAGAGAACTTGGAACATGATGTTGTACTAACATGGGACTGGCTAATACATGCTCAAATTAGGATGATCACATAATTATAAATTTTAATTAATCTTATTTGTTAGCAACATCATCATTGTGTAACGTAATGTATTGCATTGCGCAATGATTCCTACTTGAGAAATAATATTGTTTACTAATTACAGTATTAATGTTTACGATTACAACCAACGAAGTTAGCTCTTGTCGTTATACTAAATAACATAACGTAGTAAAATTTAATCGTCGAATGGCAGCAAACAACAGTAAGCATGTCACTGCGCCGTTAAACAAGATGCTAGTGCAGCGAAAATTATAACCTTATGTGCTACGGGTCGATTGCTCATAGGTTAATAACTGTCATCTCAACTATTTTCCCCATTTCCAGAGCAGTTACAGTTATAAGTAATATCTGTCATGTTTCCCTAACTAGATGGATTCGTTCAACATATAATAAAATTTTTTGTACTTGTTTTAACAAGCTTTCAGTCAAAACCTAATTTGGCTTTGCTTTTTTGTCGACAATCATGTCCATTTTGTTTAATGAAATTGACGGAATGTCTAAATGGTAAAGTATTCGAATTGATAAAAATGTTGATCATTACAATTGCCTCAGAATTAATCAAGTATTTGTGAAACTGTAAAAATAAATATATTGAATTTATCAGAATGACTCTGAAATTCAAATTATTGTTAATTTGCATACTTTTTAAAATTTTGAATACCATCATCGTTACAAATGGAATTAACCCCACATCCAGAATACCCTAATAATTTTATCACAAACGACTTCCAGTTTCATTAGTTCATCAAAAACACATACCAAACAACACAATCAAACATAAAAACACAAAAAATAATATACCAGTTGACGACAACGCCACAAATCTAGAACACCGTATGATATTTAATATAGCTTGAATTCTCCATCATCTTTCCTCATTAAAACAGCAGAAATAGTATTGAAATAACTTCTGCGAAGACAGGTTACATTGCCGCGATTGAAATCCTTTCCTTGATTTAATCACTTTACACGCCTCCCAATTGTTACATTAAATGACAAGCCTCCAAATCATCAACTTTTAAACGATTCTCTCAACAGATCCTCAACACGACATCATAACGTGCGTTGGTTAATGAAATTGGAATTGCCTGTCCGTTTTTTTGCAGAGGACGTACTCAAACGTAGTAGTAAGAAGGTTTCCGCCTCAGATGAAACGAATGATGTTTAAAAAATTATTTTGTTCCGTCGACTTCAATATGTCCAAATCGATTCCGGAATGTAGTCTAGATGTAGGCGTGGGCATAGCAAAAACTAGTTATGGGATAACAGTTTATATTTCCAATCTATCAGCATTGAAGTAATGGGTTAAACTCTGATGAGGCATTATGTACTGCCGTTTTTATGTGCGCATATTACAGACAAATCCTTTTTGAGATTTGTTGTCGATGTACAGCCTTGGTTCCTATCATACGTAACTGTGGAACGGATAAATATTGTCTCGGTTCGTACTAAACCATACTGTGGGCGTATAACTGAACCGACCGTTGAGACAGGTGGGATATGACCCTACGGAATTCAGTACTACGGTTCCTGTACGCGATGTCCAATTTTAGGGCAATCATGTTGCTCGCCTGCAACCAATTTCTATCATTGACGCCGAACTCGTCAAAAGATATCAAGCTTAATCCGAATTTTCTTTCGAGGGATTTTGCAAAATGGGACAAACCTATTCTTGAACGGTTGCTAGGAACAGCAGTAAATATCCACAACTGCTGGTTCCTGAAATTGTTTGTAAAATATACACTAGAGTGGGATGAAAAATCCTTGCTGATCCGTACCCATCCGTTGTCAAATGCATGGGGACTCCTGAGCCAGGTTGTCCTGGGAAGTGTACCTATCGGCCTCGCATACAGTTGGTCTCTCAAAAACTCAAAATTCATACTTCGCAGTCTAGACCGCCCACTTCAAATGTTGCTTCGTGTCATGTGGCTTCAATTCATTTTGTTCTTTATACACTATCATTTTGTCATCCAAAGGTTAATATCACAACGTTCTGAGATAGCGGATGGAATTAACGCAATACTCAAAATTCAGCAGCGACTCACAAAATTGCATCACATGACGTTCACGGAATGGCAACTACGCAACAAGATAATGCTTCGAGTTATTGGCTACACAGTCATTGCATCAGTTGTATTGCTAGTGCTTGACTTACTTGGGACACTAAACATGGTACTGTTAAATTATGACGGGTTGTACTATGCATTTAGCGAGGTTTTATTTCCGAACGTTACGGAAGTGTGGGAAGTAGCTTTAATTCACATTCCGTTGCGACTTGTTCCAACAATCTTTGCAGCTCTTGCTACTGAAAGGACAGTGTGTTTTATATGCATATATTTCGCAGTTATAAAGTATGCATATTGGACAACGCTTACAGTGGTACTTAACACAACGCACTCGAGTCGGCAGTTCGAGTTTTTGGTCAAAGAGTACAGAAATATTCAAATATGTCACCGCCATCTCTCCGACTTTATGGATTTTATGATAGGACAACTGATGTTCGTTGGTCATACGCAAATCGTCTTGCTGGCATATGTTTCCATTCGAGGCTGGAGAGTTATGCCGTTCGATCTGTACATCATGTATTTCATTTGTACTTTTATATTTGGAATCATGTGCGTGTTTGCGTTGAAGGTTGTGAGTGGGCTAAACGGAATGTCGACACAAATTTTAAATAAGATTCGAAGGCTATCTGTAAGTTGTTCTGTTAGGAATGTCGAAAAAAGGAAAATTGCTGAATCTCTACAGACAATTAAATGGAAAAGTTCCAATTACTTTACCGTCCGCCCGGTCACGCCTCTTAATTTTGTGCTGGCTTTGACAGGAAATTTGGTATCAATTTTGTTGGCAACTAGACCAGAATAAGTCACAGGTGCAGTGTTTGCTTAGAAGGAAATAATGTTATTGCTCACGAATAAAATTGCAAAAATTGCTTGGCTGCTTTAATTTAAAAATAATGTTCATCGAATTGTAGGTCACCATGCATCATAATACTTACTTTCTCTTAAGCACGTTCTCTAATATAATACGTGGACGGTGCTGGCTACTCTGCGGAAAAGTTGGCCTGGTCTTTGCTCAAGCGACGAAGCGTATGTTGCATATCTTTTCTCCTTATTCTAATATTTGCAAAACCGAAATATGCATTCTAAATCGTTGGATATATGCAATATTAAGCAACGCCGCTTTCTTAACTGTGGAAAATATACTTCTGTATATGCAGCACTAGACACATAGCTTAATATTTACCATCCGCAAAGGATATAAATGTAATCTTGATATTAAAGTATGACTTTATTTGTACGCCTCTATCCCATCATTTTTACTTCGCAACATTTATTTGAGCAAGATATCATAATTAAATACTGAGATTATTCATGTGAACTCCGCTCAATATATCTTTGTGCGCTTTAGCAATTAAGGTATGTAGCAACTCGGAAAACCATTTATTGCCCAGGATGGATGTACAATTTCCATCAGGCTCACCTATGTTATGCATAGTAAATGGTCATGTATTTTCGTAGCGTTCGACAACTACATTATTTAGCTATCTGAATACCGACCTAAACCCCACTTTTGTCAGAATCCTTCGAATAACATAAAAGTATAACTTTTGCGACTTGTTTATGATTTTATTACCATAGTTATTACTTACACTACATGGTCAAGTATGTATCGTACCGCTTACTGTAAACAAAAATTGTTGTTGACGATTCTGCATTCCGCGGCTGACTCAAGTAGGCATCAATCCGATTGGAACTGATTTTATTTTCAAACTTTATGCCATGACGTTTATTATCCGGCAATTTCGGAGCAATATTGGAAATACTATTTAACGAGCTACCGCTGCCTCAAATTTCCATTTATTTACATTGTGATACTAATCGTATATTTTCGGTAGTCGTATGCTTTACGTACTAAATTCGGTATGAACTGAACAATGCTTTATATCATGCCATGACAATCATATATCAATATCCTCAAACAGTTAACATTTCCTGTGTATGAAGTTCCGACTGAATGTTTAATATTTTGCTCGCTCTAGCTCGATATCTAACCCTGTTTAAGAAAAGGCCTCTCTTTAAATTAATGATTAATGCCCTTTCTTTAATATGGACAAGGACAATTCTTAGGAACAATTCGAAGCAAACATATTTTTATGGTCCCATGTCACATCAAATATTAGGTTGCCTGCAAGCAAAGAAAGTATTAAATATTCCTTAGTTTCACCGCCTCATTTTGATTTCGTAGCTTATAAGGTTAAATAATGTATTAATATGTCTGGCTGCGTCACTGCGATGATATTTTTGTCGTTCGGAGTCACTACCAATTCCACGTTTGTTGGAAGATGGAAGGCGAGGAATTGGAACAAGTCGCTATAACCTTCTTAGCATCAGCAGTTGGTACAATCTGTTCACCAGCATTATTCTCTTTCAAGATCATTACTGTCAACTTAACAGGCATTTAATATAAAATAAATAAGTATCAATATCCGCCGTTCATTTTGACGAATTCGCACAAAAATGTCGTTGGTGGAATCAGGGCTACTCAAAGAATACCACGCCGCAACAAATGTCAATCATCGCCTTACAGGTGGCCGCAGGTTCCATTGGAATAAAACGGAAGGAGCTCTGACTTTCTCCAACAAGTCAGGAATCACCGTTCTGATCATAGGCGTACTAATCGGCATTTCGACGCTGTCCGAGGGAATTAAACTATCCCGGTGTTCGTCATCACTGTTTGGACGCCGAAAATGGGAGGGTACTTACAGCTGCAAACAATTTGCCGTCACCGGGATGTTTGTCATCGCATTGTCACTGACCGTGTATCCCTTCACCACATTCTCCATAATACATTGCAAAACATGGCAACAACTTCTGGTTAATATCATGCGAATGGAGAAAATGTATTGCGGTTCATACTGCAATTTCGTGCCGAAATGCAAAACAGCAAAGTTGTTGTGTATGTTGATTCGAATTGGTGGAGTTGCAGGATGTCCCGTGTTTTTCGGGGCAGTTGGCGCAGCTCTCCCATTCCTTCCCATGACAACCCTGCCACATCCACCCGTTTCGTTTCTGTATTCGCTTGTTGAAAGGCATGCCAATTGGTACGTTCAAAAAGTTGTGGCCTTCATGGTCACATGGCTGTACTGGGGAATTAACGTCAAGTTTGGTTTGGTGCCGTCCATTGAAATGGTTTTAGGCGCGGCTTGTCTAACCGACTTTACGCTAAATTTTGAACAAAGAATGGCAGCTATTGGAAGCGTCCAGATTCTTCAATACAATTTGCAATTTTACCGAAAAATGCAAATCATAACTGAAATGTTCAACGAAACCAATCGACACAATCTAGTAGCCCTATTCCTAGGATACGGGCTGGTTGAAGTTGCGACTGCGGTTGAATTCATGCAACCAAATAAAGAAGTTCTCGCATCTGCTGAAGACGTCATCATTAGTATGGTTGTGAAAATGTTGAATGTTATCGTTTTCTTGAACGGGTCCATAATACTAACCTTGCTCTTCACATGTTGCTCTCAACTTCACGAAGCGTCCTCACGTTCGCTCGTGGAGTTAAGGACTCGAGCACCGCCATTGACGGAGCATAAAAAGTTCTGGGCGAGGAGCATTAAAGCTCTTCCAGTGCTTCGAGTTCGGTTCGGGTCGACCAACTTCATCGAGAAGCTGACCCCTATAATCTTTCAAATATATTTAATGGACAGGATTGTAGATTTGTTACTCGTTAAGAAACGTCGCTAATGCACTATTTTAATTAATTTAGCACAGCTAATCAACCATTACTTTTGAGTGTCTCTCCAGAATAAGCCAACTGTAGAAACGAAGATTTGCGCACATGCATAGCTTTGACCACTCAGCCAAGCCAAAGTATACTCCAGACACGTCAAATGCTGTTAGCTAGGTAATAAAATTATGATTTAAATATATTATACCTGTTCTGTTGTTGTTGATGACACTGTATATCTAACATTCCTGAAAACTTAAGCAACTGACCTTCTGTTCGACACTGAATAAATACTGTTTAATGAATTTGCCGTAAGTATTCATATTTTTGTTGTTAGTGCTGTGCTGTTCTTGTCGTTTTAGTTTTTCGTGTAGTTTTTTACGTAGAATATGTAACTGTTGAGTTTTCTGTTTGAATTCGTCAGATTACATTGTCAATTGAATATAAATGTTCACTGTGCAGCTTGACTTGAGTGATTTTATGACTTATGATTAGCGCATCATTTTCATACTTTTAAATATCTGACCATGTATAATCATTTTACAATTTCCAAAATACATGGTACAGCTACATCTCTAACACGATGGGAGGCTTGTGACCTACTATGTCCAAACACAAATGTTAACTATTTCTGACGAGAATAATATTCAGTCACAGGATGGCAAGGTCATCACGATATTGATTAACGAAGCTGCTGGATTTCATCAGATGTATTTTTAATTCTAGAACAACATTTGCAATTGTCGAACATTTATATACGAACATATTCTATTTGTATAAACATATACATAAATAAACCGTATTGACTAATTAGTAAAATATATGAAGTAAAGTTAAAAATTGTCATTTCGAGAGCTCAACAATTTTGAATTTAAAATATGTCGGTCAATTAGAAATTATTGCCATCAGTTGTTAGATTATGCGAAGCGAACACGGAACATTGGACTATCGTTCTTACATTGGACGGGTTCTTGTATATAAACATTTTTTAAACAAATTAGGATTATCAGTTAATTTGAAATATTTATGACTTTTATTTATTAACAACATCATCATTGTGCAACGTTATGTATTGCATTTCGCAACGACTCAACCTTGAGCTATCATATTGTTTATTATTAAATGCCGGATTAGTGTTTACGGCTGCAGATTACAGGCTGCTCGTGTCGTATTACTAAATGACATAACATAGTTAAATTAATCACAAATGCCAGTAAGCAGCATGAAACGTGTCACTGCGCCGTGTAAATATGTACGTGCTACTGTAGCGATAAATATAACTTCATGTTTTGTCGGTAGAGTTGTAGAAAGCGGCAACGTTATTAATTACCATCTCAGCTTTCTTCCCACATCCAGAGTCGCCATCGTTGTAAATATCCTTTGTCATTTTTTGCAACCGAAATGGATTCGTTCAACACAAGGAAATTTTCTATACTTGATTAAACAAGCATTCAGTAAAAATGTAATTTGGCTGTCGCTTTTTCGCCAATCACGTACATTTTGTTAAATGTAGCTGACGGAATGTGTAAATTGTTAACTGTGCATGAGCACAAAAATTTCGGCAATTGAATTGACCTTTATGATTGACTCAAAACAAATCAAACATATGTGCCACGGTAAAAACAAAAATATTATATTTGTCAAAATCACTCCGAACTTTTAAATTATTGTCACTTATTATTTATATACTTTTTAACTATATAATCGCATCATCGTTACAAATGGATTTTACAATACATACAGCATTACTCAATAAATATTATCAGAAATGACTTGCACTATTATATAGTATGCCAAGAGCAAATAATAATCAATTAACTCAATCATAAAAACTTCATATATAATACAAGAGTTATCCATGACACCCACATCTAGCACACCGCATGATACTTTAACCGAGCTTGAATTCTTAATGATTTTTTCTCTTTGAAAAAACATAAATTGTATTGAAATGGTTTTTGCATAGATGGGTGGGATTGTCGCAATTGTATAGCCTTCCTTGATTGTATCCATTTAAACGCCTCCCAATTCTGTGACTACATTACAATCCTCCAAATTATCAGCTTAGTCGATGTCCTCAACAGATCCAAACACTGCAGCACAGTGTTTGGTATCTTTTATTTTTAAGAAAAAGATACAGATACAAGATACTTGACAGTCCATGGCGAGGACAAAGATACAGATACAAGATACTCACGTGATTGAAATAGTTGTATCTAGATACAGATATAGATACAAGATACTCCCTTTTATAATGGAGTATCTGAAAAATAGATACAAGATATAGGTAAAGATAGATCTCCCTTAAAACCTAAGATACTAGATAAAGATACAGATACTCTGCCATTCGACGCTGAGATACAAGATACAGATAAAGATATGTATCTTATCTGTATCTATATCTGTAACTGTATCTTCTTCCTAAAAGATACCAAACACTGCGGAGCATACCGTGCGTTGATTAATAAAATTGAAATGAACAGTCAGTTTTTTGCAGTGGACATACTCAAAGTCAATAGTATCAAGCTATCCGCCTCCAATGAAACGAATGATGTTTAAGGAACTATTTTGTTCCGTTCACTATTAAGTCCAAATTGATTCCGAAATGTAGTCTTGATGTAGGCGTGGACATTGCGAAAACATGTTATAGGATAACAGTTTATATTTCCAATCTATCAATATCAAAGTTCTGGGATAAAGTATGATGACGCATTAGGCATTGTCGTTGTGTAGGTGAACATATTACACACAAATGTTTTTGAAATTGGTTGTCGATGTACAGCCTTTGCTCCTACCATAACATTATCTCGGTACGCTATAAATCACACTGTGGGCCGATAGCTTAATCTACTGTTGAGACAGTTGAAATAACCATTCTGAAATGACTCAAAGAAAATTTGGGTTATGGTTCTGGTACGCGATATTAAATTTTAGCACAAACATGTGGCTAGCATGCAACCACTTTCTATCATTGAAACCGAACTCGTCAAAAGATATCAAGCGTAATCCGAATTTTCTTGCAAAAGATTTCGCAAAATGGGATAAACCTCCATTTGAACGGTTGCTCGGAACAGCAGTAAAAACCACAACTGCTGGTTCCTAAAATTATTTGGAAAATATACACTAGGTGGGACGAAAAATCTCTGCAAGTTTGCAGCCATCCGATATCAAATGCATGGGGACTCCTGGCCCAGGTTGCCTTGGGAAGTATGCCTATTGGACTTGCATACAGTTGGTCCCTCAAATACTCAAAGTATATACTTCGCAATGTAGACCGTCCACTTCAAATGTTGCTTCGTGTCATGTGGCTTCAATTCATTTTGTTCTTTATACACTATCATTTTGTCATCCAAAGGTTAATATCACAACGTTCTGAGATAGCGGATGGAATTAACGCAATACTCAAAATTCAGCAGCGACTCACAAAATTGCATCACATGACGTTCACGGAATGGCAACTACGCAACAAGATAATGCTTCGAGTTATTGGCTACACAGTCATTGCATCAGTTGTATTGCTAGTGCTTGACTTACTTGGGACACTAAACATGGTACTGTTAAATTATGACGGGTTGTACTATGCATTTAGCGAGGTTTTATTTCCGAACGTTACGGAAGTGTGGGAAGTAGCTTTAATTCACATTCCGTTGCGACTTGTTCCAACAATCTTTGCAGCTCTTGCTACTGAAAGGACAGTGTGTTTTATATGCATATATTTCGCAGTTATAAAGTATGCATATTGGACAACGCTTACAGTGGTACTTAACACAACGCACTCGAGTCGGCAGTTCGAGTTTTTGGTCAAAGAGTACAGAAATATTCAAATATGTCACCGCCATCTCTCCGACTTTATGGATTTTATGATAGGACAACTGATGTTCGTTGGTCATACGCAAATCGTCTTGCTGGCATATGTTTCCATTCGAGGCTGGAGAGTTATGCCGTTCGATCTGTACATCATGTATTTCATTTGTACTTTTATATTTGGAATCATGTGCGTGTTTGCGTTGAAGGTTGTGAGTGGGCTAAACGGAATGTCGACACAAATTTTAAATAAGATTCGAAGGCTATCTGTAAGTTGTTCTGTTAGGAATGTCGAAAAAAGGAAAATTGCTGAATCTCTACAGACAATTAAATGGAAAAGTTCCAATTACTTTACCGTCCGCCCGGTCACGCCTCTTAATTTTGTGCTGGCTTTGACAGGAAATTTGGTATCAATTTTGTTGGCAACTAGACCAGAATAAGTCACAGGTGCAGTGTTTGCTTAGAAGGAAATAATGTTATTGCTCACGAATAAAATTGCAAAAATTGCTTGGCTGCTTTAATTTAAAAATAATGTTCATCGAATTGTAGGTCACCATGCATCATAATACTTACTTTCTCTTAAGCACGTTCTCTAATATAATACGTGGACGGTGCTGGCTACTCTGCGGAAAAGTTGGCCTGGTCTTTGCTCAAGCGACGAAGCGTATGTTGCATATCTTTTCTCCTTATTCTAATATTTGCAAAACCGAAATATGCATTCTAAATCGTTGGATATATGCAATATTAAGCAACGCCGCTTTCTTAACTGTGGAAAATATACTTCTGTATATGCAGCACTAGACACATAGCTTAATATTTACCATCCGCAAAGGATATAAATGTAATCTTGATATTAAAGTATGACTTTATTTGTACGCCTCTATCCCATCATTTTTACTTCGCAACATTTATTTGAGCAAGATATCATAATTAAATACTGAGATTATTCATGTGAACTCCGCTCAATATATCTTTGTGCGCTTTAGCAATTAAGGTATGTAGCAACTCGGAAAACCATTTATTGCCCAGGATGGATGTACAATTTCCATCAGGCTCACCTATGTTATGCATAGTAAATGGTCATGTATTTTCGTAGCGTTCGACAACTACATTATTTAGCTATCTGAATACCGACCTAAACCCCACTTTTGTCAGAATCCTTCGAATAACATAAAAGTATAACTTTTGCGACTTGTTTATGATTTTATTACCATAGTTATTACTTACACTACATGGTCAAGTATGTATCGTACCGCTTACTGTAAACAAAAATTGTTGTTGACGATTCTGCATTCCGCGGCTGACTCAAGTAGGCATCAATCCGATTGGAACTGATTTTATTTTCAAACTTTATGCCATGACGTTTATTATCCGGCAATTTCGGAGCAATATTGGAAATACTATTTAACGAGCTACCGCTGCCTCAAATTTCCATTTATTTACATTGTGATACTAATCGTATATTTTCGGTAGTCGTATGCTTTACGTACTAAATTCGGTATGAACTGAACAATGCTTTATATCATGCCATGACAATCATATATCAATATCCTCAAACAGTTAACATTTCCTGTGTATGAAGTTCCGACTGAATGTTTAATATTTTGCTCGCTCTAGCTCGATATCTAACCCTGTTTAAGAAAAGGCCTCTCTTTAAATTAATGATTAATGCCCTTTCTTTAATATGGACAAGGACAATTCTTAGGAACAATTCGAAGCAAACATATTTTTATGGTCCCATGTCACATCAAATATTAGGTTGCCTGCAAGCAAAGAAAGTATTAAATATTCCTTAGTTTCACCGCCTCATTTTGATTTCGTAGCTTATAAGGTTAAATAATGTATTAATATGTCTGGCTGCGTCACTGCGATGATATTTTTGTCGTTCGGAGTCACTACCAATTCCACGTTTGTTGGAAGATGGAAGGCGAGGAATTGGAACAAGTCGCTATAACCTTCTTAGCATCAGCAGTTGGTACAATCTGTTCACCAGCATTATTCTCTTTCAAGATCATTACTGTCAACTTAACAGGCATTTAATATAAAATAAATAAGTATCAATATCCGCCGTTCATTTTGACGAATTCGCACAAAAATGTCGTTGGTGGAATCAGGGCTACTCAAAGAATACCACGCCGCAACAAATGTCAATCATCGCCTTACAGGTGGCCGCAGGTTCCATTGGAATAAAACGGAAGGAGCTCTGACTTTCTCCAACAAGTCAGGAATCACCGTTCTGATCATAGGCGTACTAATCGGCATTTCGACGCTGTCCGAGGGAATTAAACTATCCCGGTGTTCGTCATCACTGTTTGGACGCCGAAAATGGGAGGGTACTTACAGCTGCAAACAATTTGCCGTCACCGGGATGTTTGTCATCGCATTGTCACTGACCGTGTATCCCTTCACCACATTCTCCATAATACATTGCAAAACATGGCAACAACTTCTGGTTAATATCATGCGAATGGAGAAAATGTATTGCGGTTCATACTGCAATTTCGTGCCGAAATGCAAAACAGCAAAGTTGTTGTGTATGTTGATTCGAATTGGTGGAGTTGCAGGATGTCCCGTGTTTTTCGGGGCAGTTGGCGCAGCTCTCCCATTCCTTCCCATGACAACCCTGCCACATCCACCCGTACCGATTTTCTACTCGTTTGTTGAAAGGCGTGCAAATTGGTATGTTCAAAAAGTAGTGGCCTTCATGGTCACATGGCTCTACTGGGGAATTAACGTCAAGTTTGGTTTGGTGCCGTCCATTGAAATGGTTTTGGGTGCAGCCTGTCTAACCGATTTTACATTAAATTTTGAACAGAGGATGACAGCTATTGGAAACGTTCTGTCTTTTCAATACAATTTGCAATTTTACCGAAAAATTCAAATCATTACTGAAATGTTCAACGAAACTAATCGACACAATCTTGTTGCCCTTTTCCTAGGATACGGGCTCGTTGAAGTTGCGACCGCAGTTGAATTCATGCAACCAAATAAAGAAGTTCTCACGTCTGCTGAAGCCGTAATCATTCGTATGGTCGTGAAAATGTTGAATGTTATAGTTTTCCTGAATGGGTCCATTATACTAACCTTGCTTTTCACATGCTGTTCTCAACTGCACGAAGCGTCTTGGCGTTCACTCGTGGAGCTAAGGACTCGAGCTTCGCCATTGGCTGAGCATAAAAAGTACTGGGCAAGGAGCATTAAGGCTCTTCCCGTTCTTCGAGTTCGGTTCGGATCGGTATTGAGAAACTGACCCCTATAATATTTCAAATATATTTAATGGACAGAATAGTAGATTTGTTACTCGTTAAGAAACGACGCTAATGTACTAATTTAATTATTCTAGCAGCTAATCAACCATTACTTTTGACTGTCTTGGCAGAATATTCCAACTGTAGAAGCGAAGATTTGCGCAACATGCATAGCATTGAATACTCATCCAAGTCAAAGTATACACCAGACACATATCAAATGATGTTTGCTAGGTAACAAAATTATATGATTTAAAAATATTTGTACACATGTTCTATTAATGTTGGTCATACTATATATCCAACATTCCTGCACAATTAAAGAATTGACCTACAGGTCTATACTGAATAAATGCTATTTAATGAATTTCCTGTAAACATTCATATTTGTGTAGCTACAAGTAACTTTTATTTTGAATAATATGCCATACCTGCTAAATGGAAGGAAAGCTCATGCGATGGCATATAAGCACTCGATTAGTGCTATGAAATCTTCATGAGAAAAATTCAGTTTGTAGTGAGTAAACTTCCAATTTCCCATCGTTCCATTCGACCAGATATTTCCGGCAGAAATATTTAAAAGATCCCGTGTTAAATTTGTTTGACCAACTGTTTTTGTGTATTACTTGGTCTTCATTGTGCATCCAGCTACTAAACCTACGGCTGAGGATAGCTTTCAATAATAAAATTTTAGTTTCGAATATTTTTATCATGTTTATATGTACTACATGCAAGAGCGTATCAAACGTAATTATGTTAAGTACCAGCTTGCAAATATAAGTAAACCTGTCGGTGCTATTCAAAGAAAGCAGCTCGTATGTTTATCATATTACTCGCAGCTCTGGTGTGGCAGTCAATGTTTGCCGACTTGAATATATGATGGACTCGCTCGTCCGATTTTAATGTAATGATCCGTTGGAAAACAAGACACTATACACTAAATTATATATAACCATCTTCTAACAGCTAGCACACGATTAATTATAAGTACATCCAAATGCATTGAGTCGTGGTTTGGCTCAACATCACAATAAATGGAATAATTAATAGGTGTGTTTATCTTCCGAGAACAAACTAAACAAGACAAGCGACATAATTATTGAGCGTACGTTATAATATAAAAGTGTCGCAATTTGGAATTCTGACAGAGCCAGAAAAAGGTAACTATTAAAGAATAACGCCAATGGTAGTACAGCTTTGACACATAGTCAGGTGTTATTGAGCGACGCAATGATCAATCATTTTCTACTCAAGGGGAACCTATTTCAGGTGTATTCTACGGATTGCTGAGCGAGAAATGTTTCTATATCAAATCGAGTACGCAGACCAAGAATTCGCGGTTAGTTTTTTTGTGAAAGTTATATGGAAGTGTTTTATGCTATTTTTGATTTCTCTTATCACCGCACAAAATGTAGGTGTTTATATTTTGAGCCTCGCGTTAATTTTTGTATGCAACCAATAAAATGCTCAGAATCCACATATAGCTTCTAAAATCTAAAAATTGGATCAAATTTGACTTCAAATTTTGCATCATAAAGTATGCATAAATCAGTGTTTATCGCAAACATTTTTCCTAACTTTAAAATCACGTGTATTTAAATGACCAAAATTAATATTTAAGTTTTACAAAAAACAAATATCAGAATCGAGATCAGCGTACTCGAGTTAGCATAAAACCATGTTTCGCTTGTGAATTTGCGCACATTACCCAAGACAGTTCCCTTGTCAGAGAACCTATACCATGGTAAATATTTTACTCATTAGTTGTACTAACAAACTTGTAGACTGTACTTGTAAATCATTTTTAATATTCATTCATTTAATACTACTACTTGATGATGAGCCATGAAATTCTACTTGCACTGTAAAACTGAATATAATATGTGTCGTTTTGTCGGACTTGAATACGTATTATATCATCAATGCTATTTACCACATTCACCTCTGGCATTTTTCTATTTTTGAACAGCCGACACCATTGCACCGGATATTTTGCCGCGTATATCATCCGTGAAGCAAGTTTGGATATGTTGAGAGCCCTTCTACATTCCAAGCACAGACTTGCCCCAGCGATTCCAAGCGATACGGCCCACACATAAAACACGACTATGATATTACCTCCCATCGAAAGTGGCGTTGGTTGTTTTCGCCTATTTTCCCTGTCAGCCATGTACTGACGAATATCCCTTTTCACCTTTTTCAGGAAGTTGACTCTGCTGATTCCGAATCCATAAACCATTCAGTCCTGAATGCGCCAACGAATGCAATCTCTTGGAAAATGTCTCTCCTGATATAGTCAGCTTCCTGAAAACCCACACGTAGAACACGTTTTCGTACGGGAAGGTGCTGATATGTAAATCGCCTTCTGAAATGTGTTTGTGGTTTCGCACTGTCTCGGAATACAACGTTACAGCTTTGTGGTATGGGCCAACGTATGCATTTCGGTCACATTTCCAAAACTTTTCAAGAAAATCCCGTGCATCGGCCAAAGTGTACTCAATGACCCACTTTGGTCTGAAGTTCAATTTCTCCATTCGGTTTGAATACACCATATCACCATAAAGATTGGCATTCTTTATGTAAAAATACTCGTCCAACTCAGTGTAACAAACCCGCGTTGAACATTTAGTTGACATGATTGTTTCGTGACTATTCTTTGTATATAAATCCGAAAAGTCTGTTGTGGGCCCCAACGGAAGCGAGAAGAATGTAAAATTGTAGTTCATCAAGTCGACAAAATTGTCGAACGGATGCCCGACAAGTTCACTAACAAGGGACGTTATATTATCGCCCTTATACTCGTTCGACAAAAGTATTCCTACAAGTACCCAAGGAAAGAGAACTATTTTGTAATTGTCCAAAAATTCGAGTGGTTGACAAACAATTAACTTGTATGAAAATGTGAGTTGATTCCATAGCGACAGTGAACCGCAGCGTGCAATGTAGCATATAGTTACTACAGAAAGCAATATAAAGCATATCCAGATTCCGGCATCAAATGCAGATATATAGCCGCGAAGCGACAGACGTTCAACAATTCGAAGTTTGGTGCACGATATAAAATGCAGAGGATGCGGAGCTTCAATTGTGGACAGTTGGATGGATCCAGCGCTCCCGGCAGTTATGGCGATCGGAAAAGGAAGGTACTTTGTCGGGCTACCTACAGGGAATGCCAGCAGAGAGGAATTTGGAAAAAGTGCGTACAAGTACTTAGTTAGGATATGGTCGCGAAATACGTCCTGTTCCCGGGAATAGAGTGCAAATAGTATCTAGTCAATTCCCCTGGTGCTAAATCTCCATGTGACACTCATTGAAGTCAGCGCCTCATCCGGTATGATTTTATAGTCCATTACGGAAAATTGTGTGAATAGGTCGTTGGCAATTTCACGAAACCGACGAAGCTTATCTAGAAACGATACTTTATTGCTGTGGAGCCAAGCGAATAGAATTCGCAACCTTATAGATAAATCCGTATCTTTTCTGGACGGCATCGAGACGAGATACGTTGACGTAACCTGGAATTTTGCATCGGTTGTCGAATACAGAATAAGAAACAATAACTTTACTGAACGGACAGTTGTTACAGAGTTATAGACAAGATAGTCCACAGTATTGAATATTGACGTCCATGTGGAATACTGGCCAGTTGGGGCAAAGTTATCTTGTGTGACGTGGGCAAAAAACCAATAGTATTTACAGATCCCGACCGATCCAGACATCTTTCGGTTTACAGCGATATCAAAAAAAGTTTTCGGTATCACTTGAGTATGATTTGGATGGTGATGCGGAAGAGATTCGTTCCGATGCAAAGCAACGTTCCCCATTTCCCAATACCAACAAGGTTTAGGATCGACGTAGACATGAATCAGACAGGTATGCTTTGGTGGAAGGGAAGTTCGAAACAGAAATTCAGAGGAATTTTTGACACGTTTCATCCGAATGTTCCCGCATCGCGCAAATGTAATAGGGGCGTCTTGGATTGGATCGAGAGGAATATATTTGTACAGATATTGTATGACCGGAAATCCCAATGGCACTATGTTGAACGATCCATCGTACCGTGACCATCCGGTGCCGCTCACGTGATTGACCATTAAATGTATCGCGCAGTTTCGGAACGGTTGAAGTTGGTTAGAGAGATCCGTCGTTTTCATGCCGTCGTTTACAAAATAAGCAAGGTTCCCATACGACACACCGAAGTGGGTTTGCGAGATGACAGCCCCAAGAAGTAAGGATACTGCTGGATTCCACATTATGAATTAAATTTTCAATCCGCTGTTCAACGATCTTTGTCAATATTGGTATATTTGATGCTTGTGGTAGAAGATTGTTTTGCCAACAAGTAGCTACGGGAATACTATGTTATCAGAGTAGTTAGAAATGAGTTAAATCTCTGAACGCACAAAGTGTCTTGAACAAAAATTGCCCTGCTTACTTCTTCGTCGTAAGTTAGAGGAGAAATAAAGGACAAGGGACAGATTTTGATTCGCACTTTAATTTGGTCTCGCACGAGGCACGTGCGTGCTAATGGTTTTCGTCATATTTCAAAATGGTGGTTATCTTATGACTCAAACACTTCATTAGTTTAATGACTAACCTTATTGTCATAACCTAGGAAAGGCGACAATATTACTTACCATTTTCAGCTGCCACTTACTATTATTGTAGTAGTATGTTGTTATATATCTGAGATTGGACATATAACATCAAGTCCATTAGTTTAATTTGACGTATGGAACTAATCAGTTCGGTGAGTAGGTACACACTTTATACCTGATGAGTATGGCACAATCACCTAATTTATCTAAGTGACGCATCATACCATATGCTAGGGATGTGTTGATTAAGTATATGTAAGATTAATGTCTGCATCACAAATTAATTAGATCCCGGCTTCGGAGACTGAACTAAATAATAAATCAAGCGATGCTGTGTTTTAAAATCTGTTGATGTGCTTAAATTTGATATTTTGTACATGCCACTGGATTTTGGATGCTAAATAAATAACAACAATCACCGTTTTGTAAATTATGCCAAATTAAAGAAATGTGCAAGGAAATTAAATCGTCATTAATTTTCAATTAACGACATGCTGTATGATTTTTATATAGTGTAAGGTCTGTCCACTTTGGAAGGAATAATTTTTCAAAACTGGATAACTTTTTGTAGACGTGCTCGATTCTGAGCATAATTGGGTTAATATATGTTGCTGCAGGAAACGGTCCCGCCAAAAAGTACCATTTCCCATGTTAATCCTATGTAAAACTACTTTCTAATATTTTTGCATTTTTTTCATACCAACGTCACAGAATGTTGGAAACTGCCTTATTTAAATACAAAATGGCCAAAGTGACCCATTTTTCCCTCACACGACAAATTAATTGAAGGTTTTCGAGAAAAATCGTACATTTTCGGAAATTATTCCTTGGTTTTTGGACACCTCAAAATGGACTTTTTTATTCAAAAAGCCACATCTCCCACATACACAGGAAAATATCCATGAAACTTTGCAGGTACTATTGGCATAAGTATGGGTATGTGTGGTGAATGAATCAAGTGAATCGAGTACGTCTACAAAAAGTTATCCAGTTTTGAAAAATTATTCCTTCCAAAGTGGACAGACCTTATTCTTTTACATTCTTGATGATATTGAAGCGTGTTTTTTGTTGTCTTCTCGCGCGTCATACTCATGATTCTATTTATATGCTCGCGATATGAGAATTAAATTTTAATGCTATTACTGTATCCTCCAAAGTCAGTTGAACTATTCAATAATTAAACTGTACGGAATTTCAACACTCGAGTAAGTCCTTACTATATATATGGCAATCTACATCTCGCTTATGTATGCCTAGTAAATATGAATTCATTCTGTTAGCTGTCGGCCACTACAATATTCGTCCTTAAAATACATGGCACAGTGATGGACATGTTGACTGAAAACAATCCTCTGCATATTCCAATTTTATTACATTCCCTAATATAACATAAAACTGTTCATTTGACATGATTCCATAATGGTAACACTGCATGGTTACATCGACTAATTAATCATTCATTTGTTTACGATTAAATCTGACTGTAAGCATATGTGATTTAAAAGATAATACCTAATTAAAGTTTTCCGTTTCGACGTATTATATGAGTCAATAAAATAAGTTATTCCCGGAGGAAATTCGAACAGGGTTTGACGGTGCTGTCAAACAAGAATATTCGGACTTCCAATCTAGAGCAAATAAATTGCTTATTACATCGTATTCGCGTTCGCGCATTCATCGGGTGACGCTAACGCTCAGTCAAGCTGACAGCGAGCAGTTTGGGACGGATAGGTGTACAGTACATGTAACAGGCGTCGAGAATGACAAAAATAGTTTCTCCCGTTGAATTATAAATTCATTATTCCGGCAGGGTAGGCAAAAAATCCTAAGCATCCGCTTCCCTTACTGTTAGTTGTTTGATGCGGCCAGTCACAAATGTTTTGTTAACATAAAGGAAGAAAGTATTTCGCAGTATATACAAAAGTTTTGCTAACGCGTTTCAACATAGCCGGAGGAAGACACTGTTTTTGGTGACTATTTCGAAACGTTTATTCCATATGCAAAAAACTTTAAAATTGATCGCTAGATATACAACTCCAAATTTAACAACATTTCTAACGATAATCAAAAGGACTACAACAGTCCACCATTTTCAATTGACTTCCAAGTTGTCAGAAGTCATGTCGTCCTTTGTCAAACAGCTAACCTCTTTCAAACCGCTGGTGCGGCTATATAGATTCATGTCAAACAAAATATCCACTTCTTCAAATAGCAAGAACAGAGATACGCCAGAGTTCCAACGTCTGCTCCAGTTGGCCATACGAATTCATAACTTGTGGTTCCTAAAACTTTTTGGAAAGTATTCACTAGAGTGGGACGAGAATTCTCTACAAGTTCACACACACAAATTGTCAACATCGTGGGGACTCATTAGTCAGACCATACTTGGAAGTGTTTTTATTGGATTGGCATATATTTGGTGCTTGAGAAACTGGCACGTCGTTCTCGCGGATGTGGACAGCTCAATCCAGATGCTGCTTGCAATTTCGTGGTTGGAATTCATTCTACTAATCGTATACCACATTCTACTGGTGAAAACATTGATCATCCAAAAGAACGAGATAGCGGACGGGATCAATGCAATAGTAAAACTGCAACAACGACTAGTTACGGAGCATAGCATGACGTTCTCGGAATGGGAGTTGCAAAATAAAAAAAGTCTCCGACTTATTGCATGGACTGTGGTGGCATTCATGATATTCTTAGTAACAGATCTACCTGCAGTCGTTAATAGCAAATGCTGAATTACGATGGATTATATTTTGCTTACAAGCAGGTACTATTTCCGAACATTTCTGAAATGTGGGAGAAATTTTGTGTTCATATTTTGTTGCGAGTAGTTCCAATAATGTTCTCAGCGCTTGCCCTTGAGAGAGCATTAGCATTCCTATTTTTGTACTTTTCCGTCGTAAATTATGCATATTATTCATCTATGTCAATAATTTTCAATTCAGGTAGAAGCTTCGAGTATGTCGTCAGTGAATATAGGAAAATCCAAATATGTCATCATCAACATTCAAAATTTATGAATTTTATGATTTCTCAACTGATGTACGTAGGGCACACCCAACTTGTGCTGCTGTCATACATATCCATACGGGGTTGGGTCACTATGTCATTCGATCTATATATAATGTATGTATTTTGTGTTCTTATACTTGGAAGTATGTGTGTATTTGTATTGAGTGTTGCTAGTGGGTTAAATAAGTTGTCTACACAAACGGTGATGAAGATATGCAAATTGTCAGCCCGAAATTTCAAAGTCAATTGTGAGCATAGAAGAGTTGCTCGGTCGGTTCCAGCATTAAAATGGAAATGCTCGAATTATTTTGTCGTTCGCCCAGACACACCTCTTCATTTTATTTTGGCATTTACCGGAAACTTGGTGTCGGCTTTGCTCACGTTTTAAAGTAGATAAATTTTTTTGTAACTGTAATATTATATACAGTAGCGTGTAGTCAAATGGATGTTGTTTATTAATGTTGTTTATTAATGTTGTTTTAATTACATAAAAAATATTATTACGAATATGCTCACGACCAAAAACTTGTTTCTTCAATATGCTTCGTTTCAAAGTGTTTTTATTTATTTAATATGCCTTCCAAACTGCTCAAAATTTAATAATGTTCAATGCATAAATACAACTTTAGGCATGAGAATTTTGTAAATTCATGCGTTTCAAGAAACGTGGCATGTTTTTATACGCAGCAATCGTCCGAATAAAATATGCTGATATAACTTGACAGTCGATGTGCACATTATTAATCAAATTTTTCTTCCACGAAATCATTGCCGAATGTTTGCGGTTCCATTTCTGAACTTGATGCGATAAGAATTGTAGCTCACAATGATTATTTAATTATTGCCCTCATTCATTATTAAAAACCAAACAGTTTGATGGTTTCATTAGATTGGATTTCTACATGTTGTCATACGATTCTCATCAGCGCACACCCGTCATGTCTTCAAATGAAAATGATTTCAAGACAAAGCTGGATAACTCGTGTTCAATTTATTATACCACTAACTGATTGGAAAGCCGTTGAGTGCTAACGGTTTTCTCCCAATTTCTTCCTAATTGAAGTTGTATTTATTTTTAAAATAAAACGTACGAACCAGTACCAATATTCGATCAACTTGTTGACTCCAACGTTTTCAGAATTAATTCGTATTACATTAAAATTTAGGTTGCAGAAACTTTAATTGTTTTTGGCAACAAGAAACTGATCTTCATACAATGTAATGTTGACACACAATAATTAGCCTTGTTTCTGCAACATGAATTGTGTCGAAGGAACCAACACGCTGTGTAATACTGTGCTTATAGCATTGTGAATTGCCAACGACAGGATATTGAAATATTGATTGGTATATTGGCAGGCTGCTTTAGCTCAAGTGTTCCAATACACTTACATGGTGTCCGAATTTCCCCTCTGTAATATGCATATATTGTTAGATAGAATATGTGAGAATGTTGGATTATACTAAATGCCAACAAGTTAACATGTGAATATAAACTTTTGAATCCTCACTTAACTAAACGAACGACTAATTTTTTTGTGCTCCTGGGAGCATTTTTGAAGAATATTCTTGATAATCTTTAGATGTACATTTTCTTCATATCAGTGAACGCAATAAAAATTCAAACGATAATTGCATGCCAGCAAGTTTACAGTAGGGTAAAAATCAATACGTTAATTGTTCGCATTCAATTTCGCATTTGCATAGTTCCATGATCTACTGTACAACCTCATATGCATTTGACAACAAATGTTTTTTGGATGGCTGGCTGGAACAAACAAAGGCTGGATTTTCTTCAATTTGGTTCAGCATATATATTGAATATATTCGCGAATAATCTACATTGATCTCGCATTACCATTGCGATTAGCTAATAATATTCGAACCTCTGAATAATCTTTAAAGGATATTAAATGAATTTTGCCACGTATACTCATGTGATTCAATCACATTGAATCTTCTGCTTGAATTGCACACTGAATAGCTTGTTGCAGAAGTAGGAACTCTATACAATATTTATAGGTTTACAATGTGTTTTGCCTCGGTTGGTATCCGGTGAAAATTGCTCGCAAAAAATCGCAAAAAAATAAACATTTTAAGTGTTTTTACGGAACAATAGCAATTGCCCTTACTGCATTGTCAAAAACGTCATGTACACGCCCAAAAATACAACTTTATAATGGCTAAAGCTAATGTCAATGGTTTGTTTCATTGAAATATAATCCCATCTGCTTTATGTAATAAATATTGCAAATCACATTTAGGTCTATATAACGCTGTGCACAGGGATCAGCACTTGCCGTCAGTTAAGATATGCATGCCTATGTTGTGTTCTAAGCAAAGTAAAGCCGGGTCTTAGCGCATCATATTCACGATTTCAAGTATGTTCACCATGTCGCAATTGAGTTTTAGTGTTATTACTGTGATCTCCGAAATCAGGTGACGTCATTATAAAACAATACGGAATTTCAGCACTCGACGAATTCCCCAGTATGCAAAACAAGGGTGCATGTATTTTGTTGGTAGTCGACAACTTCAATATTCATCTTTACCAACGATAGCAAGGCGATGGACGACTTAAAACAATTCTCTGCATATTCCACTTTGATTATAGTCGCTAATATGACATGAAACAGCTCGTTTTACTTGATTCCACTATCGTAACCCTTTATGGTTACATATACAAAGTACTCATTCATTTGTTTACAATAACTCTGATTGTAAGCATATCTTCTTTTGCAAAATGCCTTATAGATCATTTCGATTCAACGTATTATACGAAGTAAAAAAATAATTATTTTCTGGAGGCCAAGCGAGCACGGTTCTACGCTGCTCTGGATCAATTGACTTCGGCTTTCCAATCTTGAGCCAATCAATTGCTGGTTACATCCTTTTGGCGTTCCCGCATTGAACGGCGGACGCTGTCGTGCCGTCAAGCTGATAGCCAGCAGTTCGGAACGGATATGCGAACGGGAAACCGGCGTAAGGAATGAAAAATAGTTTCTCCCTTAAGATTTTAAACTCATTATTCCTGACGGATAGACAAACAATCCTTTTACTGTCCGTATCCAGGGCAACCAAAAACAATCTGAAGCGTCCGCCTCCGGTGAGATGTTCGGTGCTTGATACGTCCAGTCACAAATGTGTTTTTACCAGATTTTCAGTGTCTACATATATTTGTCCAAACATTTCCCGCTTCCGTGTTACCTGTATAACGCAGAAATTGCATCCCTGATTTCAAATCACTATGTGGTGACGGCTTCATATAGGAGATGCTCCTGCACTCATACGCTTTCATGAATATTAGTCCCGCCATAGTTCATCATTGTCCAATATAATTACAGTTTCACTCGTGCGGTAATCGAAACAAATATAGCATAGCCACGGCATGTAGAACTGTTACGGTATTTTGATTCCTAATTATAAGTTCGACTTAATAGATTATCGTTGCTGTTGTCATCATATAAGTTATGCTACAAATCGCTATACCAATTACAAGCTACCCCTACATGCGATTCTACAATGCATCATGCACATAAATCGTAGAACATGTTTGTAAGCATTATTTCTCACTTTTTGGCATGAATTTAGTTAGCTGCCTTTAACAGAGAAATATTTCAGTTGCTATTTAACGAATCAAGGTTGCCTGGAATTCCATTTTTTTCTCATTAGACTTACACATATCGTACGCTGCTCATTAGAACTACTTATTAAAAGGATCTCGAACAGAGAAAGGCATCATATGTCATCACAATTATTCGTCAATATCGATCAACCATTTTATATATCCTTCTCGATCTCCCTTCTCGGCAAAAAGTGACAACTGGGTTTTCTGACTTGTTCTGAAATGCGGAGGTTAATATTTAACCATTATCACAACAAGAAAGTCCACTTTCCATTCCTTAATCAGATAATATTATATTTTCCCCACTCAACCGGATTAATTATTTAATGGATCTCGGGCTGAGTAGACTATCATATGTAGCGAAAATCATACATCAGCATCGATCAAACATTTTACATATCTACCTCAATTTCCCTTCTCGCTAAAAAGTGACACCTAAATATTTGAAATGTTTTACTGCCTTCTACACCATTTCCAATCATGTGTACTAAAAGGCGGATCTCGATATACAAAACTATCTATACGTTTCTAAGTTGGAGACGAAAAATATATAAAAATCCTAGCGACAGTCCGACACTACCTTCTTCTGCTGGCATGTCAACTCAATTATTAAGGTGCCCCAAAGCGAAGAATTAATATTTAACACCGCCTCATTTTTATGTCGTAGTTCATAGCGCTGAATAATACACCAATACTTTTGGATGGGTTGGCGCGATTATATCTCTGTCTTTCGGAATCATAAATTATTCAAAAACTGGAAAAGGAGTGGCCAAACAAGTCACTCCAAAGTGAAAGCTTCACCAGTATAGACAGTCACGGTTAGCCCACATTTTTTGCCAGTGGCTTTGAAATATCTCGTCAGACCAACATTTCAGCCAAACAATTTTTTTAGAGTCAGACATTCAAAATTTCCAAAACGAATCCAACAACGTTAGAAAGGTCCCACTCAAAAGCAATAAAAATACATAATAAATTCTTTTTCCTGTTTGGAAAGTATCCGCTTGAATGGGATTCGAAATCTTTAACCGTCTCCGCAACGCCATGTTCAAAAACATGGGGAATTTACACGCAGTGTTTATTTGGAAGTTGCATAATTATACCTGCTTTCGCGTGGTGCATCATAAATTCAGATGCGATACTACACAGCATTCCACCCTCACTCCAAATCATGTTGGGTGCGATTTGGCTCCAGTACATTTTCATCCTCGGTTACTACAGCTTACTCGCCCAAAGGTTGTACACTTGCAGGGACGACAATGCCATTGGAATCAAGTCCATTGTACAACTTCAGCATGGACTCAGAAGAAGACACGAGATCATCGTTGCAGAGTGGGAACATGGACACAAACGATTCTTAAAGATTTTTGGATACACTATCGTTACGTCAATCATTTGCATATTGTTGGATTTTGCGGCAACATTCAACGGAGTCCTGATCAACTATGACGGCCTGTATTACGCCTACAACGAGGTATTCTTTCCAAACTTCAGTTCACTCTAGGAGGAAATCGTGGTCAACGTCCTTCTCCGAGCAGTTCCAATGATGCTTGCCTCTCTCGCTGTGGAAAGAGCAATCGCATTTCTCGTCTTATACTATGCGGTAGTCAAGTACGCGTACTGGACGTCGTTGCACATTTTGGCAAATCTACCCAAGTCTGTGCACCCTTTCGAATACGTTGTGAGGGAATACAGGAAAATTCAAATTTGTCACAAGCAACTGTGCGACTTTATGAACTTCATGATCTCTCAAATGATGTATGTTGGCCATACACAAATTGTGATTTGCTTGTACGTTTGCTTCCGGGGATGGGATAGCTTGTCGTTTGAAATTTATGTTTGTTATCCAATTTTGGCCGTCATATTTGGCGCCACTTGTGCATTCGCGTTGCGGGTGGCCAATGGGCTCAACGAAATGTCGGCAAAAATTGTGGCGGAAATGGACGCATTCTCGGCTCAGAGGAGCGTTGCGAGCGGCGTCGAAAAAATGAAAATCATACAGTCGTTACAGGTCCTGCAATGGAGTAGCTCAAACTATTTTACCATTTGCCCTGACACACCACTTACATTTCTATTGGATCTCACCGATAACTTGGTGTCTGCATTGCTAACATTTTAAAATCGAATATATTTTGTGGAGCTGATTTCTCATATACAGTAACGTATAATCAAATAGATATTGTATTTATCTAGTTTTGAATGAATAAAATTTTGTTTTGAGCGCACTTGTGTATAACGCGAACTTATTTTCTCAATACGTTCTATTGTAAAGGAGTTTCACGTAGCTGATATGGATTTCTACACGTATGAAATTATATATATAATTATATAGGTAAACCTTCAGAAATGGAACACAATGGATCGGAATCATGCTCTCGTACCGAGAAAAAACATAATATTATTTAATGCTTACAATTTGTTAGCCTAAAACATAAAATAAAAATATTCATAGGGCTAAAGGGGCCTTCCATAATCACCCTGCTGCCACTATCGCAATACTTGGCAAATAATATATTTGGATACAACTTGACAGTTGGGAGTGCTTAAATTTTATTTCTCGAAGTTGGAGTTATTTATTTCCAGAAATTGGTAGCCAATTGTTTGCAGCTCCATTTCTATTCCATCCGGTTTACATTCATCATCCGGTCTATATATTCTACCGTTCCACCACCACAAGCTTCGACGATTTACGTTTGGGGAAGCGACCCGATATTGGTTTCGACTGATGTCATGATATTCGTAAACGAAATTATTGTGTTGCTATAAAACAGCGGAATAAGCAGCATTCTAGCTGTTGTCAACTAACAACTGGTATTACGTGCGAGAAACAATCACCACTAAATTTTTGAAATATGAGCAAACGAGTATTTGAATTCATACTTTGCAGGGCAGCAAATATCCATGGTCGATTCATCATAAATCTATTGGGAAAATGCCCGCTGGAATGGGACGCAAAAATTTTTAAGGGTTATTGCATTCCCTACCTCAACAACATATGGTATATACTTGCAGTGAAAATTCGGAACCACACTGATTGTTCTTGCATATATTTAGTGTTTCACAGAATCACTTGAGATATTGCCGATGCGCGGACAGTATGTGTGTTTATTTTTCTGCCGCGCCATAGGACCTAATCTTACTTAAATCCCCAATCATCAAATCACTATTATAGTCCTTCCCAGTTGATGTGTGTAATCAATCCATGATCAATGATCAAGTAAAAAAATGCAATGAGTGATTCTGTTTCAGAGCATCAGTTACATATTGGCCAGATAAAACAATGCGCATTGTGAAAGTATCTTATGGAAGGAGTACCTATTTCCATGCGTGCTATAGAAACACGCATCATTTAGAAAACAAAACAAAACGACAACTCATAATCATAATCCAAAGAATTGAACAGATTACATTGAACCCCGGCCCAGAGTGTGAAATAAGTGTTGCGAAGACAAAAGCAATGACGTATTTAGATATTTTAGAAAATATCTTTGCTACATCGTTAGTAATATCAGTCATTTATTACGGTTTACCCATTTGGGGTAACTTGTGGGAAACAGAAATAAATCGCATCAATAGAACCAGCTCAACTAGTATTGAATTCAAAAATTTATTGCAAGTAAAAGAATATGGAGTAACTGTAGGTAACTTTATTTGTTGTTACGCCATGAATGGCTGCATACATATTCGCATATCTACTTGTTCAAATATATCCCCAATGAATCCTCATTTCAAGCCTGTTATTCAGATTTTGAAAGACGCCCGAATACAACAAAACGCTCCAAATTAGAAAATAGATCTGCAGTATCACTTTTAAAATTGAGCTTGGAAAGAACACTTCTTTAGTACCGGGGAATATCCATGGGGAGTAGTTTGCGATTGCCCCCCCCCCGTGTAAGCATGGTATGTGTAATATGGAGTTAAGCATTCTGACAATTATATGGGGTGAAGCAATCGGTCCATTATATAGGGTTCATTATTGAACATGATATTTGGGGTTTAGCATTTGTTAGCTTTGTGATGCTAAATCCTATTTTAAGCGCGAACAAAAAGTATTTATATATTGGTATTATAACAATTATTAACTACCGGAAGCATGAAATGCTTATATAGGTAGTTATTGCGATTGTACTGTTTGTCTGTCTGTGTGTCTGTTAATCTGTGTGTCTCTAAACACTAACTTTCCTCCACGTTGACGTCGGTTCAAACTTGGCATAGAGGTACCTCAGGTCATTCAAAAATTCGGCATTGATTTTGGTGTTCCAGGCCCCACCCCCGGCGGAATGGTGGGGGGTAAGGTCCCCCATGCTTCCTTATGGGGAAAAATTTTATTGGCTCATCTGATAGAGAATTTTATGCTGATCATTTTTGGTCACGACACCATGGGTCCATTTGACCAACTGCCTGAGTTGTGGCTCCATAACCCTCACGGGTCACAGGGTCACGAAAGGGTCAAAATGTATTGTTTCAGAAATTGATCAAAGATTAGTGTTTGGAAAGGTGAATTGAATGCCACATTTCTCATTTTCACATACAACGAGCTTCCGGTAGTTTTTTAATTCGGGTTTACACCCGTCCTAGTTATTTCATTGTTTTCATTATTCCTCGGCTAATTTTGCTCAATATGTATAACATGTTAATGAATGACATTCAGATTTGCCACGATGTTGAGGGTTTTATATGGGGGAAGTTCTGTTTATTGTTGTTGTGTACTGTGTTCTGTTGTTTGTCAGCATATTATTGTCTGACTTTTTGGTATCGATGTTTGTATTTGCGTTAAACAGAATAATACTCCAATTACTATTTAACGAAATAATTCTGCATGGTTTTCCACTCCACAATTCCATACCAGACTTCACTGTCCATCCGAGTTGCTTACTAAATGGGGGTCGAGCTGAGTAAGGGATCGTAGATAATGACAATTACTCGTCAATATCGATCAACCATTTTATATACATATCTCAATCTCCCTTCTCGGTAATAAGCGACAACTAAATTTTCAGAGTTGCTTGGAAATGCTGATGTTAATATTTAACAAATATACGCTACAAGAGAAACTACTTTGCATTCCTTAATCAGATAATATTTTATTTTCCCTACTAGAACCGGATTATTTATTTATTGGATCTCGAGCCGAGTATGGTATCATGTGTCGTGCAAGTTATACGTCAGCACCGATCACAAATTGTACATATCCACCTCAATTTCCCTTCTCAGTAAAAGTGACACCTAAATTATTAATATCTTTTACTGCCTTCTACACCATTTCAAACTCTGTGTACTTAAAGGCGGATCTTGAAATAAATAAAAAACTACATATTCCTTTTTAAGTTGGAGACGGAAAATATAAAAAAATCGTATCGACACTCCGACACTATATTTTTTTGCTGGCATGTCAACTCAATTATTAAGTAGCCCCAACATCGAAGAATAAATATTTAACACCGCCCCATTTTTATGTCGTAGGTAAAAGCGCTGAATAATACACTCATACTTTAGGATGGGTCGGCGCGATTACATATCTGTCTTTCGGAACCATAAATTATTCAAAAACTGGAAAAGGAGTGACCAAACAAGTCACTTCAAAGTGAAAGCTTCCACGGCCCGAAAAGTTGTCATATCCCAATAGCCTGGCTTGGAGAACCAAAGCAAAAAATCGAGTATCATTTGGGAGAACCAAATAATTTGGGCGCCGATGGCGAACAATTTTTTTTTCTATTTTCACAGTTGGTACTTTTAAAAATATTAAGCATATTTCAGAGAAATAACACTCCATTGATATTTCCCAACACATTATGATTCTCTTAACAGATCATGGTTCTCAAAACAAATCAGGGTTCTCCCAACACATCACGGTTCTCCCAGCACATCATGGTTCTCCCAACAAAGCATGGTTTCCCAACATGTAATGGTCTCCCACTAAATCATGCTACTCCCAGCAATCTGTTGTTTTCGAAAAAACAACCAAATGGTTCTGCCAACCATCTAACGGTCTTCCAACAAGCTAAACGTTTCCCAACAAACTAAGGTTCTTCCGACAATCCATGGATCTTTAAGGTTCACCCAGCAGGAATAAGATAAAGCTAGCTAAATATGCTGATTCTGATTCCAAGGGAACAAAGATTAGGTTCCCGTGTTGAACTGATTTTTCTGGTGGTGGCAGACCGGAAACATGTTTACCACACCTATTTTATTTAATATTCGGTTCGACAGATACGTGTATGAAGCGAAAACGGTTTGCCATGTAATGTCTTACAACGTTGGTATACAATTGAAACAAAACGTCGCCTGTGCTGAACGAAGCGTGTGGAGTTGGCAAACGGTAGCACTAAGATTCTTGCAAATAACTAAACATTAATAAAATATAAGTTCTAAAAAACTCGTGCAATCCCAAAATGCTATGTTTCTACCAATTCCTATATTATATGTCAAAAACTTAGGATCACCCAGGTCTCCACAGTGGCGCATGTTCTCATATTTAAACTCGTTATCACTGAGAAACCTCAGGTTAGTCGAAAGAATTTCGTTCTCTTAAGAAGTGACAAAATGTCTTAAACTAGTAAAGAAAGGTAATTCCTGTAACACTGGGCCCCAAAACTCCCTCGGATTATAGTTCCCTAACTATAATCCGAATGTTCAGTGTCTACAATTAGCCTGCTCTTACAAAATAGATTGCCAAATGTGGCCATAATTATACTTCGGGAATACTTTGGGCTTAACTATTTACTCCGAGAAAGTAACCACTGCAGAATCGTTCAGAGCCGCGAGCCAGGCTTGCAGAAAATGGGGCGGAACAAGGATTTCGCAGAACATGACGCTGGCCGAAGGCGTGCATCATGTTCTGATCAATTATTTTCATCATAACAATTAAATTTAATATCATGACAGAGCATCAAAGATGTTAGCTATATGATTTCTAACCGACATAAAATAATACCTAAATACAATTGCCGCTTTTTGTTTTCGCATAATATTGTCGACATTCATAATAGTTTGTATATTGGAAGAGCAAATGCTGAACATACTTGGAATTTGGAAAAGTTAATAATGTTAAAATATCGACGAATTTAAATCATGTGTTAAACATTATAGTATGCAAATTAAAGATATTAAGGTCGGTTCGATCATCGAAGCCATTCCGGTTATCTTGCAAAAACATTATCATATATGTGAAGCTTAGAAATCCAAATTATGAGCAAGGAGGGTATTAAACACCCGAATATGATTCTAGCAGTTGTCATATTAATAGCAGGGTGCGTGATGGTGCGCTACAACCGTGCGGTGACAACAATCCGTCTCGACCTTTAAAACTCTGAAACAAAGTGTCATGTTCCACGTAAAAGATTATGCCTAAATGGAACATGAACATATAGGTAATTCTGAGCGAAAACCGACCTTCTTCGGTAGAAAATGAATACCGTATGTTTTTGGTTTAAGGCGTGGGCCCACACAATTCTGTATGCGTCCGCGTCATTAACCAAAAAGATACGGTAATTATTTTCTAACGAATAATGTCGGTTGTCGCTCAGAATTACCCATATTATATCATTAAAATACTATTGAAGTTGTAGCGATTTCTAGATGATAACGTTGACCATTCTCCTTATTACTGACGGCAGGCTTACTGTTGTGTCAAACAATCATGGTTTCAAATTTCAGTCAAATTGGTTGAGTAGTTATTGAGTTATCATTTAACAGACTTAAAATGACGCTTGGGCGCCGCGCTACAGAACATGCGACATTCCGCCCGCAGAACCTATGGGAGATTAAGCAGTCGTGGAGAAAGTATTGTTACCGTGTTTGAGAATGAATTTTTGCGACAAATTTCAAATAGTACCAGTATCCTTAGGATACGAATTTAAGTAGAATACTAGATATTATCAGGTGTCACGTATATCAGATTTCAGTCTGAAAAGTTTATACTAATGTGTAGAGCGGTAAACGTTGACATTAAATACGTAGTGTATATCGAGTTTAAGATATCCAATAAATCCCTGATAAATATTCCTTCATTCTGCATGTGCCCTCAAGCTAATTCAGAAGAAATAATTATATGTTACTAACACAGCTAGTCACATTTTTTTTAAAGTTCGGAAAGATAAACCAGGGTCACAAAAGTGACAGGACGTATCATAAATGATTCAGATATTAATATGCTTACTTCCGGTAACCGTACAAGTTATTAAGTTACAGAGCGTAATCGTATCAAGTAAAATTCGAACTGAAACATTTTTCACTGCAATAAACTCAATGAAGTGAATGAACATTTGCCCGCGACAATTAATGAAGTTTAATATAGAGCATATTAGCATGTTACTAATTTTGTAATTATCGGTACTATATCGTAATCTATATTTCCAAAGGTTGATTCGAAATTGTGGCTTCAAATATTTTTAAAGCATTCAGCTTGGCTAAAGAAATAATTACGTTATATCGGTTGTGAGATATCACTATTTCATTGTAAATATAATCATTGCACCAAAAGTAGACCGACTATTTCTCCGCAACAAGATAATGATAGTCTTATAAAATTGCGCCGTTAATGAAAACGAAAAATAGTAACGGCCTACCAACAATTTTATTTTCACCTATAAGTCATAATCAGGTGGAATTGAATGTTGTGTGCTAAGCTCGTTTACCAATTGTTTGTAAGGCAGTACTGGAATCGGCATTGCTCGTTTATGCATTGTGGCTGTGGTTTGCAAGTTTGTATTAGCCAGTACTTTCGAAAACAAATTAATCATCTTGAGGTGACATTAATGCAAAAGTCCAAAGTATCGGAATGTGTTTCGGGTCTTCAACAGTAGCGTATATAGTCAGGAAATTTTGTAAGCTGTACTTTCTTTGACATATGTACAAGGGAAATGACTTATTGTACACATAGAGCGATATGCTTGTTAATATGAGTCAGGGCAGCGCAACCACACCTGCCAAAATAATACGGGAAAGCAGCTAATTTCTCATTCTCAAAAAAACATCACTTTAGTATTTTTTATCGTCAAAAAATCTTAGAACAAAAAATTTAGAAACTGGAGATAAAGCATGGATGTTTAAAGGTAAAGGTAATACGAGTAAACAAATTAAAAATCCAGGACAAGTGATGATTTGATTTTTTTGCAAAAAAATTAGCATATATATAGTACTGAGCAAAAACCTATCGGCAATGCATTAGTTGTATGTTTAGTTCTCTCGGTTGACAAAAAACCTCAGAAAAGACTCAAAATGAACCAAGATCAGGAATCCCAAATGGTTGGTGATGAATTTAGAGGAAAAAGAAGAGATGTTAGCTGCAGTTAAAAGAAACATTTGGAAGGATTTTAAAAATTCTGAAGATGAGTTGAAGCGTTATTAGAGACGCAAGGTTCACCAAAAAATAGTGAGCCATGTCATTACTGTTGTACATACGGCAAGGATTGTCCAACCAAAATTTCACAAATAATTTTAGGGACTTCCCTATTCCAAAAAGTGATGGAGCCGCCGAAACAATTTCTTCACGTGCAACTAAAAGAGCTGAATGAATTCTAAGCTTAATTGGTACTTTGGATTCGTTGTGTGTTGTATTGGTTGTGGGAATATCACAACCAATAGGACCTTGGAGTCTACAAACAAATACACTAAATAAATTACTACGTCATTTGGAAAAAATCATCACCGTAATTAAAAAAATAATTTTTTAGCACTTATTCGCCTTACATTTAAAAAATCCTTACTTTAGTAGCATTTTTTAATTTTTTGTTCTGAGATTATTTGACGATAAAAAATACTAAAGGCATTCATTTTTGAACTCCGAATAAAATATTCTCTACGGGAAATTAACTAATCAATAATTTCTTTTCTAGATCTAACAGCGTCGAAGTTTCAAATGGTTTTGGAGGTCGATGTGTAAGCATTATCTTAAATTTTCTAAATAGGTACGCTTCAAAAGTACAAGCCCAGTTGACGAAAATCAAATATTGAGTTTAGGGCAACTTTGAACGTAGAAACCAAATATGATGTCAGTTTGTGTAAAACATATCTTTTACACGACAGTGACTGTCCGTCTATACATTAGAATTTGAAATGTGTATTTTTGAGCCAAATATATCGAGCTTAACTAAATCGGATGCATAGAATCCAGAAACTAAAAATGTTTGTCTAGAGTAAATACATTAGAAGTTAGTGCAGCTAACTTATAAAGAAACACTTTAAGTCTAATCGGATTTCATATTTGAAATATGCGCCTAAAATATGGCATTTTCCATAATGTAATTTAACTACAAACATAATTTTTATAGTACTTACATATGTTCAAACGCTACTTTTTACATCGGTTGTACAGCAAATAAAGTACATACGCGCATTCCCCACATGAAATTTGCTTAAAGTTGATACTTTGTTGTACTGAACTCGACTTACACTTCAGAAATGTGCCAAGTAAGTTGATTTAGGAAATGTATTGGCACTGTCAAGAACTTTCAATGAAGCTGTTTCACGAGCTGTATTTTCCATGATTTCAGGATCTGCAAAATAAAGAGTTTCCTTGAACATTTAGAAAATGGTCTCAATGGTTCCTAACTAACTGGTTTCAATAATTGACAACCCGATGGCCTAGGAAATACCGTTTCGCTAAATAAAACCTTCAATGAACTATTCCGTAAATACTTTTCAAAATTTGTAATTCGTTCTAAGGGTATCAAAACTAGAAAATATATTTCAACGGTATTGTTGAAATTTTACTGGCTGTGCATGAGTTTGCAAGTGATGCTGAACGTGTTTATTTGAGAAAACTTTTAACGAAACTGGAGTACACATTTAGAAAGTCCGAATGTAGGTGCTCAAGGTGAACTTGCATATTCAACTCTGCGTATGCATAATTTTATTCCACTCAAAAATGAAATACACACAAAAATGACACTCTAAGTACATAAGGAACCGAAATATAAAAAATCTAGAAGGGAGAAACAAAATGTCTGGCTTGGAGAACCAAAAACAAGTTTTCGACCCGTGAAAGCTTCACCAGTATAGACATACACGGTTAGCCCACATTTTCGCCATTGGCTTTGAAATATCTCGTCAGACCAACATTTCAGCCAAACAAATTTTTGAGAGTCAGACATTCAAAATTTCCAAAATGAATCCAACAACGTTAGAAAGGTCCCTCTCAAAAGCAATAAAAATACATAATAAATTCTTTTTCCTGTTTGGAAAGTATCCGCTTGAATGGGATCCGAAAACTTTAACCGTTTCCGCAATCCCAAGTACAAAATCATGGGGATTGTACACGCAGTGTTTATTAGGAAGTTGTATAATTATACCTGCTTTTGCCTGGAGTACCATAAATTCAGACACGGTACTTCACAGCGTACCACCCGCACTCCGAATCACGTTGTGTGCGATTTGGCTCCAGTACATTTTCTTCCTCGTTTACTACAGCCATCTGGTCACAAAGTTGTACACTTGCAGAGACGACATTGCCGTTGGAATCAAGTCAATTGTGCATCTTCAACATGACCTTAAAAGAAGACACGAGGACATCTTTATGGGATGGGAACATGGACACAAAAGATTCTTAAAGATATTGGGGTACATTATCGTTAGTGCAGTTATTTCCATCTTGTTGGATTTTGCGGCAACATTCAGCGCTATCCTGCTCAACTATGACGGTCTTTACTATGTTTATAACGAAGTACTTTTCCCAAACATTAGTTCCCTCTGGGAGGAAATTCTGGTCAATATCCTGTTCCGAGCAGTTCCAATGTAGTTTGCAGCTCTCGCTGTTGAAAGAGCAATTGAATTGCTCGTCTTATACTATGCAGCAATGATATACGTATACTGGACGTCGCTGCACATTTTGGCAAATCTTCCCAAGTCGACGTACCCTTTCGAATACGTTGTCAAGGAGTACAGGAAAATTCAAATTTGTCACAAGCAACTGTCCGACTTTATGAACTTTATGATTGCTCAAATGATGTATGTTGGCCGCACCCAAATTGTCATGTGCCTGTACGTTGGCTTACGTGGATGGGATAGTTTGTCGTTTGACATTTACGTTGGCTTTCCAACTTGGGCCGTCATATTTGGCGGCACGTGTGCATTCGCGTTGCGGGTGGCCAATGGACTCAATGAAATGTCTGCCGAAATTGTGGCAAGAATGGATTCATTCTCGGCTCATCGGAGCGTTTCGAGCAACGTCGAAAAAAGGAAAATCATACAGTCCTTGCAGGTGATGCAATGGAGAAGCGGGAACTATTTTACCATTTGCCCTGACACGTCGCTTACATTTCTATTGGATCTCACGGATAACCTAGTATCTGCATTGCTAACATTTTAAATTTAAGCCAAACTATGACGATCGCTAAAATGAGTCAGTTATAATTAATAAGCTCGTAGCCAACTGGCCATCTTTAATAATTAACCTATAGGTTACGGCAAGCTGCCAGAATATGGTATATAGTACAGTGGAACGGATAGTTAAGTGCATATTATTCTTATAGGAACATTTTTCAAGTGCGATCAATTTTCGACGGTAGAATATTTATTAATAAATAACAACTGGTATCTCGAAAAAATGCTTAACAATTTAATTCCCTATATGTAACATATTTTATCAACACGAAATTCTACGAAACTTCTAATAGCTTTTCATTGTTACACGCTTAATGCATTAGCACAATTTAAATATTAAATGTATCTGCTAACACGTACAACTCAATAAATAAATTACTTAGCTTTAAAGTATCGTAAACACAGATTTGGATAGATGTGAATGCAATTAATATTTTGTCTTCCAAGTTGACTGCCAATTTAATACTTGAATGGTATCCCTTGCAAAAGGACGACCTCAATCACAAACACAGTATTTAGAATACTGAGCATGAACGGTTTCGTTACAGTAAAGCAGTTCAATCCGTTCCATCCCAACTCGTGTCCGCAATTAACTCTCCGATCCAATTTTGTCACCTTCACACAAACAGTTAATTTTAAGATTTTTGTTCCGTAATTTACATAAAACATCTACACAATATAATATTTACCTCGTAACTTGAGCACTGCTGAGGACACCGCGCCAAGATATGTCTGGTATTATGCGCCTCCTCATTTATTTTTGCCATGCAGTACGTCACCAGGAACACCCGAACGATTATGTGGCCGAAAGCCCAAGGATAGTATATCTCGTGAACGATGCTTTCGTTTCGGATTTCCGGATTGACTGCTCTGAAAAGCTGATTGGAATTTAAAACAAATTATTTTTCCTCAGTCGCATTATCAGCGTTGTCATGAATTGAATTCATATGATTACCATTAAGCACAGATAATAAATGCTGTTGAAGTAGGATCCAAATATAGCAGGTGAAAAGAATTTATTCATGGCGTTCATCAGATCGCACAAAGATTGGTGGTCCTTTGCCAACATGTTCCAGGCTTCCCGATCTGCGAAGAACAAGTTTGCAAATAATTTCAGTTTCTGTCGCATATGCTTTACATACGTATGCACGCACGATGGTGTACTGATTACCATGTTGAGTCACTTCAAGGTTTTCGAATTGATCCTCACGCCGCAATATTTGCTCGGCTGTCTTGTTGAGACCAACAAACTTGTAGTACATGGCACGAGCAAACAGTGCGAGCAGAACGTCCATATAGTTTGCTCCATACAGAAGAAGTTTGTGGTTGATGAAAGCAAGCACAGGGAGTATCGGATGATAGCCCATTTGTTCGTACCAGAGTGTATGTGCTCGTCGATAGTAGATTTGGTAGTTAGACACGTCTCGACCATACCGAGCGTTTTGTCCTAGAAATACCAGCAGCAAATTCAAACCAGTTTCAATACGTTTTACATGACACTATGATTTTAAAAGTATATATACCTGAAATCTTGTCGAATCGGACAAAGTATTCCAGATGCAGCACCGCATTTTCCAGTATCGTTGATGAGAACATTATGACACAAACTAGGATGATGACTCGCTTTAGATTTTTGTCAGGTTGGCAGTAAGTGAGCTTGGAACTGCATTCAGCCCAGAGCCTGAAGAGATCGATGAACTCTTCCCGGTATATGAGAAAGTATGTGTAGACGAACAGCCCCCACAGGCTATACTCCAAGTCAGGAACGGCGAGAGCTATTTCAGAGGCGTTGCGCTTATTGACTCGAAAAGTGTGCATACTTGATATTACCGTGTAAATTCCAATAAGTAAGACGCTGGCCATATTCATGAGTCCAGCGAAACTAATTATGCTTCAAGTGGGATAAAAATGTGCCTGCTTAAGAAAGAAGTAGTATAATTTAAATCATAGTATTTATGTAACAAATTACCTGGATTTTAGATATTGGTAGGAATTCTGAAACACTCCGGAGAACGGCAGTATTCCCAAGCATCTTCCAAGTATCAGGAAACCTCTGAAGCTGACAAACAGATCAGTCTCGGCCTTGGCGGCATCCACTTCCTTGTTGAATATCACTTTTATTTCTTCAAATATTCGCGAGTTCTTGGACTTCATGGCTATATCCAAAAATGTTGTAAAGTGAATTATTGAAAAAGATGTATTGTCTTTCAAGAGGAACTACTGTAAACTATTTGCGGAAAGGATTTACATTTCCATTTTTAGTGCACTAAAATTTACTCTCCGTCTCAGAAATCATCCACAATTGGAAATGATATCGGGATTGGGATGATTCTACGATACGACGTGCAAGAGAATGTCTACGTATTTTTTCAAGACATTTTTTTCAGCACAGGCTTCCATGTACAAAACTAATTGCTGCTTATTGATTTTATTTCCGAGTAATTGCCTTTGAAATTGAACTTTATTTTTTCGGGGCAAAGGCAAATAAGTGATTATTGATTACACTGTGAACTAATATGACCTGAACACAATCGTGTATGTCGAGTTCATCTAACCAATAATCAATATACCTTCTGCTTGACACGCTGCGATCTTCTTTTTAGGCTGAAACACCACTACGTTTTAAGTTTAAATGTAATGTGAAGTAAAATATAACTTTATTCTAAAATGTTGATGTGTCCATTGCACAATGATTACAATCGATGATCCGATTTTAAAGTTTTGTCTAGTTAGCTGTATGGAATGTCCATTTGTTGAAAAATACACCCTGCATGGATCACAAATTGTACTTGCGTAAAGTATGTAAAAACTCACATATGTACTTTAATTGTGATTATATTCATCATCGGAGCAGATGCCAACGCAATCCGGTATCGGACTTCACATCCAACAACTAACGATATCCATCGAAGCAGCTTCCTACTATCGATTTTTTTATTCTCGACTGCCTGACTAAAATCAATATTGTGGCAATTTGCTTTCGTTAATTAGTTATTCAAATCAATTTTATTTTTCCGACATGAAGGGGTATGCTTATACAAGTTACTTACTTAGAGTAAGCCAACAACTTGCCTGGAAAGCTCACGTTATGTCTTCAATAGTTACGTCGTGAGAATTATAAATGCTAATTGACCAGTGAATATTATAAGATTTATTAGTTATGTATTTGTACACATGTAGATGAACTCGATAACGGCGATGCTGCCAGAATGAAAATGTTCATAACGATCATGATAATCTGGAAAGTCAAAACACATATTAGCAATGCTAAGCTCGAAGACCAAAAATGCTGATGCAATGCTTGTAATTTATTTACCTGAAAAATCGAGTGCGAGTTAATAGGAATGACAATCGCCCTAACACAGCAGGTCATGTTTGTAACATGGTGCTTAGTGAGTACTTGCACATTACCAGTGACCCGGGTTCTTTCATTGTTCGCCAGTTTCCCAATTGGTAATACCTTAAAATACATAAATATCATCAATGGCAATATCACCTCAATTATAAGGCATTTGTACTCTAAGTAAGTAAAATTACCTTTTGCGAAAATGTGACACCAAGAACATACACTGCAGTTATATCCGCAAACGTAACAACCAAATACAGCGTATATGCCGTTGTCACACCGTAACTTCCCCATGGCGTTACAAGAAACAATGCACAAAACATTGCGTCTTGCAGAATCTTAGAAACTAGCCAAAGTCCAAATACCTTTTCGTACCCTCTTGCAGTTCGCCAGGTATCTCGGTAGCGCTTGTACGCTTGATAAATTCCACTGCAGAATAGTCAGCTCCAATGGCGCAAAACACAAGCATATAAATTCCAACGGTAAGCGCCATGAAACAATTTTGTACCGTTACCACCAGCATGAATATGCAAAACACAATTCTTGCCAGCAAGTGGGATTCAGCATCTTGAGCGGCTGCTTCACTGACGTTATATTTCCGAAACCAGAGTATACTAGTTTTGAACATTTTGTGGATATCAGGTGGTGAGGCAAAGATTGGGGTCACAAGTCCTGGTAAAATTGCTCCAAGGACGAAACAGAGCAGCGTCGCCGGAAAGATGAATCCAGGGGACAAGAACTGAGAGATATAATTGGCTATTAAAAATTGACTACATTTAATTTAAATAATAATCAGCTTACGAATTTCTTAAATCCGAGCTTTTCCATTGGGTAGTACCGCTGTGAGAAACGCAGCAATATGTTTGCAAATCGTAAATACATCCTTTGCCTACAAAAATGCAGATGGAATGTTAGCAAAATGTTCACAAGATTAATTGCAGCTGCCGGTAATTCAATGATGATGATAGGATCCCCAGGTGTTTGATGACCATGAGTTCGCAGCTTCAGTAGCTGCTTGTAGAAATCCCCAACGTTCCAATACAATCGTAGTAGGTATTGAAGCAAACATGCCATCTGCAAGGATAATGCATTTCACTAAGAATTCCGGGCTATCAAAAAACTAATTGACAAAATGTTACTTGGGAATATACTTACAGTTTGAAGAGCGTATGTTTTCATGACGAATTTGCTGCGTCCCGACGACGTTACGAGAAATGGCGTGAAACATAAGCAGAAGGCAAACTGGTAATAAATTTTAATTGGTGTTGTGTAGTTCTTCATTGAGAATATTTTTGGATGCTGAATCCAATATTTCCAGACAGCAGGCTCTCGATTCGTCCACGTTCACCGAACTAAAGCTTTACATTGCACAATCGACGCTGCCATTGAACTTGTTTGTTTATACATATGACATCCTTCCGCATTTTATAGTTCGCATGATCCAAGACCAATGATATTTTCAACTATAGGAACACATTAGTAGAATATTAATTGAATGATATATTGTTCGTGACATTTGGCAATTTTACAGTATTTCAAAAACAAACAAAATATGTTTTGACCAATGGTTCTAAAATAAAATAGTATGAACCGTGTATGTTTGTAGAGGCCACTAAATAACATCAGGAGTGAATATAGTGAGGAGGAACATTGTGGACTAAAAAGCGATTGCTTTCCACCTGTATACTTCCTGGTTTGATGCTCGTATGAAGAGGTAATTAAAGTGTAATCGTTTTGCAATCATAATACCGAATGCTAATTACTACATGTGCTGGTAATCGATATGGCCATGACATTACTGGCTATTGATTAAAACAATGCCAAAATGTTCTGTATTACTAAGAGAAAAACATAAGTACTCCCATTCAAATATTTTTTAAGAACCCAAGTTTTATTTACTTAATTAGACAAATGATCGCTAATTACAAGATGTGTGGTTGTAACTATATTTCCTTGTGTCCATCTGCCGTTTCAAAACATCTTTTGGATTCGATGAAAATAAAAACAGGGGCACTGTCTCGTATTATCAATATTGTCGCAACTAGCAGGATAATTTTAAGTTACCATTGTCACTGCATGCATATAGCGATCTAGGGGACATAGTGTTGGGAAACCGCAGTGGTCCTGATGCAGGACTCCTACATATCTCCATGTAACCATTAAACCAACTTCACCAAGGTTGGCCTGAATGGAAGTAGCTGCGACATATGTTGTTCTTGTGCATTCAGTTATGTTCATTACGGTTTAAAATATTAGTCATAATTAAATTGAATTGCCATAAAACTGGTGTGAACTGGTGCATGTTGTAAACTGAAAATGTAAAAAGTCCTCGAGCGTTGAAACAAACATGTCAATCAATCCTTTTAATATCTATTTCTGATCTTAGATCTTATGTGTATTCCCTGTTTTGTTTTTAAGCAAACGTTATGAAAGTTTCGAAGTATTTGTTAACAGGGTGGCGTAGAGCGGAGAAACATCATTGTCAACGTTGTCATAGAGTACTGAAATGGAAACATCAAATATGGATATTAGTAAGGACTTGTTAAAAGCCAAATCATTTAGACGAAACAAAGTTTTCAATCTCATGATACTTACAGGAAATAGAGATTGACTTGTAATCGTAAAAACTATTCCGCGAATGCAGCACACACTGTTTGAAATCAAATATGGCATGATTCAATTGAGGATTACATTTTTCCTGTCCCTCGTCAATTTTGTTCCAAGCAGCACCCGAATGGTTTTCATCTGAAATGTTTTTAAAAAATCAATCAAATTTACTTAAGAATGAAACATAATTACTTGACCAGCGTGTGCTTATTGAAGGCATATAAAACATTATGTATTTTTCTTAAAAATATACTCCAGAAAAGGTTAGTCAGTATTGGGATTGCCCATGTAAGTAGGCTTCATAAGCAATTGTTCGATTTGTAAAACATAATGAGCAAGTATGTTCGTCTCCTTAATTTAGAGTGCCAAACTAGAATGAGATTTGTAGGATAAGATAGATTGAAACCATAATTAGCCTAGGTAATTTTTATTTATAGCAAGAAAATTGCCTGGTGCTACTGAGAAAACTGTTTTTCGATCGTTAACAACATATTCTCTTACATTAAAGTATCTCCTTTTGACGCTACAAGCTTCGATTTTGTTTCAATTCCCACTAAATCTTTCATACTTTACATTTACTCTCTTATCAGCACTATTGCGTCTATTGAGTCGCAAACAAATCGCATTGCAATTCATGGATTATAGCGAACCTTTGGTATTGGCGTACCAATTTGCCTACTACGTCTGCTGTGTGCCGTTTCTGCTACAACGAACGAAAAATGGGTACTACATCGCAACCACATTTTGGTTTCAGAAGGTAATTTTCTAATATCATTGACTAATGATGCTTCACAATTTCAATAAAACTCAATGTTCCTCGCTCTGCTACAGATACTCTGGTCGATAGTCGTGGTTCTGGCTTTTCATTTTTACGTCGGAAGACTGTATAAACACCTTGCGAATCTTTGGGGAAAGCGGTACGTTGTACCAGGAGACCCTGTCGATTATATTTGGGCTTTTGTTGATGTCGCCCGCATCATCTTAATGTTAGTATCACTGCATGCGAATGTGTTCAGAATCCATTCTCAACTTCGGTTCTTGAACAGACTGTCTAAATTCTCGATAAAATGTGCTGCAGCATTTGAGAACGGAGGAAACAAAAAGGCGGTAGACATCCATTTAAAAAAACTAATTTAAACATGTATGCTCCAGTCTTGGTAACTAACTGATGGTATTCGTCCTTTCTAGAAATTCTGGAAAGCTGTATACCTGATTGGGCTTATGATATTTTACTCAGGAATGGTAATCATTCCCAGGGTGCTATCAATTGCAACAGTATCGCGTGATTTATACAGGGTATATTGGTATTACGTTATAGCTTGGTACAAAAAGGACGAACAAGAAATACCGGCATACGAATCAAATTATCTGGCAGAACTTTTTGTTAAAATACTGGCACAATCGATTTTGTATAGTTGCTCTATATATAGTAGATGTGTTCATTCATGTATCGCAGCGTCGATATTAGTATTTCTTGCAATGAGCTGTGATTTTGCTAGCTTTGTTAATCATAGTGGCGCACAAGTAGTGGATGCAAGACGAGTGTTTTTGGCCACTCGGAAAATATTACGAATATACGAGTCACAATTTGGCTCCTGGCTAGCGAGCTGCTTTGTCTTTAATTTCTTGATTATCACCGAGTACGCTTCTGCAGATACTTATCGCGAAGCATTTAACAAATCAATTCAGGTGAAATTGTTTAACTCGTTTTTCGCAACACTTATTTGGACCGAGATGATTCTTGCTGCCGTTTTTGCTGAAAAGGTAGATATATGAAATTAGTAAGCGCATTTGGTGTTTTTATTATCCAAATTGAAAATTTCTGCAGATGAAAACGGGTGCTGCTAGGGACACAAATTTTGATGGATAGGAAAAAGGGGAACCTAAATTGTATCATTACATATTGGATTACCAATAGCGTGTGCAGCATTCGCGGAATCATTTTTCCGATTACCAGTCACTCCACATTTCTTGTAAGTTTCTATTAAATTGAGAGTATTTCTGGAGAAAATTTATCTAGCAAGAAAAGCAAACTTCAAGAATGGATTTTTTTGCTGATCTCATTTCAGTTCTCCATGAAAACGTTGACAATTTTATTTCTTCGTTCCACACCACCCTGCTGATAAGTTATTATAAATGATATAGCACTGAACATGTTCACAAGCTTTCAACGATCAAATTGAATTGGTCAGTTTAACGACAGAGCGTGCACAATCATTATTACAATTTTACCATTATGTAACCATCCTTTTATTAAATATAAACCAGTAAAAAACCGAAATAACTGCAGCTAACAGAACCTCATTCATTCCATCCCCATACAAACGTAAGAATATGCACGTAGACGACAGTTATATCAGCAAACATGACAACACGATACAAAGTTTATGCTGTCGTCACTCCATAACTTCCCCATTCCGTAACAAGAAGCAATGCACAAAACAGGGCGTCCCGTAAAAGTTTTGAAATGAGCCACACTCCAAATATATTACTGTAATTTCCAGCATTTCGCCGTGTGACTTTGAAGCGATTATATGACGCAGTCCAAGTAGTCCCGATCTTATCTCTGATTAATAATCCACTCCAATGGCACAAAATACAAGCATATAAATACCAACACTCAGCGTCATGAAGCCATTATGTACCGTAACTACACGCATGAACAGGCAGAACAACTGTTTTGAACATTTTGTGGATATCCGCTGGTGTGGAAAAGATTGGAGTCACAAGCACAGGTAAAATGGATCCTAGGATAAAACAGAAGCGTCACCGGAAAGATGAATGCTGGGGAGAGGAACAGAAACATTTATAGTTATTATAATTCGACTAAAGTCACCAAACGAATTTAATTATAGTCAACATTTACTTACAAATTTGGGAAAACCGCGTTTTGCGGACAGATAGCAACGCATTGAAAATTTCAGGAGTATGTTGGAAAATCGTAAGTACAACTTTTGTCGACAAAAATGCAGATGGAATGTTAGCAGAATGTTGACAATATTAATAGCAGCTGCCGATAATGCAGTGATGATGATAGGGTCTCCCGGCGTTTGAGGACAATGTGATTGCAGCTTCTGAAGCTGCTTGTAGAAATCGCCGACATACCAATAAAGTGGAAGCAGATACTGAATCAGACACACCATCTACATTGTTAAATTTTTCTCAACAAACAGGATCCAAGTACAATGATGCTTGACCATAGAAACATATTAGCAATATATTAATTGCCTAATATATACAGTTCGCAGCACTCGGTTATTTTATAGTTTTTCAAAACCAAAATTTGCTCTGTCATACAGTTTTCAAATTTACTATTCCGAAACGTGAATGTCAGTAGAAGCCACGATATACCATGAGCAGTAAAGATATTAACTTGGGACATTGTGGACTATAAAATCGATTACCTTCAATCCGTATGCTTCTTGCTTGGATGCTCGTGCTGTGAGAACATTAATGTATGATGGTTTTGCAATAATACTTTTGAATGCTAATTACTACACTCGGCGTTAATCAATGGGGCCATGACATTAGTATTTATCGATTGGAAGCATTATTAAAGCTGGTTATAGCATTCTTGACTGATAGTAATAAATATTGTCAGCACGGCCTTTACATAATTCGTGTTTGAATATATTTAGTAAAAAATTTGCTATTTAGTGTAATGATATTGGTATTCGCTAATACCGATTACAACCACTTTCACATTTGATAACGCCTAAATATTCCCACCGGCGCACACAGATACATACATGCCTTCAAAATACATTTTTCATCTTGCCAAATGCAGCTCGCAAACTTATACAGAGGAGAAAAAATATATTTATTAAATACAATCACAAATATGTGTAATTAGTAAAGGAACTAATTGTATGTTGCCACACAAGCACACGAAAATGCCCAACAATATTACATATTCACTAGCACGGAGGGGTGGAGCGAAGGAACATAATTGTCAGCGTTGTCATAGAGTAATGAAATGGAAATACTCATCTCAAGACAGGAGCCATCCTGTCTTGAGATGAGTATTTCCATTTGGAGCAATCTCAAGACACTTACGCGAAATAGGGATCGACTTGTCATCGTAAAAATCATTCCCCTAATGCAGCGCATACCGCTTGATATCCAATATGTGATGATGCAATTGAGGTTTCCCGTTTTCCTATCCGTCATCATTGCAGTTCCAAGCAGCACTCGAATTGTTTTCATCTAAAATATTTTTTTTAAATCAAGTAATAAAATGTACAGTGTGCTAAGTAAATAATTAATAAATATAACCCCATACCTTTTCAACAAACACAGCAGCAATGATCATCTCGATCATTACAAGGGATACAAAAAACACGTAGTACACTTTCAGCTGGACAGACTGGTTATAAGCTGGTCGATATGTGTAAGCAGCGGCTTACTCGGAGATGAGCAAGAAATTAATTATTAGACAGCTAGCTTGCTAGATACCCAATATTTTATCCCATCTCCGCAATAGTCTCCGAAGATTCAGAAGTACTTGTCTGGCATGCTTTACCTGTGCGCCGCTATCATTAACAAGTGTTGCAAAATCAAAACTTATTGCAAAAAAACTAGTAACGAGGCTGACTTCAAGGAGTGGGCGCAGAAATGTTAGCTGCTGCAACTCCATAGAATGGCTTCAGTTGATATTTTAACAACAAGTTGCGCCAGGTAACTGGATGGGTATGCCGGAATTTCTTCTGTGTCATTTCTGAACCATGCTTTTAATGTGCGCTAGCACACTCTGTAAAAATGACGGGGTGTTGTGGCAATAGATATTGCCCGGGGGACTATAAGCCTTCATGTGTAATATTTCAAAGTTACAATCACGCTAATGGCCTTCCAGAGTATCTACATTGTTTAATAACAACACATTTGTAACGCAACCACAAGCATCTTGAGGTTGACTGCTTCGATTAATAGACTACCGCTTTATCATTTGAAAAAAAATCTACAGTTGCATTGCATTTTCCACAGAATGTTTCCAGAAGCGACTGGGTAAAGTAACCTAGCTACATAAAAATATAATCCCAATGTAAAATGATTCCCAAACCCAGAAATTTTGTACGGTTTTCAAAAAAATAGTTTCTCTAATTTGGCATACATAATTGAGTACGCACCCCATCAAATCAGATTATTCACCGCATTTTGCCAAATGTACAGTATCCAGTTTCTAGTTTTTACATTTTACCCGTTAATGAAATCGAATTGGGAAACAGGTGTCGAGTGTTACCGCGTAAAATGAATGTTTGTCAAGTCCTGCAGGAATTGTGGCAGCTTTAAAATGTGAATGTATTTCAGTTTAGATTTAAATGCAATTTGATAAGAAATGCGTAAATTGGGTACTTCGAAGGTGGATAATAAATATTGACAACTTGGTATTACAAAAGCATAATGAGAGTATGTAAACATGTATTCATATAGTGCATTACATAATCACTAGAAACTCCCGTCCTTAATAAGGACGCTGCTACAAAAATCATATAACCATTATTAGTCCAGAATTCCGATTGGAAAATGTTTAAATAAATTGACAACATGCACCGCAATGTTCACTTTTTACCGTGGTGCAGAGTGAAGATTTTATGAAGTGGCTGTTCTCATCTGTAGTAATACGTCAAATATGTGACCTTATCCCAATTTTCATTTCAGTTACAATTAATCTTTTTTAATTATCGTGGTAAATACAAGAATGTAACCGTACTTTGATTTTCCCTCAATTTTAAAAACTTGACCTTTGACCTCAAATGTCATGTATATTTTAAGCATTGATACCTCCGACCTTTGCCCGCAGAATGATAATGGAGTTTCTTTGTTTAATTTATAATTTTGAGCTCGAAAATATAAATGTTCAAGTTGTTGACCTTTGACCTCAATTATTAACTTAACTGTTTTGAGTTACAAAATATCAACCCTCCAGTGAACTTCCGCACTCAATTTGGAGTCGAATGGCACCTTGGTCGTCCATATACGTTGATATATGAAAAAGTTTTTAGCTTGACAAACGAATTCCAAGTTGTGTTTTAATAATATATAAGTAATTCACAATTTTGATGCAACGAATAGTTAAACCCGAATTTCAAGTCGTAAATTTTTTACATCGGCAAACGCAAATGAATATTGGTGTTACTATTTATTGCTGACTTTAGGATCCAGAAATTCAACTGAATGTTATTCTTATCACGCCAATCTGATAGTTTCCACATTCATCCCGTAAACCATTAAAGTTAATATCCAACATCGCGAACTCCACTCACCATAATGAAACGTGCATTTGTCTGCCACAACGTTTGATTTTGATGACAACAGTATTTGACTGATTGCAGGGCTTTAAGTGAATTTGTTAAATGAATCATTATATTCTTTGCCCGCGTCAACCAAAGTTGAGCATTGTGTCTCGGGAGCGTCAGGTTGGCAATAGTTTGGTGTATGATACTGTTACGTTCAGCCAAGAAAAGCAATGTCGACGTAGTGTGTCCAAAAATAACCAGAACGAACAAAGTGGCGATATTGCCGCTCAGGCGCATAGTTTTATCTCGCCGTTTCTCCAACCACCTAGACAACGCAGCGTCTTCCATTCGTCGCACAATTCTCAGCTTCCATCTCTGATCGCGGAAATTTGCCCATTTCGGCCAGATTCCTGAGCTGTGTAACATTGCAAATCGCTTCGGCACATTCGGATCAACGTTATTCCTAATGACAAAACCAGTGTGCTTCAGGTCAAACTTATTTTTACCAACTCTTACTTCATCATAGTCAACTTCGTCCTTATTCCTAAGTTCAGCAACTTTCCGATCAATATGAGACCAGCCACCGAACACAACCAGCTTCTCTTTGCATTTGCTAAGCCTCGAATGGAATGCAACATCGTTTAACCGAACTGGGGTAAGTCTATTTAGTACTTCCTGATGACGTGATGCGCTTAGCATTGGAGGAGAAATTCCTTTTGAAAGCCGTGCGAAGAATCCGTTGTAGTCAAACATGCTGAAGTTTTGGTCGAACAATTCCTGCAGCGAATCCACCGGAGGTATTTTCGCAAGTAACGTAAGTTTATACACGTTATCGCCCTTGTAGGCATTGCATAGCACAATGCTGAGCAATACCAATGGGCCCAGAAACCAGCGCGAAATGCGTTTGCTATTGGTAACGTTTGTGTATTGCTCTAGAAGCAACGCTGCACCCGCAAACAGAGCATGAACAGAGTGTACGTTCGAAGCAGTTCTTTGGCAAATTAATATAACAGCGGTGAAATAGAAAATCAGAATAGCGGCCCATACCGAATGATTGAAGGCATTGTACAGGATTCCAAATGAGAACAGTCCACTCTTCCTCGACGTACAGGTTATAAACGAACAACGTTCCGCCCATAGGTTATGCACTTGGTCGTACAATGGTCCAGCAGAGAAACGCAAATTGGGTATGCTATCGATATACTCTTTTGTTTTAGGGTCACTTGCGTTGAGATTACTTCCAGGACAAGTGAATATATCTAATGCGTTACTTATGACATAATCACTATCACCGAGGGCAATGCTCATTAATGCTTGGAAGTAATACACCCGCCCGTCCCTGTGGTCGCCCGGTGTCATTTCCGTTATTGGAAAATGTAGCTTGTGGTGACGGAACTCGCTAAACTTGCCGACAGGCCGGCGCCACTTGGCAGGGAATCTGGCACGCCCGTTAACTACCCATCTGGTCCCGTTATTGTTTACACCAGTCTTATAACGCACTATGGCGTTCTGCAAATCTCTGTTGCTTTTAATGTACATTTCGGGAACGTTGATTGGAATTGGATGGAATAGCGAACATGTGCAGTAGGGACACAAGTAGTATACCACGCCATCAATGACCGCTTTCTTCGTCATGGTCCTGATTGTGTGTTGGGATCTGTTATCGGATAGTGTAGAGACCCGTCTAATAGGAAATAGGAGCAGATCGGCGTAGAACTGAGTTTTGTGGACCCGTATTTGAGTCAAAAGGAATTTATGCAGTGAAAGCCACCAAGGATTAATCCTGGTTTTGTCCGCATTTTCCATTAGAATGACATAAGTTTCGTGGGGATTTGGTTGATAGTAGTGGCTGGATAAAACGTCATATTTCATCCTATGCTTCCCAAAGTTGATGTAGCTGCGTGGAACTGCCAACGGGTGGTTTCCACCAAACGAAATATTTGCATGTTTCCCGAATGTCGGAGGAAATAAATAAATTTGTGCGGTACAAATCCAATTTTTACTGGTCGTCGTCAAATCATGGAAAGTATGGTTTTCGTAATGTAGTTCAAAATACTCTCGAGTTACCATGGACATGTCGTAGCGTGACAATACTATTGGGAAAAAAAATCTCGCGCAAACTGATGTATGGAAAGTTGATTATTTGAATGAGGCATCGTTGAAAAATACTTAGCCATTCGTTTAGATTCTGAACATCCCAATTAGTGTAGTCCTTCCTTGATTTTGAGTCCGGTCGAATCGTTGTCAAATGCGGAAGCGCATTTATATATTGGTTTGTTAAATATTGGACAACGATGCAACTAAATATGAACAGTTTCGGCGCCATTTTCATTTACTGTTCTTAACAAATGTTGGTCGGTTTAACCTTTTGATTCGGATGATGGATATGGATTGGTGGTGGCAGTGTTGTGTCCATAGGGCAAGTCCTCGAGTTGGCAAAGATTACGAAAACAAAGCTTATTGTTTCGACACTTATTCTCAATGTTACAAAATCAACCGAAATTGGTTTGGCCAACAGTATTGACGTAAATTGTTATGGAGCTTGTTTGTAAGTACGTTGGAGCCACGTAACAACACGAGAAGTGAATATAAGCATGCGACATAACAGGCTAGAAAATCAATTACCTTCATTTGTTTGTTTTCTGGCTGGAGGATCGTTTGGAGAAGTTATTAAATAGTAGTCGTTTTGCAATCGCAATTACGAATACTAGTTAATATATGCGGTGTTAATCGACGTTAGTGGTTATCGATTACAAGTTTCATGAACTTAGAATGTCGCATTATTGGGAGGGAATTATCGCTATTGTGGTGCAGTTTCTTACATAACACAATTTTAACAAATTGAATTCATCAACAGTAGAACAACTTGAAGATATTTCACTGCATCTATAATTTTCTGACGTTTCGCAGCTTCTGACGTTGAATTATAGATGTTGATTTTGGCATATGTCACTAGGATAAAATTTTGCTTTCGGAGTCATTATTGAATTCACGCTGTCTAACAAATTCGACCGGCGGAACTAACACGAGTCGCCACAACGTGAGGAGTCCGTAGCAGCAGATAATAGCTACCCATCAACGTTTTAGAGAATCCTTTCGAAACAAATCTTGAAATAATTGTTACCAAAAGAAATTCAAATCATTTGTTTTATTTCCCAGTGGACTTGTCATTTATACGTTAAAGCAGATCTGATGGTGCTATCGTTACACATTACCTTGTATTCAGAAAACACTAGATATCTGAATATCTGCATGTTAATTAAAATAATTGTCTCACTACCTATTTCATTTGATTTTTTTACACATAGCATAAATACGCCAATATTAAGCATACACCAGAAATACAGGTTGCCAAATACATACTTTTCTTGTTTGAAATTTGTGCAGCGAAATCCATCGTTTGTCTTCTTTCTGCGGGTGCGGATACTATTTATGATTGAATTAAAATTGCCAATTAATGAATTTGTTCGAAATTCCGGTACCCATGGTCAGGTCTAGACGAACACAAGTCCCTTGATATTAGATGAGATTTTCTGTGATGGATCACAAAGTTGGAATCATCTACAATTTATAGTTTGAATCATTTATCTGCCAGCGGATTGTATCTTTCGGCATCACTTTAGCTCTGCGGGTTTTTCAAAATCCTGTACTTGAATGTACATTTTAATGAAATATCACACTGCTGTGCCATTTGCTCTATTTCAAATGGAAAATGATTCATGTTATAATTTGAATTTTACATTGCCGTCAATCAATCATTATATCCTCAGAAAGTATCATCCCATTCGTCAAATGCTAGGGCACAACACGGACCGTCGTTTATACTATTCGTTGACGCATATGGATAATTATGCGTTCTGCACCGATATTTCGGTCGTCGGCGGTCCAACATCACATACATACAACATTTTGGTAAATGATGGCCTTGCAAACATTACAATTATACATTCCAACAACGTGTATGAATTCGTTGTCGGTTATTCATCACAGGTTGATAATAACCATGTTTGAATTTTGAACAATATGTGAGTAGTAGTCTGGGATTTTAACAATCGGTTTGTTAAAATACACCCACGGTTCCAGCTGTCAATCAATCCTGTTAAATTCAAAGACGGCCACACATCATATTTTTTAAAAATCTACATGACAGCATTATATCAAGTCGCATGGTGTGTACTCCCGTTGTGATATACGACTTCCTATCGACGTAAAGCTATTTGACGTGTCATAAAAGGGGCCGTCAAACGTGTCATTGAAAAGCATATTGTCACCCGTTCCACATATACATTGATTATCCTTTGTTTTGGTGAAGTTCCTGCCAAAGTTTCGCCACGATGAAGGACTTGGGTGACATGGTGTCCCTTTCCTTAACACTAGCTACCGCACTGAAATGTTGCCCGTATTATGCAAAAGTTACGATGGCAAAGAAAAATAAAGTCAATGTTAACATCGTGACGTTGCAGCAAATATATGCACAAGATTTGACAAGACTGAAATGGAAAAGCTATTTGTTCACGATTGTTAATCTGGTAGTGGTACTACAGGTAATCTTGAAGCCTTCAGATACCGCAATGGACAATATAGTGGCATGGACTGGCTCGCTACTACTTACCGTCTTTTCGATATTCATACACGATGGCATTTTAAAGGCCGCTGACATATGCACTTATGTCAACGGTATCCTGGACTCGAGTAACTGCAACATTCATTCTTGTGGGGCTAAAAAGGGAAGAATTTTGAGGGATGAAGTCATCCAGGTTTTTATCTACCTGGCACTCCAGAGTTGCGTCACGTTCCCAGTTGGATTTGTTTTGGGCTTTCATGTCACCAATGCCAACAAGGCATCTTTTCTGGGGCATTGGTTGCTTGGCAACTCCAGTGGATATGCATGCATTCTAAAGTTGGTTCTTTATCTTGTCAATTTGTGGATATGGATATTTGGAGTAACTGCAGCGGCGCCAACATTGCTAATCGGTGTGGTCGTTCCTGCACTTGCGATGAATGGCTTTGTGGACAGGTTGCCAAGTATATTAACCGCACATAAATTTTGTACTAAAATTTTATACTAATTTTTTAATGCTCTCCAGAATTTGGATGCACCTAAAAAACAACCCGGATTCCGAAAAACACACTGTGGCAATTCAAGCTTACCGATATGCTCAGGTTTTATCAATCATGGGCAACAACATTTGTCAAATGGGAATACTACCCACTTCTATTGTTGTTTGCGTGCTCGGACTTGGAATAGGACTAACTCTTGTTGTCAGATGCAACGGGATGGAATACGGAGCGGTTATGATCGAGGCAATGAGCGTCGTTATGGGAACAAATGCGTTTGTTGTAATACTGGCGTGCTTTGGAATGCTGGTAAAAATGTACGTGGTGTCCGACAATTTGATCTGGTGTTCTCGACAGATTCAGGCTGACGAACCTGCAGCATTTCAAAATTCAGTGGAAAGAAAATGGACTCGGCGAGCGTGGCTATCATGCCCTAATCTAACAAGGGAAGGTATCGATGTTAGGTCGTTCGGATGGGCTGCTAATTTTGTCACGAACGTAATCGGCGATGCTGAAAACGTTGGAAAAGTTAGATTTTGCGGAATACAAAGTCGTAAGCCTCTACACGCAAATCAATGGAGAAAAGCAGTGTTCTCCGTATTGATCGATATAACCCAAATGGCTTGACTTGATGTTGGCTTGAATTTTAATGTTACGAAATTCTAAAATAATTTAGTAGAGTTTTGTTTTATATTATCTCTAGAAATAGTTTCCCAAATTGTCACAACATGAAATTAAATATGATTAGTCAAGCTCCCCACAAATGCTCAAGGGGGTATATATACTAATGCTAAACTTTTGATAATTGCTTTCAAGTTGTCCTACGCACTGCCACTAAATATTTTATATTTAAACTAATTTTAAACAAAGCATCATTTCACGTATTGAATTTTAGTTGAGTCAATGAAAAATTCAGGGACGAACTTCGCAATATCATAGTTGGATGCTTTCAATCAATCCCGAGAACACCGCTTTTCTCCATTGATTTGCATGTAGAGGCTTACGACTTTGCATTCCGCAAAATCTAACTTTTCCAACGTTTTCAGCATCGCCGATTACGTACGTGACACAATTGGCAGCCCATTCGGACGCCCTAACATCGATACCTTCCCTTGTAAGAGTAAAATTTGGATCCCGAAACTATTTTGAGAAGCTAACGCCATTGAACTGTCTGGATCAGTCGGTGAACATTGCGGTTCAACTACTGTTGCTTGGAAATAGAGAAGGATAGCTTGTTGAGTAAATACACCTGCTAATCTCTGGTTTGAAGATACCATAGCTTGTGACATGAATATTCAGGTTTCAGCATATAGTCGGCGTCTTGGCACTAATGTGAAAAGGTGTTCCCAGCTATAGGTTATTTGCAGGTTTCATTCGTATTCAGGTTTATATTGATATTGAAAATGGGAAACTAAGAAATTTGTTTCATGCATTTCCCAAGTCGCTTTAGCTAGCATATTCCTATCCACTAATATGATGTGATATATCTCAATGTGTTTATAACGTAAATGATTGTAGATGCACTATGCCAAAGTGTTAGATTGGAGTAAGTACCAATGAGTTAAAATGTGCATCAATTAAGCCATCTGATAATTTTTAGCTTCATAAACATTATACTAATGTTTGTTTCCTGAAGATTACGTTTGTGTCATGGATTCGGTAATTATTAGTTAATGCTTGGCACAAAGCCTATTATGTTTTGATTACATGAGACCTAATGAGAATCCAAACGATAATTGCATACCCGCAAGTTTATAGTAGCAAAAATCAATAAATTGATTGTTTGTTTGTTTTCAAGTTCACTGAATACTTCGTTTGTTAGATATACAACATCATATGCTATGGCAAAATGACTGGATTTTCTTCAATGTGGCAATGTGTTAATAATATTAAAATAGCTAAATTCGTATGTAAGAAGCTACTCTGTATTTTGCGGTGTATGTTTATTTGCGCCACTGACCCAAATCCGCACTCCGATACCTTATATGTGAATAATAATTAATACAATCGTGACATTTTTAAACAATGTCACATTCTCATATAGTGCTCATTAGGGTCCAGTCTTGCAAAATTGTAGAGTAGCGAAAATCTGAAGACAACCATCACAGTCATCTTACCACAGAGCATCATCATAATAATTTTGTTTTAAATTTGCTTTCAGGCTGCAACAATTAAGTAATCAATATGCAAAGACACATATTCACACTGCCGATTATGTGTTTTGAAATAAAATGTTGCAGATTCTATAACCAAGTTGAAACTACTATGCTTTAGCTGTAGCTTACGTGACGAAGTTGTTAGATTTTGTAATTATTTTTTATTATTGCACGAACACTAAATTGAAAAAAAAACTATTTTCAGAAGAAACACCAAAAATCAATGCTAAGATGTACGGAGCCGTATGTGAGCAGACCGTACATAGATATCGATTCAGGATGTAATGTACCGTGTAATATCATCACCTATTTGTGTAAATATAACCGATGATATGTTCGTAAGTACAGAACAATTTACTTCTCTGGATAAAGGGCAACATTTAGATAAGGAATGTGCATACAAATTAGTGTTATATATTCCAGCATAACAAAGAGAACATCAGCTATTCTGCACATATGTTGCCTACCGTCCAATATATCATTTTGCGTCGCAGAATCTAAAGTTACGGAATCAGTTTATGCTGTGATTCTTACGTTTCAAGTTTGATATGAAATGTATTGCCTTTTCGCCAACCTAATACAAAATGTACTCTTGCCATACGATGCAACTTTAGAGTTGATTTCAAAGGCAGAATACTACATTTCTAAGAGATTGCCCGACATTTCAATGGAAAACTGCTTACCTTTGTGACAAAACTAATCACAAATCCGATATTGTTTTAAAGTTCAAGGTCATCGAGGTATCTTCACTTGCACACAAATATGAAATACTTCTGCTGGCCGATCATTATCTACTATAAATACGCGTACTACTGTTGCTACATGCCATTTCTAGTAAAGGAGGCTGCGAATGGAACTTTAACTGCTACCAGGAATAACTTCCAACGGGTAAGTACTAAGTACCATCTTGCTTACAAATGCTGTGGTTGCCAAAACTCGTATAATTTATTGGTTATCGTACAGAAATTTGAAATAATTTATACCATGGTTACAGGGGTTGTGTATGATCTTCTTCAGCTTGCGAATGTACTACACAGTTGGCACTGTATACAAGGATTTCATGGCTTTACATGAAACAAGATTCAACATTCGCGGAGACCCAATACTTTACAGTAATCTGCTATGCAGTTGGTCAGGAGTTGCCATGGATCTCATGTATCTAACTTTTTGGAATAGCAAATCCCATTTGCAATTTATTAACAAATTGATGTATATTTCAAACAGAACGTCTTGTTTGGCTTATGCACGGCCAAGTAAAACGGTAAACGGATGACTCATTTGACATTTTATATCAAAACTGACACACAATTGAATATTCTCAAACCCATACTGTATTTGTATCTTCCAGGCAATCGTGAAATGCATTACATGTTTCTGTATATCAATATTATTTATGGGAATGGTTATCAGTCCAACGGTGGCAAACTCTGTCACAACTTCGGCGAATCACGGATATGTCGGCTATAAAATGTTCATTACTTGGTTTGAAGCGCTACGACCCGACACAGGAATTAACACAAGTTATCTGCAGAAAGTATTAGCAACAATTTCGTTTTGTGTTTGCTTTGTAATTATTCAATTACAGTACTGCTGCACCATAACATGGCAACTAGTCTCCTACGCAATATATGTCGCAATCAGTGTCGAGTTTTACAGAGTATGTTATTCAGGAATGGTGGGGATAAAGTTTGTTACGCGATGTTATATCGACATTTGGAAAATTGTAAAACTTGACGATAAAATGTTTGGGGCGTGGCAAGCAGCATTGCTGGTTTTTAATCTGTTGTACATTTCAAAGTTTGTTGTCGCGAGCACGTACGACAATGCCCAATTTCAAACTCTCTCCTTTACAATATACACCACTTTCCAGTTTGCTTCAATATTAACAGTTCATATACTTGCGGCCGTATTTTCTCAGAAGGTATTCAGATTTTTTTTCGACTAATCAAATAATTGGTGTGCACACATAACGGTGAGGATTTTACAAAATAAAATTGTTATGATTCTAGATGAAAGCGATACGGAAAACACTGCAACGGGAAAACATGCGATGGAGACTGAACGGAAATATTTGTATGATATTAAGGCATTGGCTTACTCATGGAACGTGTGGTATTCGAGCTAGAATATTTCCATTCAATTGTCGCTCCCAATTTTTGGTGAGTTAATAGTTAAACATAAACACTGAAGCAGCTCAAATAAATGCATGATAAGTTATTTTGTATTGATTATGAATTTCCAAGTTCTTGATGATGATGATGACCATCCTAGTGCTCCGCACGACGCCTCCATGCTGATGAGTTTACGTGGGACAACCTCATGGCTTTCGTATCGTAAGACGCTGCGGTACTCCAAATGGAACTTCAGAACATGAAGCACAAATTTTAGCTGTTACAAATTAGTCGAATTACAAAAACATCAATCATATCCATACATGGTACCGATCCATACATTCAAAATTTGGATTCCAAATGTGCTATTTTCGGATAATTCCTGTTCAAATTTACACATATTTTTTATACAAAACTAGAAATTCTACCATTCTTTAATTTTTAGGCATTATCATCTGGTACGGCAGTGGTCGCAATCCTTCTCATATTCACGCTATACTCGGTTTTGCCCACACTTAAAATGGTAATCCCTCTAAGCCCATAAGATGCTCGAAACCTTTTTGAATTGGACATTGTCTGGTTTCAGCCTCAATTCACAAATCTCACTGCCATACCAGTTGACTCGCATGTTTTTGTCATTACACTAGTTACTATACGCTTTGTATATTTTGTTACATTACTTCAATTCTTGGGTGTCAGATTACTTGTCATGGTAACATGCTACATATTTATACTTGTAAGTGCTCATTTCCAGCGGGACTTCCAAAAGTATTGTAATTCCGACGACAGGACACGGCCAACATTTAAACGGTTTCTGGCAACTCGGCGACTAATTCAGCAATTCGACAAGTTGATGGGGTGTACAGTGATCACAATGATTGTCCACGATATTATATATGTCGCCATCGTTATTCCAAAATATTTTTAAATATGTTGAGCATCGGTTGTGTTTTGAACAGGAAACGGAATACTACATTCGGAAAAATAAATATGACGGCCATAATTATAATAAATATACCAGCCTCATTTTGGGGCGATGTATCATAAAAGTGGACTTTCAACATCATGTACAAGCACATATGACTATTGTGTTCAGAATTTTGAAATAAAAAGCTTCAGGTTTCATAACATTTGTGAATCAGCAAATAATTGTTCAACCTTGATAAATGAATTTTTATATTCAGCTGTGGAAATTATTTGACTCTCCAAAAGCTCCAAAGATGTTAGTGTTAAACCGGCACCGTTTATCTGATGGTTCGGGAGTCGTAATTACATATCCGCTACAGATCCATTAATAGGTAAATGGATTTCCGTAGAGCCACAAAACTCGAATCAATATTAGGAGCGCTCATAAGAATAATGACCCGATTGTGTTCAATATGCTGCTACTATATATGTTGTGCACCTTTCCTAGTCAAGAGAACGACATCTGAATGACACGTCGCGACCACGTTTTACTTCCAAAAGGTCATTTTTAATATAAATCTCACTCAGTAATTCACAGGTTCTGCAAAAAAAACTATTCTTTCCGTTACAGATTTTGTGGTCGAAAGTAGTCATTTTGACCATTTAAGTTTACACGGCAAAACTGTACAAACGCACTGTGCAGGTTAGGAGAAGGCGACTCATTGCACCTGGAGACCCTGTCGATTATATTTGGGTTTTTGTAGATCTCGCTCGGAACATGCTGTTACTTGTGACGCTGTTTTTGAATACGTTCACGGTCAACTCGCAAATTGGATTGATAAACAAACTGGACAAATTCTGTAGAAAACACACAGGAACCGGAGAAATCTATCGACATGAAAAAGAGGTAGAGATTTAGTCCAAACAATATTTTCACCGAATAACTTTTAAAAAATGTGGTTGACAATGTAACTAATCAAACGTGGTTGCTGTTCTCTTTACTGCTTGTTTTTTAAACACTTTAGATGAACACAATTCGAGTGCTGCTTGAAAATTCATTGATCCGAGATTGCAAAAACGGAAACCCGAAGGCAGTCATAACATATTGCATTTCAAACAGCGTGTGCTGCATTCGCGGAAGAATTTTTCCGATTAACAGTCGTTCCATGTGTCTTGTAAGTTTCATGAGATTGTGATATATATTTCTAAATACTTTGTCTTTCAACAAGTCCCAGTAACCATAAATTTTTTGTGTTCGCAATTCATTACTATGTGACAACGTTGACCATCATCTTCCTCCGCTCAACGCCATCCTGTTAACAAACATGACACATTGCGGAACATTTCGTCACATCAGTTTGGAAAAAACCTGGAGTATAAGCGTGATCAAGAAGAGCTATTCAACGCATTGATTATTAATGGATATGTTTTCTTACGCACGAGGTATGTTTATATTTTGGGACTATAACAGCCACCAGTTCACGCCACATCATCTGAGTCTCCAGGTTGATTGGACAAATAAAATGCTTCAACAAATTTTGTACAATAAATAAATCAATATATTTTTAAAATATCACCAAGTTCAAAATAAGGTGAGCTGTATATGTTTCTAATAATGTACATAACATGAAATACATTTTCTCTACGTCAGAAAACTCAAATCGATACTTTGATCGTTCATCTGATTGCGAATACGCTTCATCAGCTATTGCCCCATTTGTATAACATAATGAGCCAGTATTTTTGGCACTTCAATTAAGAGTGCCTATTCCGTAGAACTAGATATGAAAAAAGCTACGACAGCTTGAAATATAATTACTCTGGGTTGTTTGTTCCCAACCGCGACGAACCTTTTGCTGTCTATAGGTATGTTGCTATATTCAACGTAACATCCAAAATACGAAAATATCTGTTTGTCACTAGAAAGTTTTATTTGTGTATTTACTATTCCAACATAATTTACATAGCTTTACAATTGCTGTCGACATTTCTTAATTCCCGGCTACCAAAACAGCTAGTTTTCGGAAAACCCCGTAACTGTATCGTTATGCAAAACAATATCCAATATGCTAACTACGCGGCACCGTTGGTCGCAGCGTACAAATTTGCCTACTACGTTTGTTGTGTGCCGTTTCTCATAAAACGGACAGAAAAGGATTCGTATGTCGCCACCACATTTTGGCTTCAATTGGTAATTCCTAATTACATTGACACACAATATTCCACAATTTTGACACAAACATAATATGTCTTTCTATTGCAGTTTCTGTGGTTGATGGGAGCAGTGTTGACGATCTATTTTTACATCGGGATACTCTATAGGCACATTATGCAAGTTTGGAACAGACGACTCGCTACACCGGGAGATCCAATCGACTACATTTGGGTTTTTGTTGCTATCAGCCGCATTGTCTTCATTTTAGTAACAATGTTTGTTAATACTTTGAAAGTGAATTCTCAAACTCGATTCCTAAACAAACTAGTCAAATTCTCTCGAAGGTGTACAAAAACAAACACAGACAGAGTCCACAGAAAAGCGGTATTTTTGTCTTAAAAACGTCAAGATTAAAAATGAATGCTTGACAAAGAATGTGTTTTCATGTTGATTCTAGAATCTCTGGAAAGCTATAAGCCTGATTGGGATTTCCATATTTTACACAGGAATGGTAATAGTTCCCAGGGTGCTATCTATTGCCACAGCGTCCCGTGGTTTTTACAGGGTCTACTGGTACAATATGATAGAATGGTTTAAAAGCGACACCCAAGAAATACCCGCATACGAGTCAAATTACCTGACTCAAGTATTAACTAGTATATTATCACACGCGATTTTGTTGAGTTGCACCAGCTACAACATGTGCGTTCACTCCATCACCGCTGCGACCATGTTAATGTTTGCTTCAGTTGGCTGTGACTTTGTTAGGATTGTCAATTGTGGTGATGCAGACATCAGGGTTGCGCGACGACAGTTTCTGGACATTCGGAAACTTTTACGGAAATGGGATTCGATATTTGGAGTCTGGCAAGCTAGCTGTATAACATATAGTTTCTTGGTCATCTCGGAATACGCTGCTGCCAGTACGTATCGCGAAGCCTTTAACCAAACGCTTCATTTGAAACTGTTCAACTCATTTTTGACATCTCTTATTCTCTCTGAACTGATTCTTGCCACGATGTTTGCCGAGAAGGTATTGATATTTGATTATTAAGCAAATTCACCTTTTAGTAACACGATTATTCGCATTGTAAATGTTGTAGATGAAAACGATTCGAGTGGTTCTTGGAACAAAAGTTATGAGACATCAGCAAAGTGGGAACCTGAATTGTATCATAGCACACAGGATTACAAAGGGCGCCTGCTGCATTCGCGGACTAATTTTTCCGATTACCAGTCACTCCCTATTTCATGTAACTTTTTATATATTGTAGATGTGGTTCAAGAAAATTCATGATGCCTTAATGTGAATTTGTGTTGTTTTTATTTCAGTTCTCAATGACGGCTTTGACAATTATGTTGCTCCGTTCCACGCCACCCTGCGAATAATTTGGAATATTTTAAAATCATCTTGATGTACCCTATTAAGTGGTATTTCAATTATGTATGACAAATGGTATACTCAATGTAAATTCTGTAATTAGTTAAGTGTATGGTTGCTCAAACGTCATGTCGTAAAACACAAACAAATTGCTGATAGCAGATGAACTAATTGTCCAACAAACAATTATTGTAGACTACGGCATATGTGTATCACAAGTTTGTTCGTCTCAACAAGACAGCAGAGATATTATTACGGCGCGAGGATCAATACGAAAACCATGAAGTGACTCAACACGGTACTCAATATATCATCATGTTAATATATATATGTTGCCCATATGTGAAGAAATCCTAATAATTTTGAAGTTGTTTTTCGTAGACCGAGAAGCCTGGAACTTATTAGCCAATGATCACCAGTTTCTATGCAATTCGATGACTGCCATGAATAAATTCTTCTGGAGTGCAATATTTGGATCCTACTTCAACAGCATTTACTACTTGTGTTTAATGGTAATCAAACGAATTCAATTAATAATGCAGTTGAATGTACGATTTTCAAAATGCCATAACTATTGGATTCTGCTTACTATCAGCTTTTCAGAGCAGTGAATCCTGAAATTAGAAAGGAAAGTGTCGTTCACGAGATATACTTTCCGTGGGCGTTCACCCAAATAATTGTTCGGGTGTTCCTGGTAACGTATTGCATGGCAAACATAAATGACGAGGGGCATAATACCAGGCATATTGTGGCGCACTGTCCGCACCAGTGTTCTAGTTATGAGGTACGTGTTATGTTGAAGATGGGTGGATGCGTTGCGTGATTACGGAAATCAAATATTCATTTAATTACTTCCCTACAGATGACGAAACTGGAACACCGTGTAGATTCGGGACCCGAATTAGGATGGAACGGACTAAACTGCTTCACCCTAACGAAACAGTTCATGTTGGGTATATTGATCACGGTATTTATGATTGAGGTTGTCTTGTTGCAAGGTATACCATTCAAGTAGTAATTACGTGGGAACATTGCATTGTTGATAGGTAATATGGACAAATATGAAAATAAAATAGAATTATCCGTATTGATGTCACATTTTAATTGAATGAAACTGCTTTTGGGACAACATCTAAATGCAAATCGCACTAATATACAATTTCCGAAAATGTCACAAAGTTAGGTTAGCTACTTGCCGTAGGCATATTTTCGTAAAATCAGTGATATGGTCTTCAATGGTTCAACCTTCAATTAATCGCGGTTGCTACCCAATCCATCGAAGCTGATTCTTACGAAATTGTAAAATATCGTGTAAATAATAAATGTGCTGATTGTGAGAATGTACGAGTCATTTCATACAATTAACAAGAAAATTTTATTAACTTAAGTATACAAGAGGTAGAATGTATTAGGAATTCCGCAACACGACTTATTGCTAGAAAGCGCTACATGTATATAGATTGATTATTAAATCCTAATAAAGCTGTAATTTGTTATTTATGAAGCATTATGCTATCGTCCAAACTTCATCGTATTTGAGAATGCCTCCACAAAAAGAGTATACATTTTAATATCGGCTTCAGATTATTAATACATCCTTGACTTTATGCCGTATTCGGATTTCTGGTAGCTTGCCGGAACCTGTAGCTTAATTAATTAATGATGAGCAGTTGGCTACGGGCATATTAATCGTATCTTGGATATTTTGTGCAAGCATCAGAGTTAGCTTAAAACTTTTAGCGTTACACTATTTGCAGCAATAATAAGAAGCTACTGGAATGATGATTGCATAAACGTTTGAAATTTCAAATCAATCTAGGGTGTAATCAATACCAAAACCAAGTTATCGGTCAGATGGAATAAGTAATGGCTAAAAAACAAAAAAAAATATCATAGCATCGACACAAGCAAGAGTGTCAATGTATAATTCAACGTCCTATACTACCAAAATCAAAACCAGGCGGCGAAAAGCGTTTAATATTTATTATTTTCTTCGTTTGCACACAATTTATTATTAGATTTGACATTACCAAACAAGAATGTGGTCCCGGATTGCCGCTATAAATTATCAGGATTCCTCATGTACATCTTAAACACGAACAACTATTAGTTCATTCAGGACACCGCCTATATTTATGCCATCGTAATCGTGCAGCAGCGAGAAAAATTGAAGTCAGTTTTCACCAAGAAAACGAATTTTAGCTACGCAAAAAAACACTGATTGGATTGACGTATAATTGACATGACACAAGATCCTGTGCTAGCCTTCAGTTCCAGTTAATACGTAAACGAGATGAATAGGGGAGAAATCAGAGTAAAATGAAACAGATAATCAGTTTAAATGCGAGCAGCGTTAATACGTACATGGTGCTTCTAGTATTCATCAGAAAATTAGAAAAAAAGAAATGAATGCGATAATATCCAAACATAAAAGATGCTGACACGTATTTTAGAAGATTGGTATTTGTGAGATTAAGGTTACCATAGCCATGGCTCAAGAAACGTAGAGAAACAGGGACACGCAGAGGCACAAAGTATATCCAAATATTTGGTATTCAGATTACATGACACCAAATCCGACGGCGGGAAATCCTCGGACAGGAAATCCCCGACAGGAAATACTACGTCATAGAATCCTCGGACAGGTAATCCTCCAGTACGACATGAAATCCCAACAATAAATTCATTGACCTAAATGCAAATTTCGAACTGCGCAATGAAGCGACGAATTTGAACAGTTGAAACCTGCGTTTAGCTAGTAAACACAGAACTACAACAACAAACCCAGTAAGTTTCCAGTACATCGCTGACACGTGTATATAGATAGGACAAACTGCGAAGTATTTACAATGGTGTAGGAGAGAAGGTCAAATGTGTAGTTGAGCCTGCATATATAATGAGCCTCTTTGAGCATGCCAAGACTACACTTCAGAATGTTGTCGCTTTTTTGCATATACCTAGTAATCCTTTATAAGAATGAGAAACACGGAACATGCTGCACAACAATCAAAATTTTTTAACACATTTTTTAAAACACCGCATTCTTTTTATCCATCACACAGCACACCAGGTAGGGCAAAGTGGAACAGGTTATCAAAAATAATTTGTCTTCAAGAAGATGAATATCTTAAATGCGACTATACTATGCAAATCACAACGTTGCTGACCATCAATGATTATGCTTAAAATTGCGAACTTGTAAATTTTATATTCACGCTGGACTCATCCACAGTGATGAAATTTCTCTACTTCTGTGAATTTTCATCATGTCCAAAAATTCAACTCACATCTCAACTCAACTTTCAACCCAACAAAAATCTATAAAAGCTAGTTATTTTTTCTTCCTTCTGACATTCTTTATTTGGCGTTCCTAATGATTGATTCTCACGACGATATAACGTCCTAGTAGGATCATATGTCGTAGTATTACCTGTCCGAGGATTATATGTCGTCGTATTTCCTGTCGGGGATTTCCTGTCCGAGGATTTCCCCCCGTCGGATTTGGCGTCGTGTACCCGGAATCTTCAGCTAAAACAATCAAACGGTCAAGGAGAAGCACGATCAATAATTCATATTTTTGCATAACTCATAGCGGAATTTGTGGCAGTAATAAATATGGAAGCGATTATACCTCGCTGAAAATAAACCTTTTCTATCCTCCGAATACAAGAGACGGATGTACTTGCGGACGATAGATATGGGCTTATACAACGATACCCCGACCGAATAATTACAAAGCCATTTTTGTCACAGACTGCCGCGACCACTTATATATTCAGTATCGCTGTACTGTACTATCGGGAATATTCATATTGCGTTGTAATATCCTCAAGCTCCACTTGTATTGCCTATCGCAGTTAGTGAAACCACGTACTGTAGCATCAAGTACTAGACTGTCTTTGTAAATTAGTGTTTGAATATTTTCATCACATTTCATCTGACTACAGTTCTTGCGGAATATTACGATGTTTTATTTTTTCAAAAACAAAGGGCCTGCTCGGAAAGTCACCTCAGGTAACTGAACAGTTTTGTCACGAAAAATATTTCAAGACGTTTAAGCTGACTGTGTAAACGTGAAGAGTAATACTTGATTGTCAAGTCATATCGTTCTCCAAAATCAAAATTTTAAACCGATCGTCCGTTGTAACGAGTAGATGATGAAAATGGCGCTAAAGTGGTGTATACTTATTTCCATTACTCTTCAACATTTAACTCACACACATATAACTGCGGACCAACATTTTACCACGGTCAAATGGAATCGCTACACTGATTGGGACATTCATAATTTAAACGAATCGCTGCAAATATTTCAATCATGCCTTATTCAAATCATCAACTATCCATTCATCAATTTGTGTGAATATTCTACTCCAATAATGTTGTCACGCACCGACCTGGCCATGGCCATGCAAGAGTACTTGGAGCTAATTTACAGAAACTATACTATGATGGACTTGACGACGACAAACAAGAATTGGATTTGCACAGCACAAATTTATTTACTTCCTCCATCATACACTGATCAAGGGATCGACTGGTCTAATCAGAAACTGTTGCACAGCATTCCACGTAAATGGATCAACTTTGTTCACCAAATGCGTATTCTGAACAACAAAAACATGCAGACCGTAATTGCTTCTTACAAATCTGGGTTGAATGGTAACGGCGGCAGATGGGTTGCCGACATAAATATTGTTTCCTATGACCAATGGCGCTGGCCTGTGGGTAAGTTTAGCGACTTCCGTCACCATAAGCTGCACTTTCCCTTATCCGAGATAACTCCGGCCAATCAAACCCACCGTCAGCTATACTACTTCCAGGCATTAATGAGCATTGGCCTTGGCGAGAGTGGGTATGTAGTAAATCGCGCGCTAGATACCTTCCGCTGTCCATGAAGTAATCTCAACGCAGATGACTGGGAAACAGTGGATTACACGGACGCTATTCCCATTTTGTACTTTGCTAAAGGACCGCTATACGATCAAGTACATAACCTATGGGCCGAAAGTATGACGTTTCTTACTTGCACTTCGAAGAAGAGTGGCCTATTCTCCTTTGGAATTTTGTACAGCGCTTTTGATCATTCGGTATGGGTTGCCATTCTGATTTTCTACTTCCCCGTGGTCGTCATAGTTTATGGAAAAACTTCCACGAAGTTACAACAAGTTTATGTTCTGTTTGCGGCTGCGGCGTTGGTCCAAGAGCAATCGACGAATTTTACCAACAACAAACGTATTTAACGCTGGTTCTTGGGTCCACTGGTATTACTCGGCATTGTGCTATGCAATGCCTACAAGGGCGACAACGTGAACAAACTGACACTACCTGCAAAAATACCACCGGTGGATACACTACAGGAATTGTTGGACCAAAACTTTAGCTTGTTTGACTACGACGAATTCTTTGCACGTAGTTCACATGGAATTTCTCCACCAATGTTAAGCGAGTCACGCCATAACGAAGTACTTCACCGACTAACTTCAGTTAGCTTAAGCGATCCGATATTCCATTCGCGATTCAGCAAATGCAACGAAAATCTTTTTGCGTTTGGTGGCTGGTTTCATATTGATCAGAAAGCGGCCCAACTTCGAAGTATGGATAACGTTGACTAATACGAGGTGAGTATTGGTAAGGATGGGTTTGAGCTAAAACATTCTGGATTTGTCACAGAGAACAACGTTGATCCCAAGGTCCCAAAGCGTTTTGCAATTTTACACAGCTCGGGAATTTGGCCAAAATGGGCGCATTTTCGTGACCGCAGATGGAGGCTGATACATGGGCGGCAAATGGAGGATTCGGCCATGTCGAGATGGTTGGAGAAGAGACGTGACAAAACCATGTGGCTGAGTGGAAATATAGCTACTCTCTTTATGGTTCTTCTGGTCGGACATTTTACCTCAATGTTTTTCTTCTTGGTTGAAAGTAACGGTATCATACGTCGAACTGTTGCTGGTGTGAGAACACAGAATATAAAGACACTGGCGCAGCCCTGGTTGTTGCGAGCGAAGAATATAAAGAAGAATTTCACAAAGGTATTTAAATTACTGCAATCACTCAAACATTGTCGTCATCGAAAACAATCCTTGGAAGCTCAAAATGTACATGTCAATAAGGTAGGTAGCGGTGTAGGTTAATGCTTTTGGTAACTTGTATTATGAAAGGTATTAACGCTCTTTTTTTAAGATGGCAAAATTGGAAAGTCCCGCCACCGAATAACTCAAAAACGGACTCGGTTTTAGAAACCAAAATGGCATACGTTTTTGAGCAATGTATTTCCACAAAATCGTATGCCATTTTCTTGGTTTCAAAAACTGTATCCGTTTTTGAGTTTATTCGGTGGCGGGATTTCCAAATTTTGCCATCTTAAACAAGGCTCGGCGGACTAATGCAATTTATGTCATAAGAACATTCAAATGAAGGTCTGGGAGCGTAAAGTCAGCAATGATTACTGTTGGAGCGCTGCATGGCTTATCATTTGGTGGACTCAAGATAGCATAGAAGAAGTAGAGTTTGTGTCATCCAAAATGTAATATGTAGAATAGCGTATTGCTACTATTTGTATGTAAAATCATGTAATAGTTAATTTATTATAAAAACTGTAATTTTAGCAATAGCGCTTTGAGACTCGTAGAGGTGATGACGTAGATGTTGGTGAACACGTGTACCAATAATCAGAAACCTCAACCATCTTGCTAGTAGTTATTATTAGGGTCAAAGGTCAGTCGTTGTTAAGAATAGAAAATACTTAACATGGGATAAATCGTTGATGTAACTAGTGCAGTCGTCAAGGAAAGTAATTGTTAGTTTGTTTATGCCAACGGATCGCCGGCTGCGTGTCGGAGAAGAGGTCATTAAAGGTCATTTGGAAACAGGAAAATTCTTGGTATATAAGGAGCCGTGCGAGTCGTTGGAGTTAGTCTTATGATCAGTAAACTGTCTGACAGAAATTGTATATGGCCGGTTGTATATTGTTAATTTTATGTTATGAAAATACATTGTAAAAACACTTCGTTATTGTTGTTTGAATTGGAATAAAAGCTTCTGGGTGAAAAGTAGGAATATTGTCAAAATTCAAGTTATTTTAATTACGGTTAAAGTTAAAGTTAATTCATCCACCATCATCACCACGGCTCGAAAAGTTGCGATACCACGATACCGTAGGTATGAGAACCAAACCAGAGACTATTTACCTTGTATATCTTGCAAAATATATATATATATATACTTATTGATTATAATTATGCATCAAAGCTGTGAATTATAAACAATTTAGTAATAAAATACAGGAGTGAAAACTTGCACATATTGCAACATTCTCATATTCCCAACTATGTCATTCGACATTTTCATCCAGGCACTAGTTCCTTTAAAAACAAGTGTACAAAATACACTCACCAATATTGAGTACATTTGGTGAACTTCTAGCTGCAAATTGGCCCATAATGGAAAACAAACGTGCACGTAAATCACAATTTGCGTATGTCAATTATACATCGTATAGGAAACCATACAATTCATAAAAGCAGACCGCTGATTATGGTGCATTTGATCATTCCTGCACTGCTTTTACGATATGCTCTAAACGGTATCTAGATTTGTGCAGATTTAGAAACATGTGTATGCATATCCAATAAGCTAATTAACTTAACTTACGCAGTACTTAACTACCGCATGCTGTAAGAATGTGATCGTAAAATGTATTTTAGGTTACAATTATGATAATATTAAATACAGAAATGGAAACGTAAATATTCGGCACAAATTTCGAGGAATAAAGTACTCGTGAACATGCTTTGAAACATATATAATTACGGAAATAAATTTCGAGTATGAACGCACGTTCAAAACAACATTTTTATTTAATCAATACCCGAGAAATATAAAACTCATATTTGGCTACGCATTACTCTTTAAGTAACAGCAATTCACGCTACATATTTTAGAGTTTAAAATGAGATCAAAACTGTTACCAAGTTCCCTGTAAGTGCCAATATAAAATGAAGAGGTGTGTCCGGATGAACGACAAAGTAATTCGAACAATTCCATTTTAAGGCAGGCACCGACCGAGCAACTCTTCTCTGCTCAAAGTTGACTTTGAAGTTTCGGGCTGACAATTTCCAAATCTTCATCACCATTTGTGCCGACAACTTATTTAATCCACTGGCAACACTCAATACAAATACACACATGCCGCCAAGTATAAGGACACAAAATACATACATTATATATAAGTCGAATGACATAGTACCCCAACCCCGGATGGATATGTATGACAGCAGCACAAGTTGGGTGTGGCCTACGTACATCAGTTGAGAAATCATAAAATTCATAAATTTAGAATGCTGTTGATGGCATATTTGGATTTTCCTATATTCACTGACGACATACTCGAAGCTTCTAGTTGAATTTAAAATTATTGACAGAGACGTCCAATATGAATACTTTACAACGGAAAAGTACAGAAACATGAAAGATAGCGCTCTCTCAAGGGCAAGCGCTGAGAACATTATTGGAACAACTCGCAACAAAATATGAACGCAAAATTGCTCCCACATTTCAGAAATATTCGGAAACATTACCTGTGTGTACGCAAAATATAATCCATCGTAATTCAGTATTGTGCTGTTAGCAACTGTAGGTAGATCGGTAACCAAGTAAATCGTGAATGTAACAACAGTCCATCCAATTATTCTTAGATTTGGTTTGTTTCTCAACTCCCATTCCGAGAACGTCATTCTATGTTCTGTAATGAGTCGCTTTTGTAGTTTTATAATTGCATTGATGCCATCCGCTATCTCGTAGTTCTGAACGATAAACATTTTGACCAGTAGAATGTGGTATGCGATTAGGAGATTGTATTCCAACCACGAAAGAGCAAGAAGCATCTGGAATGAGCTGTCCACATCCGCAAGAACGACGCGCCAGTTTATCAAGCACCAAATATATGTAAGCCCAACGAAAACACTTCCAAGCAGAGTCTGACTTATTATTCCCAACGATTTTGACAATTTATGGGCGTGAACTTGCAGCGATTTTTCGTCCCACTCTAGAGTGTATTTTCCGAACTGTTTTAGGAACCACCAGTTATGAATTCTTATTGCCAACTGGAGCAAGCGTTGAAACTCTGGCGTATCTGTCTTCTGGGAATTTGACGAAGGGATAACTTTGTTTGACTTGAAGCTACATAGCCACACCAACGGATTGAATATGGTTAGCTGTTCACATATGGGCAACATGACTTCTGACAACTTATAAGTCATTTGGAAATGGTGGTACGCTGTTGTTGTCGTTGTGATTAAATGTAGAACTATGGTCGTATTTTGGTTGTATATCTGCCGGTAAGTATTTAAATTCTTTGCATATGGTGTTTATATGTTTCGAAATCGTCAATGATATTTCTGGAATCCACAAACTACTTTAACATGCGCTGGGAAAAGTTACGTCTAAACTGCAAAGTACTGTTTTATATGTGCCAAAGACACATATGTGACTGGACGTATCAAAGAGCTAAAAGCAACGGAAGAGGACGCTTTGTAGTTTCTTGTTGCCCTGAATATGGGCAGTAATAGGCTTGTTTCCCTATCAATAATGAATTTATAGTCCTGCGGGAGAAACGATTTTTGTCATTCTCCACGCCGGCTACATGTCCACAAATTCGCTCTGAACCTCTCGCTGTCAACTTGGCCGAGTAGTAGAGTCAGCGGTTCAATGCGGGAACGCCAAAACGGTGTAATAAGCAATTTATTAGCTCCAGGAAGGAAAGCCAAATATGCTTGATCGACAGCAGCGTAAAAGCCTGTTCGGATGGTCTTTAATTAATAATAAGTTTTATTAGCACATATAATACGTTAATACGGAAAACATTTTTGGGCACTATTTTCTAGAATATATGCTTACATCGGAGTTATTGTAACCAAACGAATGCATAATTAGTAGATGTAACAACTAAGCGTTACAATCATGGAATCATGACACATGAGGGACTAAGGACTGAAATTCATGTTATACTAGGAACTCTAATAAAGGTAGACTATGCAGATAATTGTTTTCAATCAACGCGTCCATCGCGTTGCTATGGATGGTTGAGCTGAATATAATAGCGATCGGATACTGACAGAATCCATGAGTATATTTTATGCACGTGAAAGCGAGAAGGAGGTTGCCGGGTTTCTAATAGCGTGCTGATGTCCCATATGGTCGAATTGTTAATTTATTTGATTTTGGTGAACACGGTAATAGAATTAAAATATTAATTGAGATATTCTGGACATACATACGGATAGTATTTGATTTGACATCATACCGCAAGAATGTAGGTTCGGATTACTGCTAGGAATTATCTGGATGCTGCCTGCCCATCTCAAAAACAAAAATAATTTATTCATTTAGTGAACCAACAATTTATTTATAATTCAATTCGCTTTTCACGATTTAAGATACATAAAGCTGCGCGTATTAAATGTTGATTAATATTGACTTATGATTTACCTGACATATGATCATATACTCGCCCCGGCTCGAATCAGTATGTAAACGGAAAAGATACAGAAAATGCGAGACCCGTTATTCGATATGATCAACATCATATTCTGTATTTCTCACAGGTTATAATTGCATGGATTATACGTATGCATATAAAATATTATGCAATATCGTGCACACGTTCAGGTTAGCTCTCAGTAGTCCAGTTGAGTTCGTATAGGAAAAAGTTCGCGTCTTATTCGTTTTCACTTCTCAATTCAAATTTCGAGTAAAATTTGAATCCATCTATCATAATCATACAGTAAGGTCTTGGTTAAATGGTGGTCATGCTGGACCAACAGTTTCAAATTACGGATTTTAAAGCAAAGCGGTCTCCCAATCTCGTGGGTGTATATTAATAATTGAATTGCACATTCTTTTGAAAACGCATGAGCTGGACTAATGCAAGTGTTTGAAGAAAACGAGATTTCATTTTGAACAAAATACGCAGCATATCCAATTTGGCGTGTATGTGAAATTGTTGGAATTAATAAAGGTATTTCACTATTTTTGTCAAAACCTGAACATATGCTAAATAAACGTTTGGATGTACAACCCAATTTTGAAACTATACTCATATAGTAGCAAATCCATTGCATTATAAGGCACTTCCAAAGATGATGACATACGGATAACCATTATACGGAAGAAATGAGAGTTTAAATTCATGCACAGTGTTATGAAAACAAGGTTATGTTGGTGTTGTGGTGAATATCGTTGACAAATATTGATACATGAGTATGAAAAACCAATTTCACATATACAATTTTGTAGTTGTACGACAAGAATATGTCGTCGCGAAGAAGAACACTGGGAAGGAAGGTAAATTCTAAGTAAGCAGGTTATATGCCCTATAGTGGAATTTCCAGCAAGCAAATTTAAAACTACCTTAATACATCGCGCTACCGAGCTAAAAAATAGACACTACTAAATTATGCATTATGTTTTTCACCAACTACCAACCATACTTGAGCACAACCCTATCGCAGTTAGAAATACGTGTCTGCACTGGTTGGATTGTTTCTTGGTATGCATTTATAAAGTGTGAACTTCTATTCACATTTCAATCCCTGTGTTACAATCACTGGCGCAAAAAGTTGGAACTTAACTGAAATCATTGATGAAAGTCAAGTAGAATTGAGTGGTGCCTTACCACAGTATTTTCTGGTATGTGAATTCGTGCCGCGAGTACGTCTTTCTTGAATAATCAAGCATACATACTGTATTACTAATGTATATATTATTAACGCAACAAATTACAAACATATTTCATGTGTCGACAAAACTGTCAGGATTTTAAACTTGATGTAAGACTAGCGTCATTCTCGCTTTTAAATGGTGAACCGGATTCCATGAGTGGACTACGGATTGCTCAACAATAAAAGCTGAGGTGATGTATCAAAATATTGCCAAGCAAATGCGCAAACTACTTAGTGAGGAAAATGATGACTGTTCACACTAAAAGCGCGTAAGTACAGCCATAGTCAGCTAGTAGATAATTAACAAATTGATAGTTATTCCACCTGCACATAACTTCAGCTGTACAAAAATATCATAGACAAGACATTGCACTCAATCAATGTCTTTTATATATTTGCAAAGATACAATTTGGCTTATGCTTTTTTAATGTATTATTTATTAATGTGACAGAAAGCATCGTAGTCGTCGTGGTAAACAAAACATCACACAATTTATGGATTATAGCTCACCACTAGTCTTTGTGTACAGATTTACCTACCACGTATGTTGTGTGCCGTTTCTGGTAAAAAGAGCAAAAAATGGGAGATGCGTCGCGACTACATTTTGGTTGCAAAATGTAATTGCTAACAACATTGACGCATAATATTCCACATTATCAATTAAACAAAACCCTTCTTTCCTTTGCAGTCATTGTGGGCGGTAGTCGTAATTTTGTCTATACATTTTTACAACGTGAGACTTTACCGAGACGTTGTGCAGATTTGGAGTAACCGACATGATCAGCCGGGAGACCCTATCGATTTAATGTGGCTGTTTGTTGATATTGCACGCGTCATCTTCATGTTGGCGATACTGTTTTTGAACACGAAAAGGGTAAATACGCAAATTCGGTTCATAAACAGACTAGTCCAATTCTCGAAAAAAATGCATGCCATGACAGGAATGGACAAAAACCAAAATGAGGTAACTACAGTCAATATGAGATATTTTGAAAACTGACAAGCTCCCGATTTAGTTGCATTTTAAAACTGGATTATAGAAAATTTGGAAAGCGATTAATCTGATTGGGATTTTGTTATTTTACGCCGGAATGGTAATCATTCCGCGGGTTTCATCTATTACAACGTCAACCCGCAGTTTTATCCGGGTCTACTGGACAACGCTAATAGTCTGGTTCATCCCAGACTCAATAGGAACACCCGCATACGAATCAAATTACGCGGCATATATTTTGGTTCAAGCGTTATCACATACTATTATCTGGAGTTGCACCAGCTACTTAATGTGTATTTACTCCTGAATCGCTGCTTACATGCTAGTATTTGTTGCAATAAGCTTTGATTTTTCCAAGTTTGTAAACTGCGGTCGTATGCAAGTTTTGGTTGCTACACGACTGTTTCTCGATATCCGGAAACTGCTACGGAGATGGGATTCGATATATCGTGTATGGCGAGCAAGCTGTTTAGTATTTAGTTTCTGGGTAATTTCCGAATACGCTGCTGCCAGTACCTATCACCATGCGTTCTACAAATCATTTCAGCTCAAACTTTTTCACTCATTTTTCGCTGCCCTTATGCTCATCTAGTTGATTCTTGCTGCCGTCTTTGCCGAGAAGGTAACACAATTTATTAATTAAACACATTTGCGTTCTTTCAGATTGATTACCAGCATTGACAACATTTTAGATGAAGACGATTCGGGTGGTTCTCGATAGAGAAACTATGAGGAATAGGAAGCACGGAAACCTGCGTTGTATCATGGCATACTGGATTACTAACTGTGTATGTTGCATTCGCGGAATAAGTTTGCCGATAACAAGTCACTCCCTATTTCTTGTAAGTTTTTGTGAGATTATTTATATGGACGTAGATAATTTATTTTCCTGAAACATTTTGTTAAAAAATATATGCATTTTTGTTGGCAATTTTTCAGTTCTCTATGACGTCTTTGACAATTGTGTTTCTCCGCTCGACGCCACCCTGCTAAGTGGCAATGATCACAAATGCTGTTTTCTTTGTGTCGTTAAATATAAAGTAAGGAGCGCATTCGGTCAAACTTTTCAACGAGAAATGAGACAGGTGAATTCCACCTGCCTCATCCGACCCATATCACCACCTATCGGTTTTCTTTTTCGTGATCGGAGTTAATTAAAAAATGCTAGAATTCATCACTTGTTTCTTCGTTGCATTGTAATGAGTTCATATAGCATAGCTAGCTATTGTTCGCATCATATGTTCAATAGGAATATAATGACGTGATAGCAAATTAGATATGCTATTTTGTGTTAGTATTTAATTTGTATAGTAGTATTGTGTGCCCAGCGTCAATTATAACATTGGTAACACCACGCCCCACTGTTCTTTCATTACATTGCGTGACCGGATTGCTTTAAGGATTGCTGTATATCAGCCACGCCCCAGTTTCCGTGTTTCATTTCAGGTTACATGATAACAAGGAATGATCTGGTCCTAAAAGTCGCTCATGCAATATCGAACCAATGCATCCCTATATAATCGCATTCCATTGTGGGTCACCGCAGAAGATCATTAACATCAGAGGCCCTTTTGATATGAAAAGTTAAATCCAAATCGTAGAAACGTTGTAGTTAATTTTTGTTAGTTTATTATGGGTTAAGCTGAAAAAGTATGACGAGCACGAAACTAAAACTATGGAAAAATGAATAATACTAGCATACACCACACTTACAGCATAATATTTTGTCAAATTTATTTCATCCATTCAAGAATTTTCAGATAAAAAATGTAGTGATTCGAAGCATTGTTTTCCATGTGCTTAAGCACATTAAATAGCAAGCTGATTCTGTCCAGCAGCATAATCGTGAAAGTCGTAGTTGCATACATCATAACACCTGCATTGAATACCACCATCTCCCACACTCCTTCAACTACGCGACCATATTCCATTAAAATATAACACCTATCTTTTAAAGATCAAAAATATGCAATATCCTATTTTTACTTGGGGTGGGCCACCTACAAATTGACAATGTGCTTGCGAAGCTACCAATATGTACATACACATCCATTATTCTCCGATCTCGGTGTTAAAAGTATATGCTTCTTGGAACCTGTTAATGTGTGCTTGGAAAACTACGTGATGGTCAAGCAAAACTTCGAATACCTTTCCAAAATTTGCTTTTTTTAACATTTTGCATCAACATAATTTTTTATTTCATACTTCATAACTTATAATATTCTCAAATTCAAAGCTTTTTGCTTTCAATATTATTAGCTGCATATGGATATATACAACCATGGATAATATAACTTTCCACGAATTCTTACTCCCAGGCAACGAATACATTGAACAAGTTTCAAGGTGTTTCACTTAAGACAATTGGGGAACTCTTCTGTGAGAATACAAAATAAAACTGCAGAAACAGAAACTAGGTTTGAACACTTCGTAATAACTTGCACAATATTTCATTCAAGTACATTCATTTTCATTTTTAATATTTTATTTTTAAGTATAATTTAGTGAACTGAATGTGGATTTATCAGTTATCCGCTAATAATTAAAAAAAGTATGTATGTACTTCTCACTCAAAATTTGTCATACTCTTTTGTAGTAATTTCATTTTGTAGTAGTAATCAAACATTTGATTGAAAAAATATTCTCTGGGGATAAATATGTATGTTCATTATATGAGAAATTAGTGGACTGTATTACCACGAATTCGCTTATTCGAGTAGTTTCGATTGGATTGTTGATCGAGAAATTCTCTATTCAGCAATTAAGGCTTAACTCGAAGAAACAGTAAAAGCTGATGTAATAATGACCAGTATGATCGGAGACGGTGCTTCACTTTTGTTGTACTCAAACTCACAAACAGTACTATAGCGAATGCGATAATTTGCTCTCTAATGCAGTCAACCCATTCCAAAGCATCATGTCCCACTGCTCTAACATGCTCTGATGCGATAGAGTTGCTTATTAAATTATTGCCGAAGGTTACGGGGGTCAGTTTACAGTCTTAACATAGCTGTTGTTTGCATCATGGCTAATAGAAAGCACGGGCGGATTCGTGCAGTTTCGAATATAAATTTCACAAAACTGAAGTTACAAATTTTGTTATTTTTTCATTTAATCTGTTAGCAATTGACTGTGTATCAACTTTGCAATTTTGCGTGAACATGAACGAGCACCGACAGCACAATGAATACTACAACAATTCACAACAGTGTCAGTAAACCATTTCGATAATTTATTTGAAGTATTTACTTTTAAACGTCGAGATATCAATCAAAATTAGTATGGAACAATAAATTATAATGTAACAAGATCTGGGATGCAATAATTTAATTGTAAATTTGATAATCACTAAAGCATCAGATTGCAACAACAATCACATCACATGTATTTACGTTCATCGAAGAAAGAACATAATATATTTTATCTATATTTACCATAAATGCTATGCCAACCTCGGCAATTGTCTGACATATTATACACGTATACTCAATTTCAATAATTTATATTATTCTTAGGCAAAGTTGATGATTATCTAATGCTAATCCTTTCAGTTGCATTTAACTTTTTTGCCTATATAGGCGAATTACTGGAAATTGTAAAAGTTTAGCACGAAAACTAATGAAATGAATGGATGTGCATTCCAACAAATCGTGCAAATATCTCTGAAATGCCCATCCAAATTTTCAATTACAACTAACAATATGAGTGTGAAAATTTTTTGACCTGACAATTCCCACAATTACTTTTCGGCAAATTGCGATTACCCTACATTGCCAAATAAACCATTACAATGACAGCAATAGTATTAAGCAGCCTTACAATATTGCATCCCATTTGTTGTTGACCGCTTGTGCTTGTAGCGTTGGATCCGTCAGCTGTGCCTTCATCGTTTATCAAAACGAACGTGTCATTGCCAGGTTTGTCCATGTTCAAGTATATTATCCAGAATAGCTCATTTTCCGAGTCATGGAAGTGTATGTTTTCTTGGCAATATTCACGAATCTTGTCTCCATTGAAGCCACCTTTGTGAACATCCACGTGGCCTTGGCTACACAAGGTTTCTTCCTGTTTGTGCACAATGTTGCGGATAGCGACATGCACCGTTATGTTAATGCGCACATTGAGAGAATAATTGCACGGCTCGTTGGTCATGCTTACAGTTTCGTTCTGATGCCCATATATGTCTTCAGAAAAGTTTTCCAGTGAGTTTGCACATTCTAAAGCAATTCATATTCAAGTTGTAAATGAGTAGGCTAAACTATTTCAAGGGCACAATGCCGCAAATACGGACTGCCGCATCACTGTTCCAACACTCATCATGCCGCAGTTTAATATACCACCTTGCGCATAGCAGCACAGAAAAAACATGCGGAAATAGTTAAGCCGGAATATAAAACGCTGTACGTTCGTAATATCAAAGGATCTAATGTCGAGGAACTAGCCATCTTTTTTATACTAGTAATGATCATATTTAGTATGCGTATTTATGTTCCATATAAACTGAATCATAATCGACGAACCTCGACATTTTTTAATTATACTGCGCGTCACACAAAGCAACGGCAGTGTTAACTGCTCGGTGAATCAGTTCTTGGCATATTAAATATACGGCAAAGTAAGCGTTCACATTCCGTATTTGCGGCACTGTGAGCGGCAGGAAAGTAAATCATACTGCATTGATATTACAAGTCACCTGGGTTCATGATGAAATATAGTGCAGTAAACGCAAATTGATCCCCGCCAACAATTTGCAGCTTTACATCCTGGCCATTTGCAACTAATGGGCCTGGTGGCCTTCCGCAACATCCTTTCCAAACAGAATGCAGAAATTTGTCTGGTTCCCCTTGGGTAACGTGAACATACCTGTTGTTGCAAAATTCATCAATCACGGGCCATTCAAGTTGGGTAAAGAGTATAACTGCACGATTATCCAAACTTGGAGAGCCGATTGTCCAGCTACAGTTGAATCCTTCCTGCATAAGCGTCATGTATTCTGGTGTCTCGATAATCCCAGACTGGTTCATCAAGCGAGCTCCACACACCTAAGCAATGATGAAATGTGTTAATTTATATGCGCCATGCGTGCGGCTCCATTGCCTTATATTTTACATTATTTCGTTTACCTGATAATATCTGAATCTAAACCTAATTGGCAGATTAAAGCGCGAATTAGCAAACGTAACGTTTACAGAGTTACCAGAAAATGTAATTGACTGTCGACCGTTTGTATTGATTGTACACTTCCCTTGGAACTCAAGATAAAGGATGACTATCTAAACATGCATTACATTGTGGCTGTATAATAAGCATTATGCGAGGAATATTCAAAACTTGAAAGACCACCTTTAATCCAGAATCGTGACAGCTCAACGGGAGTGTCGGGGTCTTGGGCAAATCTGAATACGAAACGGCAACCAAATAGTTGGGATGTACAGTGATCGTCCAGGTGTATGTAGCACGTTCACCTCCTGGAAACATTTGAGGGTACCTGGGCGAATATATGTATCCAAACGGTCCACTAACCTCACCGCCAAACTCACCTACCTGCAGCTTGTCAAGTTGTTGAAAAGTTGCATTAAACCCTTTATAGTATATTGACGCATCACTGTAAAATTCAAGCCACATTGAGTTGAAGTGTGAGAAAACTACGACAGGTAAATGACCCCTGCCGCATAGTTTTGTTAAAAGTGGAAATCTTGTGTCAGGGCCACCGTACACCTGCAAACATTTGTGGGTTAAATTGTGGTATCAAAATTGCTAAAGAAGATTATTTTTCAGTTAACCTTGAGCCCGTCAAATTTGCAGTCCTCAGATTCTTCAAAATGCCAATCCGCAATTTCCAGCCTAATTCGTGTTCCAGGCTGTGTCAAAATTTTCCATTTACAATCCGCATTATCCGCGTATTTATTCGGATACCCAATGTTGCTAATTGTTCCTGTAGAGGTTGTCAGCGTCTGTAGGCAACCTGAACATACACATACTGGCCATTATAAAGCATATATCTCTGTGTATTTACGGGTAGTAAGTCTTTACGTGGTCTTTACTCAATGAACCTTCCAAATTCCACTGGAGTCTGAAATTACTTCGCGCTCTCCCGTCGCTGATACTGTGCTCAATGGCCACTGACTTTCCATGCACAACATATGGCGAGGAGTGTACTATGTGTTTGGAAAGCACCGGAAGCAGGGACTTCCTTGCTTCTGTTTCCTCACATGCTCGTTCACACTCAAGAATCTTTTCGTCACCTCCGCCACAATACTAAGATTTAGTAGATTCTAGGTTATACATCAATGAATATTTTGGTACCTGGAATGAAGGCTCGTAATTTATTAGCCCATCTCCGTCAAACTCGGTCACATGTATACTGATCGAAGTTCCTCTGCTTCCTTCAATAATCCAAAGACAGTCCAGGTCATCTGTAGGCGTATCAGGAAAGTTTATACTTTCGATCATTCCAGAGAATCCCTTGAGCGTTCGCCTGCAAACTATGTATTTAAAATAATATGCGTTTACAATTCATGGGGATGTGGAACAACAATTGAGTATTTGGAAAAATGAAACGCACCTGGTTTGAAGCGAACAAATATCCCTTTACTGTTTACAACAGAGCCGGACGTTTTCATTGTGACAGTTAGCGAATGCCCTTCTGTCACAATGCGTTGGGATTTGTAATGAGAGCAAAACTTTCCGAAATTAAAATCGTCCTCTGTGTTGACATTTCGGATCTGCATTTTTAAGAGCTTTCGTTATGTTCGGTAAAATAAATATGTTAGTATTCTACACACCATTTATTCCATAATGAATTATATGTAATACCTCGAAATGATTTTCTTCACAGCTCGTGTCTGCGATATCGCTCCATAGTTCTACAACATTAGGTTCCACGTGGATTGCACTTCCGGGGTTTACCGTCACATTCCAAAAGCAAATTGTGTGTGGGCTCACAGGCTTCGGAAACCCCTCGGATACGATGACGCCTTGTGAAGGATGGACGCTCTCATTACAACCTGAGTTGGCATAAATCATAATTACAACACTGTGTCTCGATCCAAATTGGCGACATGAAAACGAAATGGTTGAGGCCACGCAATCACCTATTTTTACCAAATTCCAAACAAGCTTAACTTTTGGCAAGTCATGATAAAGTAGCGACAATAAGATGTGATTTGAATTGAAAGTTATTGTTCGTGGTGGATGATCATATTCACAAAATTTCCGTTCGACTGGATACATTGATAAGCGGCCATCACTGTAATTGCATAAATCCAATTGGTTCTTACTAGCTAATTTGTCTCGGATTTCTGATATCGGTAGGATTGGGATTACATGATGCGCAGATACGATCCGCTGCATAATTCATCAAACGAAATTGACCATGATTGATATGATCGCTCATCCATGTCAAATTCCAAAAAGGTCAGTTGAACACGGTTAGCTATTGGAACGTTGATATCCCATAAGCATGATGTCTTAACATATCTTCGAGGCAGGGCATACTTTGGTGATTCTAGCGTTCCGCTGGGTTCCCAAAAGGACCCACCGCAGCCTGAAATTCAAAGTTTTAAATACTTTCTACGGTTTCGAGTGAACGCCAAAATATTTTGTATAATAATTCATAAGGTACCATAGGGCGACAGTTTGTAGGATGCAACAAAATTGATATCGGGTCCATTCTGACCAATGTCCAATGAGAGGTAAATGTGCCTTCCCCAAAATACCTGTGGCGTTCTTTGCTCTTGGTGACTGCAAACACTTTGTGATTCCCTTAAATTTTAGATTAAACGTGCATTAGTAAATAACTCGCAGATGTGATTTATTGTGAAATGGTGAGAAGATTACCCGCCACTTAATGATCCATTTTCCGACATGACGCAGTCAATACAAATTTCTATGCAGCTGCTCAAACAAACTGATTGGGAAGGTGAAGATATATCCAGTATCGTGACCTCAACAATGTAATCATTGTCACTGCAGATTTGTAGGAAACACCGCCTCCCGCCGTATTTTCCCACTGGAATATTGGGGGGAGTGATATTCCCACTCATGCTTTCTGTCCAGATGTTGTTACAGTCTGAGAATAACAAATTAATCGAATAAATGGAAACCCACAATGCCTAGCGACGAGTTAATAATTTTGATTTGATGTGGTTTTTATGTTGTATAGTCTTGATTTAAACTTGAAGTTGCAGATTGGTTGTGGATCCATGGTTTACTCAAGTCAAAACAAGTATACAGGTTATCGTCCAAAATTGACGTTGTGTCGTTTGCCGCAGATTCACAGATAATTTCTGGAGCCAATGCCACTGAAAGTTGAGAAAGACGCTACGCTGCAAAATAAATGTAATTTAAAATTAATTAAAGCTACTTTTCTCGCCGCTTAAAATAATGTACCAAGAGCAAACACGCTAAGAATTCCAATCCTGATATAAGTCAGCATTTTGTATTTCCCTCTCACTTCAGTTTATCAGAAAATAAAACTAGTCATCAGGAACATTGATGTCCATTTGTCCAGGTATGAAAGAATGAACTCATTCCATGAAGTTGTGTAACTCCAATAGGATGTTCTACCGTGCCACGTCCAAAGCACTACACCACGTCCCATAGTGTAGACATTGCGTGACAACATTGCATAACACATGGTACAATTTTCCGAGTATCAACCACACCCGTTCGAGCGTACCGTTGGAGTTGACGGACCCTACAAGTTCAGGGTCAGGTCGTAGACTGTTCTCGTGGAAATTGAGCTTCGCCCTCCAGCCTTTTCCGCCTCGGTACGCGTTGGAAATGTTGAAGCAATTAAATTAGTTTAAATTAGCTATATCGTCTCCATTTTTCAGGTGCGAAGTGCAGCCGTAATTGTAATGGTGTTATTAATATCTTGTAGATAGGATCAAAGAAAATGTAATTATTTTATACTGAAGCTGTGCCTTATAACTTGAACCAGTTGTAACGCGTCATGCCCACTAATCATAATGAATACAAGTGTTTAGTGATACAAAAAGTCCAACCTTGCCCATTATCTGCATTACATTAAAACAAAATGTAACTTATCCTCTGTGTTAAGACATCATATATTCATTACTGAACTTCGTGTCCAGTAATGCATGAAGCAATTAAATACGTGCGCGCTGAAATGCAATAGCAACTCATAAACTTGCCGAAATGCTCGACCGATATAATTTCCGTCACTTTACACTATACACGTATTCATGTGATTGTTGAGACTCGATAGGAATGTCACGGCCAATCCAGTTAAGCTTCCGGCACGCCATTATATACATACGCGAATATGACGCAATCTCAGTGATCACAATTTATATTCTCGCAAAAGGTAAAGTATTGAAATTGCTTTGTGCAATATCATTTATAACATGAGCACACAAATTCCTAAACAAGCTGGTCAAGAAGGTGCAATGGCTATTTCTCACCCGACTGGATGAGAAAGATTGTAAGTAACAAGCTTGAAAATTTATATGCATTCAACTCCAATTTTGAACAAATGTATGTTATTATTCTTATCATCAATTAATGCTGGTAATTGGTCAGTATTATTTTCGCTTGAATTTGAATTTGCCATGATTTATTAACAGGTACAAAATGGTGTTACAAATGGCGGTTGTAATTGTTAGTGGCAACTACGCATTAACATGATACACAAAGAACATATTGTTTACATGCAAATAGTCACTTTTAGCGTATAAGCACTTGGTTATTTTACACCGATAGTGTACACAGTGTAGTGGTTGTTAGAAATGAGCAAGAACATCAGATTGGCATCAATTAGGAGGATCACTTAGGTTTTTGTGGTTCAACAGTGAACCAGCAGGGAAATCCGCAAACGACACAAGTTGCTAGGAAGCACCGTTGAAGCAAATTTCAAATCATATAAATCCGTGGTTTAAAATCTCCTGCTACGTGCATTCATATATAGCATTGTGTCGTTGTTAGTTTTCATGCCCATGCATGTGTATAATATAAAGGGCTGTATTTCATACAATTAATCTTTTCACATGTCGCATCATTCCATCCGGCATGTGTGTTCGCTGAAATGATGTAATCGATAAGTCCGTTTAGCTGCTTCCCACCCTATGTGTGTGTCCAATTAACGATTTGAATTGATGGTCACGTGCGATGGTGCAAGACTGCGAAAAATGTTACAGGTGAATTATAGCTTGCGTTAGTTTAATCCGGTCACGCAAATGTAGGAATGTGGTACGTGCAGTAATGAGTTGGGTGCGGTCGGAGATACAAACCTGTAACATTCTCTGTTTTACAGTTTGACTGCGTGCACGTATTAATTCATATTAAGGGACAAATAAAGAAAGCAGTAACTGTGATCATTGTTTCTTTCCATAGAAAACACAATAATAATCGAAATATAAAAAAATGCGTCATCTCATATTGAATCGATTTTTGGCTTTCGGGATTCTTGGTACATACAAAAAAATACCAATTATAGTAAGCACGCTCCCTTATGATAAATTATTGACGAAAGTTTGACAATGTGTGTAGCGATTTTAGTTGAAGAAAGTACCTGTGAGAAAACGTCAAACCGAACCAAGTCGATATTGCGTGACGATTTATTTACTTGTGTTGACTTGAGTGAACCATGGATCGGAAATCAATCAGCGTCAACAAGTTTATTTTTAACATCAAAACGATTCACTACTAGTTATAATGTATCATTGATGTGCTTTCATACATTCGATTTTTTTATTTTCAGATTGCAACATCGGAATTGAAAATACGAGCGGAAAAATTACTCTTCCCATAATTCCAACTGGGATCTCCGGTTCAATGCGATGCTATTTAGAAATATGCAGTGGCAATGAACACATTGTACAGCTTACGATCCTGGAGATATCGTCGACTAACGAGAAAGATTGCGTGATAGGCTGCATAGAAATTTGTGTTGACTGTGTCATGTCAGAAAATGCAACATTTGTTGGCGGGTATTCCAATTTACGGCATCTATAAATTTCGTTAAAATCAAAGGTTTAACTATGTCCTTATTGTTACTATTCAGACGCAAAGAGAAAATATGTAACGACCAGCAGCGAAAACTTCCGCATACACTTTTGGGGAGGATGTTGTCCATAACAGTTGACGTTGATGACAATGGAAACCGTATTAATTTCGTGTCATCGTACAAATTGTTGGACTACAATCCCAGTAAAATTTCCAAATAAATCTACAACGGGTGCAAGAACAACTTAAAACAATTTCAAATAATATGCCTTTCAGATTGCGGTGGAAACTTCTGGCACCCCCAAGGCGTTTTGGTGTCACCAAAATATCCTGCGATTAGGCGATTGTACGGCGAGACGACATGCTTATGGATCATCAATGTACCCATTGGACATCGTGTTCAACTTAAATTTCTATCACTTGACATGAGTCTAATATCAAACTGCAATGAATCTGCGTCTTCGCCTCTGCAAATCTTGTAATGTTTAGGCCACAAACGGTAAAAATATGAATGTGGCAACTTGAAATAAACACTGAACTTTGTGCATTTCCAGTGATGGATTTATGACAATGTATGAATCATCTTGGTCTCTTTGTGAATTGATACGGATGTATGGAAATAATGGTGGTATGTACCAACCGATAAATTTCAATTCAAGTTCAATCCTCGTAAAACTATCCTTCCATGATTCCGAGAAGGTCCCAACATTTATGCTCGATTGGAGTGCAGTGAAAATAGGTTGGTGTATCAAGAATACTTTTGCATGCTACCGTTATTAACTACCAGAAGCATGAAATGCTTGAAAGGTAGTTATAGCGATTGATCTGTTTGTCTGTCTGTCTGTCTATCTGTGTGTGTGTCCGTACGCACTCTTCCCTTCCGTTCACATTGACCGATTTGAACCAAATTAGGTAAACATATACCTTGGCCCATCTGGACATTCCCTATTGATTTTCAGCCACGTACCTCATCCTTGACCGGAAGTATGGAGGTCGGCGTCTTCGAAGTGGTGGGGGTGACCAAGTCGTCAAAAAACTTTATTGTCTCGATCGATAGAGGAGTTCAAGACTATCATTTTTTGCCAAGGCACTAAGGGTCAAATCGGTGAACTGGCGGTGGGGTGGGCCGTCGAAGTTATGGGGTGCCAAGTCGTCAAAATATTTTATGCTAAAAATCAATGACGATGGTCAATTTGAGCCACAAATATCTGGTGTAGTGGACAAATATGTATTCAAATTTGTTATTTTTGCATTAATCACTCTTCCGGTAGTTATGTATTAAAGGTTTACACCTTACTAGTTAGTTCATATGGGGAACTGCAATAAAAAATATTTCTACAGGTTGCAACGAAGCCGTTCATCCATCACAGGGAGTGATTATTTCCGAAGGGTTTCCGAGACGCTTAAATTCTGAATCACTTTGCTTGTGGAATGTGACGGTAAACCCTGGTAGTGAAATACACGTAGAACTTTCTCTCATTATGTTGTCCAGCGAGCATGATATCTGTATAGAAAATTATTTGGAGGTAATCAAATAATCAAACATAGTAACACCAATTTTGGCGGATTCGAAATCTAAAACTATGCGAATACTTGCATTGAGTATAAAAAATTACAGATTAGAACTGTGAGTCCGGAGGATGACTTTTATGTTGGGAAATTTTGTTCCGACTTTTTACCTATGCCTGTTATATCTGCTGGGAATTCCATTACTGTTGCCTTGAAAACATCCTCGCATCTCAGCGACAATGAAGGAATAATTATTCGTTTCAAGCCGGGTAGGCAAAAAGCCCAATAAAATAATTCTTTCTAAAGCTTCAGCATTGAATTTTGAGAATCGTGAAACCTTTTCAGTCTGTCGGCGAACGCTGCGAGGATTCTCTGGCATGATTGAAAGTGCAAATTTTCCTTATTACCCTGGAATCGATCAAGACTGTCTTTGGATTATTGAAGGAAGCTCTGGAACAACGATCAGTATATACGTGTTGAGATTTATAGATTCAAAAATTCTCCACAGGGATACGTTGTCATTCCAGGTATAACATGATACAAGAAATACGAACCACAATTTTAAATACATACTTAATGCATAACTTATATTTGCAAGATTTATGAATGTGAGCGGTTGTGTGAAAGTACACTTGAAAGAAGTTCGGTGGTAAATACAAATGATGAACTGGGTTCTTCGCCATACGTCATATATGGAAAATCAGTGGCCATAGAGCACATTGCCGAAACACCCTTTTCCCGAATTGCATTCCAGTTACAGTGGAGAATGGAAGGTTTGAATAAGAAATGTTACTCATCTTCTACATACGATATCCTTTGTAATGATAAATATATATGTTCAGGTTGCATATGCAAACTGAAAGATAGCGCAGGTACATTTAGCAGCGCAGGCTATCCGGAAAAGTATGCTAATAATGCGGACTGTAAATGGAAGCTTTTGACGAAATCTGGAACACGTATTAGGCTTGACATTGTGGACTGGCATTTTGAGGAATCTGAAGATTGTAAAATGGACGGACTCAAGGTTCAATGATTCTGACATTGATTTCGTAATATTACTAATTAAGACAAAAGCTGATGCAGATATATTACTCTAGGTTTACGGTGGCCCGGACTCAACATTTCCACTTCTAACAAAACTTTGCGGCAGCGGCAAATCTCCTGTGGTTCTTTTCTCCCCATTCAATTCACTGTTCCTTGAGTTTTATAGCGATGCAACAACTTACTTTAAAGGATTTAATGCATCCTATAAGCAAGTATACACAGTGGGCATGGGTGCGTTTGGTGGAGGAGTTAGCGGACCATTTGGATACATTTATTCTCCAACATACCCGAAAGTGTTAATTGAATACCGGACGTTTAACTTGACGATAAGTGTGAATCCCAATTACCTGATTTCTATTCCGTTTTCGGAAATGTACACCCGTACGAATCCCGACTGGATATGCAGCGATTCTATATCAATGGTAGCTATGTGAACATTTTTTCTACCGAACATATTTGATGAATCGTAACTGTTGCGTTTGTTTGTGATGGGCAGTGGCCAGTAACCACTTACTTGTATCTGATGTTCCAAGGGATGGACTGCTTCCAAAACATATCAATCCGTCAGGCATTTGTATCTTTATCCAATACGTTGAATGTAGTACCTTTTGGTAATATCATGAATTTTTATAAATTTAAATTCGGGTACATGCAGGTAAGCCTAATAATCCTCTGTACCATATACACTCTGTTTGTGTTTAAAAAAAATTGTACAATGATAATACATATGGAAAGGTATGTGGGGCCCGCCTGACGAGCCAGCATGGAGTTATCGAGACGCCAGAGTACATGACACTAATGCATGAAGGATACAACTGCACCTGGATCATTCACTCTCCAAGTTCGGAACATCGCACCGTAATTTTATTCACGAAACTTGAGTGGCCCGTGATTGATGAACTTTGCAACAACAGATACGTTAACGTGTACGAAGAGGACGTTAACCATTTCAGACATTCACTTTGGAAAGGGTGCTGTGGAAGGCCGCCCGCCCCGATATTTGGAAATGGCAAGCACGTAACACTAGAAATTGTTGGTGGCAACCAATTTCAATTTACTGCATTCTATTTCGTCATAAGTCCAGGTATTGTGTCATATCAATATACCGCGCCAATTGATAGCTCTTGTAAAAATAATGATATCAATTGTTTCAGAATGTGTACAAACGCTGGGAAATTCACTTGAAGGCAGTGAAGGCTGTTTGAATGAAACTGAAACGAACAAATACCACGCATGCAAACACTCTGTAACTGTCGGCAGTAATCTGACGGTGCATGTCACTTTCCGCAATATGGCGTACCAACAGGTTGGGGGCATTGGTAGCCGAAGCTATGTAGAAGCTCATAATTGCGGGTTCAATGGGGAAACTATCTGGGAATATTGCCTAGAGAACATACCCGTCAATGGCTCGGGGAATGAACTCTTCTGGGTAATATATCTAAACATCGGAAAAACTGGCAAGGACATAATCGCCATTTTCGACAATGAAGACAATTCCAGCAGGTTAGGCGAAGCCAGTACATATTTCGACACAAGCGGTGAACACAAAATGGAAAACCATATGTTCGTGCTGGTATATACCGTCGTCGTCAAGGTTATAATCTATACGGTAATGTAGGGTGGTGAGAAATCAGCATGGGAATTAGTTGGTCACAAAACGTACATTCTCATATTTCAGAATGTAGTCACTAATTACTTCCTTTCACAAATTGGCGTCTATAATTTTGGGATTAACGTGATGGTCAACTATTAGCTCACACGTTATTAAGGTTCCACGGTGGTTATAATATATTGGAGTGATTGTCATTTGGTGAGAAAAATTCATTAAAATTAGAAATTAAAAAAAATCTTGAAATTAGTCGCTTGTTTTACCTAGATTCTGTAATATGGTAATGAATGAAAGATTACTAATACTAATTGAACCGGTACGAGTTACTACGAAAATAGAAAAGCTAATGCAATTTGTCATAGTTATTATTTATAATAATATTCTAATCCTGTTCAGTGTTCCAATTAAGATAATTGTTATCTATAATCTTGTTGTGGTTATTGTTGTTCCAAGTATTTTGCTTGTGCACGTTCTCTGAATATTAGAGAACTCTCTAGCCGTGAATTGTAACTTGTATTATATGAGAAGTAGGAACGCTGGTCCCGTCAGAAAATGTAACAATGTAAGTGAGAAGGGAGCGAACATTTGAATGGTTAGATTAGTAACCAACATAGGAAGGATAGAGTCAGGTGTAGTTTGTTGACAAAGTAAGTTGTCAAAAATATATAGAGATAGATAGAGGGAAGAAAGGAAAAAGAGGAGGCAAGCAGTTAGTATTGTTTGAGCAAGCATCGAAGTAGGAAGGAAGGAAGGAGAGCGGAGAGGAAAGAAGCGTCTTTAGTTTTTTTCGGGAATTGTTTTGTGTTAATTGTTGTGTGTGGTGGAAGGAGATGTGGTCAGTTAAAATATGTATACCTACTTATGTGCCTATCTGTTTGCATAAAAATATATGCAGTAAAAAATAAAATTAAAGTTTATTCGTTCCCTATAAACTGTTGTGTGTGTGTACCTGACTAACTGCTCATCATCATCACCAGCATCATAATATTATTACTACTGCTACTGGAGCGGTGTCCGTTGGAAGGTGACCGGAAGAATGTGTGGGTGTACGCTGATGACCTGTAACCTGACTCGAAAGTAAAAGTAAGCTAACCTACCTGTTAATGCAAGCGTCAGGGAAAATATCGTGCATCTGTCATCATTATAAAAATATATAACGCCCACATCATCAGCAACAATCATAAAAAATACATACACCTCACATTAAGTTCTAACAATTAATTAAGCTGTGCATAGTAAACCAGGCAAATGAAACATGCGCTTCATCTCGCATATTATTGAGTGTTTTCGCAAGTATATGATTCGCAAACACAACTGCATTGAAAAGGAGAAATTATTCATTCATTGTCATCATCATAAAAGAAATTAGTTCCAATCGCAAAAACTGGAATACGTATTTCTACAAATAATAAACTATAGTATCAACAAAGGTGAATTAGCATGTATGGTTAATAGAATTTTTTTCGGCAATACTTGGAATTTGCCGATAGTGGATACATCTAAAAGATCATGACTCAAAATTCTTAGGCTAAAAGATAATGGATAACGTCTAAATCTGCAAAGGTAAAAGATGACGACATGAAGTAACAAAAATTGGCATTACGACTAGAAATTGTACATATTTAATTTGAGTGTATGGTTTCCTCAACAGCGTGACAACGGACTACTTGCTACTACATTGTCTACAACTTAGCAATTTTCAATTTTGATTGAAAACTCCATATTTTTTGCACAATAGATAATTTATATGAAGATTAGAATTTTACAGCTCAATTTTGGCTGCGATTATAGAACAAGATAATAGATGGTAGTTATTTTGATTTGGAACATTAAATTAGGATGTAACGAAATGTAGGATGCAATAATGTAATTCGAAACCAAATTGATACTAAAGCAGAAGCTTTCCACTCATAAGGCATCACATGTTTACTCGAAGAAAGTAATGTAATTATATACTATAACATGCATGATACACCAACCGGCAATGCAATAACATATTATACATGTAACGATTGGTTACAAAGTTTATGTAATTCGTTATTGGTGTGGGCAAGTACTTTGTATTCTCCGATTCTAGGTTGTTCAGAACAGGAGCAAGAGAGTATGCACTTTTTCCGTTTGCTTAAATATGAAACATGGAAATAAGTATGCAATTCTGTACAGCAGTATAGCTGCTATAGTGCGAGTTCGATACATCACACCACTTGCAATGAACTCCACTTTCTCTACCAGTTCTACATTTGCGTGACTAGATTGCATTAACATGTAATATAATTTGTTAGACATCGACCGTGGTCGTTCCTACCTTCCCTTGCTATTGGCCACCTATAAGTTGACTGGGTATGTGTTTTTTATAATAAAACACAAAGCACGCAATTCATGAGAGAGTTGGAATTAATTGTCGCAGTTGGAAAGCTTTCGTGCTGCGTTCGTATTTGAAAATTTTATTCCATGACGTTCCACAGTTACTACGGTCCAATACAAGGAAATGGTAATTACCTCAGCAGCTAATATCCAGCTAAAACGGTTATCATTGTATCAACAATTTGATGTACATTGGACCCTACGGCAACATAAACTTAATAACAATGCAACTTAATGCAATGTGTCATTAAAATATTATGGGCGTGGTTATAGCCTATTGATAGGAACCAACGCATGATAATGATGTAAATACATATCTACAAGCGGTATCGTGGCTGCCTCTGAGAATAAAAATATATATTACAAACGCTACTGCCAATGCATGGGAGCAAGCGGGATAGCTCGTCATAACCAATAAGCTACTTATTCAATAGAACTTTATGGGTATAACAAACATGCAAAGATACAACTACACGAAAAGCAAATGGCCAGGCGGACCAATTTGTCCAGGATTACATGCTTTTTGGAGCCACGTTAGGTAGCACAGGCAAATGCCAGAAGTAGGTCAGGCGATCTTACTTCTGAGCTCAAATAATATATTCAAATGTGCTAATGAATGTAGTATATGTTTTGAGTATATTCCGTCTTGTAATATAGTAATGTTCGCACTCTCACCATGCTCCACACCAATATGTATATATTATTTAACCCACCTACAGTTGCGCAACGTAATTTATTTAATGCTTCATAACTTTACAAAAATCTAATATTACTATATATGTATCCTTCAAATTGTAGGATGCCTGGGTTATCAAATTTTTTAAACTTTCGGATTGTTTTGAGACAATTTGTGCAGACATCAAAGTTGCGTCATGACTCATGTTCGAAAGCAGTAACGACGGACCATTAGTTAGAAATGGCAGATGACCGCTAAACGTAGAAACCATGCTACACATATCATTATGTGGCTTTCCACAGGCCCATTGGTCACTAGTAGCGTAAAATATTGATACAAGAGCATCATAAACGTAGTAACTATGTATACCCATTCCATTTCAGCTGTCCATTTGTTAATATGGCTAACATGTCATCACATTACGCTACATTTGGATAAATGGGTAGTCCATTTCAATCTCAATTTGGCATGTGCCGGAAGCTACAGGTAGTTTCTACATATATACTAAACACATATAAGTAAAGATCCATACTACTAAACAAGACTAGAACCAAGAGATTTTTTATGGTCTTCGATTTCGCCAAAAATTTGCACACTGGTAGATTTTGATGCGCTGATTTTGGATCTGCATTTTGTTAATAACTTTTTTACTCGTGGCGCCCCCTAGAAGGCAAAAAAGGCGGGAAATTTTTAGTCGTCAGAATTAGCTAAAAATTAGGTATTTGGTACTTCCAAGCACGCTCAATAACATGCTGGCAGCAGATTTTCAAAATTTTGATCGTGGCGCCCCCTAGAAAGCAAAAAGGCGGGAAAATTTTAGTCGTCAGAATTAGCTAAAAATTAAGTATCTGATACTTACAAGCACGCTGAATAACATGGTGGCAGTAGATTTTCACAATCTTGATCGTGGCGCCCCCTAGATGACAAAAAAGGCGGGAAAATGTTAGTCGTCAGAATTAGCTGAAAATTAAGTATTTGGTACTTCCAAGCACGCTGAATAACATGGTGGCAGCAGATTTTCACAATTTTGATCGTGGCGCCCCCTAGAAGGCAAAAAGGCGGGAAATTTTTTGAAAGTTAAACCAGAATTAGCTGAAAATTAAGTATGTGGGACTATCAAACATGATGAATAACACGGTGAAAGCAGATTTTCAAAATTGCAGGACTATGTCAAAATTTATTAAATCATTATAATCTTCAATTTTCGTTCATTAATCACTACAGTCTACACATGTCTACATATTCTTAATTTCAATGTGACAAACCGCCAACTACTTGATTTAGTAATCCCTACAGCTTACACATATCTACATATTCTTGCGTTGCTTGCTATATATATATACCAGAAATCATGTGAAACAGTAATTTCTTAAGTCTAGTTGTCGATGCCTAAGGTTATGCCACCCTGTTCATAAAAAGCAATAACTGTGCCTGCATGCATGCGCCAATCCAAATGCCCAAATTCATCATCCAGTTCCAAACCACTGCTTAAAGCTTCCTCACTCAGCGTAGCATGCATGCATGCATGGTCGTAAATATTCTAAGCAAAATATAAAATATCAGCGATATCTCAATAGACTGAGATCATCTTATTGTAACGTCAGTACTACCAGGGTTGTCTCATGGGCATCTACGAAATCGTCATAGCCAATCACCCCATATGGTGGAGGGGAAGTGTCAGGTGCATCATGTATTAACATTAACGTTCCAATGGGGTCATGTTTAGTTTATATTCTAAGTTTCAGCAAAATCGGAGCTTATTTGAAGTTTTCGTCTAATGGGGGGAGGGGGAGTGTCAGGTGCATCATGTATTAACATTAACGTTCCAATGGGGTCATGTTTAGTTTATATTCTAAGTTTCAGCAAAATCGGAGCTTATTTGAAGTTTTCGTCTAATGGGGGGAGGGGGAATGTCAGGTGCATCGTGTATTAACATTAACATTCTAACGGAGCCATGTTTAGTTTATATTCTAAGTTTCAGCAAAATCGGAGCTTATTTGAAGTTTTCGTCTAATGGAGTGGAGGGGTAGTGTTAGGTGCATCATGTATTAACATTAACGTTCTAACGGGGTCATGTTAAGTTTATATTTATATTCTAAGTTTCAGCTGTATCGGAGCTTATTTGAAGTTTTCGTGTAATGGGGGGAGGGGGAATGTCAGGTGCATCATTTATTAACATTAACGTTCTAACGGAGCCATGTTTAGTTTATATTCTAAGTTTCAGCAAAATCGGAGGTCTACTTACTACGACTTTTTAGCCTCCGCCGTAATAAAGAAGCTACGGTATTGATCTTTATAATGTATACTTGCTTTCTCCCCCTGTGTCCAGACACACCCTTTCCGTCAAAACATTACACAAATCCAAAAGCAGTGTGAGAAGTGTGCTGAAGCAGAGAGGAGTAGAAGTGTGTTGTTACTACAGCAAAATGGACCTGACCAGGATATTTTGTGAGTAATTAGCTTATTTCAATTTAATTTCGATTTTGTTACTAGATTTTAAGGTTGCAGCCAGCAATACTTTACTAATTGTGCACATTTACCTACGATATACGGTAGTGTTATTACCGTATTTGTTATGCGTGACGGTGTTTATATATTGTATTCATATAAGTTAATTACGACTGTTGTGACACTGGTTGGCTTTATATTCTTTGTTCCTTGATTGTTTGAGCCATAAATCAAACAAAGAAAGAGTTCAGATTGTGTTGGATATATCATATTTTCTTCCATTTAGAAAATGTAATGGATCCAATACAATCTTGGATGAAGCCAAATACGTGTCCATAACAATTCTGTATACCGTATTTTCTCTAATAAAAGCCGAGACCTATAAATTTGATAAAACAACATAGTATTCAAAATACATAGCTCAGCGTGTAGCAATGGGTGTACCAAATGTTTAGGGGAGTGGTATATTGATTAATTTCGGCCTCAATCATTAAAACTGATCATTTGATATTAATAATCAGTACTAACTTTGATACATTGAGCCCGGTATAAATTTGATCCGTGCTGACCGATTTTGTCGAAACTTTGCATACGGGAGTCTTAAGGGACAAACAAGCTCGGTATTAAGTTTCAGGTCAATTGGTCTGCAGATGTCAGAATAGGGGTCACGGAAAGGTCACCTTCTTTTAAATGGGTAAATATGAATGAATTTTAGGTGATCATTTTCTCCTCATGAACTACGGGCCAAATCTCGATACCTAGAACTTTACAGGTTAAAATTTTTCACTCAATTGAGAGCGTTGCATTATAGCATTGGTTGGAGTGGTTCTGTGAGCGCCAATTGGCATCGTAAATACAAAGTGCAATTTGAACGCGCCGTCATTTAACTACGTATATTCAGTCGTTGTCAGGCGTGGAAAATCTTCTTGGCGTCCAAAATTTCCTGCGAGTCTAGCTGAAAATTTCCTTGGCATATGCCAAATTTCGTACGCATTTAAATATTATCATGTACATCATATTTCTATTCCTCGGTTAGATGAATAAACTGCGTTTGCATGTTTGAATATGTTAATTCGTTTAAAAAAATCGTGACACGTCGTGCGTTATATATTGAACCTCACGCGGTTACCTACGGTCAGTGAATTTTACGAAATTCCAAGTACTGATTAATTCTGCTTCATTATGGTTCAAATGTCAAATAAAATTCCACTGGTAGTTGGAGACACGGAAACCATATTCCAAATAATACTTTGCAAATATCATCGCAGAATTGAAAACATGGCTAGAGAATCTTAGCCATTGGGATTGGCTGAGATACAAATCAGTGTATTTTCTAATTTAACGCAACGCACTAACAGCCACGAGAATAGTGAATAACGTACATCGGTTCAAAAATGCAGACGGAAAATAAATAATACCGCCTGCGGTAATAATAATACCATCAGAAAAAAGATTGTTACCGTTAATTGTGGAGTGACGGTGTACACACTAGTCGTTGATCATCATGGCCCGTTTAAACATGTATTATTGGCTCATTTTACAGCTTGCGAAGAAGATATGGGAAACATCTGCAATTCTCACCTACAAATTGCCGAAATAACTCCATCATTATCGGCAGTATGAATGCAGTACATGTTGCCTCAATTGGATGCATCCCTCATGTTAACAGGACGCCCTACGTCTAGTCGATTATAACGGATAAACGTATTCAGCAGTGTAGAGAATAACGCATTAAATGTCAACTTGAGGTAACGACATTCACCATAGAACCCTGAATTACGGCCAACAGCAATATAAATGTGTTTGCTGCTGAAATCAGTCAGTCAGTGAAGTCAGTGTATATATTATATTATCCAGAGAGTCTCATGAAATCTTTCAATTCAGATTCGTCCGATGATCAATGCATTTCAAACCACGCATGAAGAACATTTGTAGAATAATACTCCGTGGTAAAAATTGGATCCGCGAAATTAAACGCGGGACAACACAACCAACAAACTTTTAGTGTAGCTAAGGATGGTATAAAGTAAAGAGTGTCCATTTAGGAATGAAACTGGTCCTCGCATTTGGCTGATTGTCATTGTGGGACAAAATGATAACAACAATAAATTCACACATCATCTAGTATAAAATATATTGACATATACCAAAGAATGAAATGTTTGGGGATCTTCTATTCGATGATGCGATGCAAATAAACCTTTGGAGCAAACCACAAGACGGAGCCTAACCGGTCATGGAAATATAGCGGGTTCAATTGAGATACCGATAGTTTCAGCTTTCTTTGTAAACGTAATCATGCTTAAATAGAGATATTGTTTGAAACCTGACCATATTTTGAAATCACATCACTGGATGTACTTTACGAACGTGCTTACCTAGGCATTTAATTGGGCTACGATTTAATATATGTATAATCATAGAATTCTAAAACTGCATGGGATAGTATATAAATTGGACGGCAAACTGGTACAGGATGTACGAAAAATGATTATAAAATACATCTGGATGCTCGGTACGGAAAGTCGTTTGAGTAACCTATAAGCGAATAATCCTCGGATACAAAGACAACGTGAACCACGCTTTCATTTGTGACACAAAGTATAGTGCATGTTTCACCGATGTATTTGATAGTGCGGATGACAATCATTCCTGATACTAGAATTTGTAAACGGAGATTCAAGGCACCAAATAATTTTATCAATTACGCCAGGAAAAGTTGTTCCGTTCATGATCCTTCCGCAGCGAGTTTCAAGAAAAGTGCAGCGTCCCGATGCATACCCGTGATAAATACTCAAGTCAGCAAGATAAACAATTAAGGACATTAGCATAATAAGCTGAGAATTTCCAAAAAGGGAATTACTAACTTTGCTGTCCGTGTAAAATTGTCCGTGTCCGAGGGCAAACATCCCGACCAAATGGGACACATGATGACGCCATTGAGAAACTGACGGCAGCAGTTTCTAGGAGTAATAATAAGTTTGTATTCAGCGTTTCGGACTCATTTTAATACATATAGTCGCTAGTTCATGCGATTAGCTGACGCAGGCTTTCCGGAGAAAAACAGGTGCACAATTGTGATGTCTGAGGTCAAATGAGATAAACATTATTGAGATAAATATTACAAAAATCTGCTTACACAGTAGCAGTACAAATCATATGCAACTGTGTTAATTAGGAGAAGTGAGAGTAGTCCCATACAAATGAAAAGGAAACACACAAGGAGTTTGTTACGTCTAGCTATCCGTGTACACACTCTGGTGATATAGCGCATTAGCTGGTAACGGTGTACTGATGTTCAATGAAGAGTTGCGGATAACATAGATAGTTTCACTATCAATCATATGTCAAAACGAGGGGCATTAAATCCGAAAACGTCTAGAATTAGGAGAGTATTGCGGACATGGAAAGTTTGGCATATTTTCTCCGGATGTCCACATTTTCTCCGACCATATTTTTATGAAAATAGCAAGTGTCATTACTTTTAGACGTAAAATTACATTTATGGACGAGTATAGTGTTCTTGTACAATTGTATTTTGAAACAATAATTATATTCAGTAATATCATTTAAAATATATAATGTCGATTGTCCACCGACAATTTTCACCGCATCCGCGTGGTTTTTCCATGCCTGGAATATTGATTGAGTGAGTTAAGTCACAAGGAATATTACCAAAATTGATACAAAGTCAAGTAAAACCCATCAATTTCCAACATGAAAATTTGCAAATATGGCCAATGCGATTTTTTGTTGGTCTGTCCGTGTGTCTGTAAATACTACAACTTTCCTTAATGTTTAACGTCTTCGTTAATCTTTTCGCCGAAATATCCAGGGTGATTCTAAAATTCTGCATTGATTTTGATATTCCTCGGGTAAACCATTATGGAATTGTGGAACGACGCTTCCTTACAAGCCGAATCTGAATATTCGCTTTTCCGATTAAGGATTGTAAGCTGACCATTATCTATTTGGAACGACCATAGGGAACACCACCATTATTAAACCAACTTTAGCAGTAAATATGTCAGAATGTGTTGGCATTTGATGAAAAACAACTTGATTCACAAATTGGTGGAATAAACCAAGAATAGTCTTTGGAGAAGTGATATGTGTACCCATTCTACTCGTTACATAATTCGGGTGTGCAGCCGTCCTTGCTTTGGTAGTGATTTTATTGCATAACATCTAAATTGGATCAAGTTGCAAAGTTCATTCTGAGTATTGTTAAAAGTAAGTAATCTAAAGAGTTGAATGGAAATGCCTGAAAATTAAATTGTATTATTCAGTTCATATTCTGTTGTACGGGGGGAAAATACGCATAGGAAACTTTCTGAATACTTTTTTGTATTATCTGCATACTCATAGTATTAACTGGTACCGCTTTAAACATATTACCATAAGGGATTTAGTTACAACTGACCATTGTTCCAATGCGATTTCACAAATGTAGTCTCGACCGTTTTGCACGCTTTTGTATCTGCGCATTGTTATTAAATTATTAATGGTAATACTCAGCCGAAATATAATTTCCAAAAACCTAATAAGGTCCATTTATATGTTAAGCACTAGTTTGCTGCAAATATACACTGCATATGTCTATATGATTTGTCTGTTAATTCAAAGCACCTCCTTCACATTGAATGATATTTCTTGATTGTAGAAAATTTACAACTGTGAACTGGAGTCATAAAACCTGTGATGAAGCATAATGCATATATATTATCGTGTCCATCCAACATTGCCTTTCAATTTCTTATGGATATTGCCGGAGCATATTTCCTATGCATATTTTCTTGGAATATTGATAGGGAACTTTTCCCTGGAATATTTCCATAGGATTCTTCCACGCAATATTTCCTGAGAATATTTGTAGAGTATATTTCCACGGAATCTTTTCAGGGAATATTTCCTGGAAATATTTCCTGGCAATGGTTCCTTGGAATATATCCAAGGAATATTTTCAAAGGATATTTGCTGGAAAGAGTTAAGGTAATATTTCATGGGATACCGTCTTAATTTATAACTTGTGTATTGATTATTTTTTCCATTATTTTAAAGTTTTTATAGATTTAGTAATTTTTTGACCTCAAAATTTCCTACGAGCCAGGCTCGCTGGCTCGCGAACTTTTTCCACCCTTGGTCGTTGTCTAATACAAGTATTTAACTTAGACTCAATGATTATCCAGCTCTGCATTTTTGCATGTTATTCATATATTCATAATAAGAAATAATAATTTTTCATGATTTAAAATTGTAGTCAAGACTAAAAAGAGAACGAGCAGTTAAAACGGTTACGATAGTTTGTGAGAGCTGTAATTGCATGATTTCAGGTATAATCTGGTGTTTTTCTTCTGCCCTTGGACTTTGCCCTGCGTTTTACGACGTTCCATGTTCGGTACCAACCTACAACCCCGGCCGTTCCAGTGAAATATTTGCAGCCGAGCAAGGGAGAAGTGATGCATTAACTATATGGGAGTACTTCGAGAATTCAATACAAAGAACATGCGACACCACAGGTTTGAAGTTTCCGCAACTGGTTATGATTTGGTTGAGGGACCAAGATGAACCGGGGTATTGTTCTCTAACTCAGATATGCAATCAAACAGCTTGTGTAGAACTTGGGTCCCCTTCGCACCTTTTCACGGAGGAGATTACAATACCGGCTGAAAATCTTGACGTTGTCTTACGTCATGGCGGCACCCTCCAATTAAATATTACACACATGAAAACATCGTTACGTCAGAATGGAAATACACACAAACCCAGGAGAACCTCGGTACGCCAGCCTGGAAATGCGCACATTCATGATGAACCCAAACGCTCAACCACACCTTGTGCAGAACAAATAAATAAGACCGCAAAACTGTGGGACTACCCATTTAGCAATGAGTCCGTACTAGAATTTATTGATCAATGGGAAGTAGGAGCTTCATATTTTTTTCACAGCTACTGTGAACATGTTCGTATCAAAGACTTCACGTTCTACGTAGATGGGCCTTTGGACTTCTTTTGCAGTCGCTTAGCTGTTTGCAGCTATAACAAGTGTATCCGTTACAGTATGACAGCATTGAAATTTGCTACAGTTTTTCCGATTGGTTCATGTGCCTCAAACTTGTATCCAGACCTACCAGTTTGTTCCGCGATCGAGTTAAACTCTTGGGCTTTCTCCCGTAGGACGAGGCGCCGCCCATTGCATTACCAGAGTGGACTGTTTCATTTGCCTTTTCACAAATACTGCGGCCCAGGTAAATGATTGTTGTTTATTCTTATACCAATTTGCTTATCACTGCTTATAGTAACTAACTTGGATTAGTGTAGTACCTTAATGATTTCGGTTTTGCAGGAACAGACGTAATTAAGGAGGACGACACCGGTGGACCAACTGGAGAAGTTGATGCAGCCTGTAGGCAACATGATATTGCGTGTATGCTTGGTGAGGATCCAGCTAATGCGGACGCTGAATTGCTTCGAAATGTTTGGGCAACAGGTAGCCTGTACTACTATCCATTTTGGTTAGCAATGACCATAAAACAAGCGTTTGAGGCTGTGACTGGTAAAGCCTACACATCATCACTCTATGTTACCGCGGTTGGAACTTCCGCTACATTTGCTCACTATTTCTACTTCAAGTCGGTCTTTGCTGGCCCTGAAACACAAAGCATGCAGATGGAGATACTTAGAGAGAAGGAACTAGCTTGGAGGGATGCAGTTTTAGACATTTGGAGAGGTCAGTGTTACGCCCAAAAACGATCTGGGAGCGATGAAGAAGACATGTCAGAAAAACCATTGGACAATAATCCCACGGCGGCTCCTGCAACCTCATCAGAAACAAGAAGCTCCGACTTCGAAGAAACCGACGACTACAACGCCGGCATTACAATCCCGTCAGATTACCCTGCACCGCCATCAACGATGCAAGGCTGCAGAGTTGTAATTAATGAAATTTTAACAGATGACGAATTACACTCCACATCATTTGTGGAGCTTCTGAAAGTTTGCCCAAAAGGAATTCAAAACAAAGCGGTATCTCTGAAGCATTATTACTTAGTAATCATACAGGCAGGAGATCCACCAAGATTACATGTGTTCATTGATTTAAGTAAGGAAAGTTTGGTTGCCGTACTGGAAAATACTCAAACTACGACAGGACTGAAATCGACAAACAACTATTACTTCGTTGTGGGTTCAACAAATGTTAAGGATAAGAACCTGAACTTGTATTTCACTCACGGGGGAAGAAGTGGAATTCCTTCAGGAAGCAATAACGACGATACATACTCTGTTGTTTTGCTTAGAACGGAAGTAATGGAAGAATTTGCAGCTAAATTCAAGCCTGCATTACCGTTGCCGTTATCAGTTGAAGACATAGAATTCATTGGAATCGCTAGGCAGGACATTGTTACCTACGGGGAACCATGTAACACGCTTAAATGCTCAGCGTTCATGAAGTGGAATACTGGACTAATACAGATGGATGAAGATTCGAAAATTGCTTCTATTCCCGACCAATCCGATGACAAAACAATCCGTTCTATAAATCGTTGCTCACAAAATAATAACCCTATGCAACAGAAAAGCTGGGAAACATCCACTCAGTCACCTTTAAGAAAAAATGATTGCAGTGCTAAATTGGACCCGTTGTATGTCTTCAAAAAAGGATGCTCACTTCAAAGTTCCGCGCAGTATGTAATAATGAATGTAAGAACTTTTTTTAAAGCATACAAACAAGAGACCATTCCAGGTTTATTGGATGGGGGCGAAACCGAACTAACGTCTAAAGCAACACGGGTGTCTGTTACAACTGTGAACCGCATTAACGTCAGGCATGAAAAAGGTGTCATTCAAACACCAAGGGGGCGAATAAGTATGGATTTACCAGTCTATTAATGTATGTAATGTAAAAATCGAAGTAAACCCGTAGCTATTCTGTCTCACAAATTAAAATACTACACATATCCGGGAAATACATTTGTAATTTCCACCAACAGTTTAACTGAACTTTAGACTCTTAACTCAATTTGAAATAGCTGTTTTTTAAAAATGGAAAACCGTCTGACTAAAAATTCTAATTAATAGGATAAGCTTGTCGCTGCATTAATATTTAAGTTGATACGATGCTCATTATAGGCATGATTTTATTGATTTTTGTATTGAATAAAAATAAATTATCAAATATACAAATTTGTCGACTACTGTACTCCTTTGGAATACTATTACAAGTTTCTCTACTACGTTTGCCACGTCCCGTTTCTTGTAAAGAGAACCAAAGATGACACATATATCATTACCACATTTTGGCTCCAAAAGGTACCCTTTTGCCCACCTTGCCATTCACTTAATTAACTTAATCTCAAGTTATGTTCCTAAACAAGCTGGTCGTGTTATCGAGAAAGTTCAGCAGCTTCGGGAAACCTGGATGGACTAAAGAAATAGTAAGGAATGTTGTTCATACAACGACAAGTTTTCTTTTGCAAATGTGTGCATTTCTTGTGGTCTATTAATTTGTTTCAGAAATTTTGGAAAATGGTAAGCCTAGATGTGATTTGGATATTTTACACAGGCACTGTAATAATTAACAGAACGGTAGCCATGGCAACTGAGTCAGATCGTACAACACGGATCAATTGCTAAAGAAAATTCCAGTGGTTCAACACCAAGTCAAGCGAAAATATCGCAAATAAAACAAGTTACGTGACACAGCTGTTGATGCAAATTTCATCCCATACACACGCATGGTTTTCTGTCTCCTACTATGCGAACGTGCATTCATACAACATTGTGTCGTTGATACTATTTATTGCGCTTAGCTACGAGCTTTCAAACATTGTAAATTGCAACGGAACGGACATCAGGATTATGAGTCGAAGATTCATGGACATAAGAAAGCTATTGTTTCGATCGAACTCCATATTTGGTTTCTGGCAAGCCGCCGCAATTATCCTGAACATGATGATGATGTCCACCCTTGTAAACGGCCGGAGATACAAAAAGGGATTCAGAGTCCAATCTGTTTTGCCATCAATTCATATAACAATTGAATACATTTTGGCAGCTGTATTCGCCGAAAGGGTGATTTTTCGGATGAAATGTAAAGCATATTCATCTTTGCAACCTGAAATCAATATGTAAACCCTATTAGATGAAATCAATTCGGGCGCGGCTAGGCTCAAAAACGATGAGGGAAAAGGAAAACCGAAACTTGAATGGACTTATGACGTGTTGGATTTCCAACAATGTTTGTTGTATTCGCGGACGAATGGTAACGGTTACGTGCCACTCTCTTTTCACTGTGAGTATTAACGTGCTTACAAACAATAAATAGTTATATGTTCTTGAGAACAAAAGAAAAATGTAATGGTTTCAAGATTCTTAATTATAAAGCGAGTTAATGGAATCATATTTCAGTTCCTCATGACAACGCAAACAATGGTGTTCCTTCGCATGCCTCCACCTTGCTAATGGCACAGGAATTTCATAAAAGCGACACTTCAACTGAACTGGAGTGGTCAAAATACTGTACTATTATTACGTCATGAATTTAACCAACGTTTTATTATAATTTATATACACAGACGCTAATGTGACAAGCATAATTAAAGCAAGTATATTTCATATATCAAGAGAGCCAAAAGAGTTTATTAGTGTTTCTCTTGAAACAAAAGGTAATAAATTAATTACAGGTTGGTAGAGCACGGAGAACCAAAATTGTCATAATGGTCATGATCAACTGCAGGATAAAAATAATTTTATTACGTCAGAAAAACGAACTCCATCAACTCTAATAATCCTCTGCTACCAAATTGCAATCATTCACTCACGATAAATATGAAGTTGCAGTCGAGATGAAAGAATCCGGCTCGTAGACAACAAACTTCATGTTTGATCCAGTGCGCAACAATACACATCATATTGCCATTCCCCATCTCTCTCATCCCGCTATGCATCAACAGACCTCGCACGTTCTTCATCTAAAAAACAATCACATAAATATATTCCGAAATCCATCAATAATTTGTTTGCTTTTCATTAGTATAATACCTGCTTAGCAAATACAACCGCGAGGATCGTTTTGATGATAATGGCCATAAGAGTTCCCGCGGCGAACACGTAATTTTCCACATTTAATTTTACACCACCCATAATTGTAACTGTACATAGGTACAACGTGTCGCAGATTAGCAGAGGCCCCTGCCATATTCCAAACAGTCGAGCGTGACGTTGCGTAAGACGACGAACACGAAGGAACGCCCTCATGATAACTGCTACTTCTGCTTGCTCACATAAGACGAGTCTAGAAAAATCTGACGATATTTTTATGAACAGATAAAAGGATACTGCTGAGCTAAGCAAAGTACAGGAAACGTAAATGGAAAAGGAGAGCGAAGAAACATGGACGATTATTTGGGTCAATATGGTTACAGCGTAACTTTCTGGAGGGTCCAAGATGATTCCAGATGGATCCCGCCACCATGTTAGGGAATATTTAAAGACCCAGGTGGTCGAATCTGTTGACATGGTGGCAACTAATTTGATCCAAGGAATTACCACCATGATCAGGAAAACCATGCAAATTGCTGCAAGATTTGCATTCGTTTCCGATAGCTGAAATACATATTAAAATGAGCCATAATATTTAGTCCTCTTACTTATTTCCATGTTATCAATTACCTTTCTTGTTGGGATTTCATTCGAGCCTCCGGAATACATTTTCGAGAATTTTGCCAATTTATCAAAATATTGTATGTGCTTGTCGGATCTGAACGCATTACTGTAAAATACCACCGCAACTAACAATGTTGCTATGATACCGGATACAAACTCTTTGTAAACCACAGGATCTCCTTGAGGGAAGAAACGGCTACGCCACAGCTTATTCAAATCATGGAATATTAGTCCAGTTTGAAAATGAAGATTGATTAGCATGCACACAAAATGGAGAACCTGCAGGATGATACATATATAACATTATTTATTCACTTCATTAAAGTCAAATTTGGAAGGAGTTGAAAAGGATTACCTTTTGAGGCCAAAAAGTGGTAGCCGTATAGTTGCCGGTTTTGGATTTCCGCACACGAAATGGCACGTAACATACGTAATAAGCAAACTTGTAAAATGCGACAATATACAAACTGTAGTCGGTCATGACTTTTTGGTCGGCTTTGCAATAACTAGTTATTATCCTGACACACGAGTGCGTCTTGTTTGCTTTTGAATTGAATTTTCTGAGTCGGAGCTTTGACAAATCATTCTATTCTCATGATGATCTACACCGTCATGTTCACAAACTATCAGACAGGCTATATTTGTTATCCGTTTGCCCTGATGAGCAAACATACGTTACGACTAAACCATATTGTGCTACGGATGGTCTGCAGCAGAACATGATTGCATCTGGTGCTCAAATTCTGGCCGTAATGATAAAATACATATGCTGTATAATATCTCATAAAAAGTAGTATCGTGGGGTAAATTAATTACTTCGCATAGAGATTCATTTATTACTAATTAATCACGAGTAGATTACTATAATTACATTACAGAAGTGTGGACTAGCACGTGCACGATTCGAACAGAACGTAGCTGCAGAAGTACTCAAAAACTGGGAAGTTTATTTTCGGTATTAAACAGGGTTTTCCATTTGGTTAGTAGTTTCTGGAATACTTAAGAATTCCAATTTCGCTAGTACGTAAAAATGGTTATTATTTCCAATAAATTTTTGTTAAAAAATTGGTTATTAGTTATTGCAGCTGGAAAATCGAAAGTCATATTTTAACATGATGTACCATTAAAACTGACTGCAATAAATTTGAACCGGAAGGACACCATCTAAATTTCTCAGCGTGAGCGAAATCGCAGAATCGTTTGTTAAACTAATCATGCATAATATGCGAATAGAATGCCATAAATACAATATGCATCGAATCTGAGAAATTAATAATCTGTCGCTCCGGTATCAATATTATTCGGCGATAGGATATTTCAAACTTTCTAATTTCTTCAAGTGGAAAACCCTGCTACCGGAAAGTAGGATATATGCGATAAGCGTGCCGTCACATTAATATTTGAACGAGATGAAATGCCCATTCGATGCATGCATAAGAGCATAACTTCAATTTATTATATCAAGAACCATTTCCAATAAAATACTGATGTTCTGATCGTTGCACACCCGTTGCGACGGGTCGGAAAATTTAAACTTTTATGTGATACGATCTTCAAGAGTACATGTATGTATTAGCGGACTGGAAACTTGAATATGTGAACACCGCCGTTTATGATAGATACGAATGTGCGGGATTTCTGTCGTAATCATCACAATGGTTCATAAATATATCTCTGGTGCATGGTTGACAATGATTGCCATTAAATAAAGATTTATAATTTTCCACTTTTCCAATTTACACTCGTCAATATACTAATGTTAATCAGTTTGCAATATTAATTAGCGGACAGATCATTTTTGCCATAAAATGACAAATGAGATCATGTCACATCAAGCAAACTAGATCGACAGAGAAACGTCCCGGCTTATCTACCTTTTTGCAAAAACTTTTGGTAGTGCACACGCCTTAAACTGTCTAGTTTTCTCTGAGCTGAAATAAAGTACTAAAACTCACTAAATTATTCATTACTGTATTTGGAGCAACTTCCTATTACATTTGAAGTTTGTTCACACCAACTCTGATCGTTCTCTCCTGTCGCATTTGTTATACGCTCTCTTCGGTGAAAGTATACTCGACAGTTAAATCCGCGTGTTTCTTAAATTTACAAAATAGTTGATATTTTGGAAACTGCGTCTACTATAAATACAATAAATGGACAGAGAAAAGGACAAGGCGAAAAATAACGGGTATATATATTTAAATGATGCACCAATATGCAGTTTTATTATTTTTAGACGTCATTCAAACATTCATTTTCACAGAGAGCTTGAGGATGAAATTCGCGTGAGCTTCGATTTTTCAGATTACACAACGACTCTGGCATCAACGTACACGTTTGCATATTACGTATTATCAGTGCCGTTTCTCGTCAAAAGGTCCGACAGTGGAACATATACTGCTTTTACAAGTCGGCTCCATAAGGTTAGTTCTCGTCGTCGAATAAACCTATTCCGGAAACTAAAATGTAAAGACCATTTTTTATCTTCTAGAAACTTTGGCTGGTAGTGGTAGCCGTTATGCTTTATTATTGCGTCGGCGCACTATACCGGACGGCGAGACATTTGTGGAGCTCAAGATTGGAGACCCCAGGGGACCCCGTCGTTCATATGACCGTTTCCAACGTTATCTCCGGCACTGTCACGACACTTTCAACAATTTACTTAAATTCTTGCAGAGTAAAATCCCAGATTAAGTTCTTGAATCAGCTCGTCAGATTCTCAAGAAGACACAATAGCTTTGGAAAGCCTGTACAGGTGTTCAAATGTTTGATTGTTTAGATACCAACATGCCACCAAACCTATTCGCATTCTTCTGATATGTATTTTTCTGTATGTTTCTAGAAATGCAGGAAAGCAGCCTACCTCGTTTGCATTTGCATGTTATATGCTGGAATTGTATTAGCTCCAAGACTAGTATCTTTTGCAACAGCGTCTGATGATGCCAATCGATTCCTATGGAAAATGAACATCGCATGGTTCGAACCAGAATCTGCAAAAAATACCACCAACGGAATTAGTTACGCGGCAAAGCTCTTTCTAGAAATATACCTATGGTGTGGTCAATCATACTGGATATGCACGGAATCTTGCAAGTTGGTGTCGATAATAATTCTGGTTAGAATTAGCTGTGATTTTGCTAAGCATGTTAATTGCAGTGGCACAAAATGGGGCCATGTATTCAAAACATTTGTGGCCATCCGACGGATGTTGCATGAATGGGATTCGATCTTTGGCATCTGGCAGGCTTTCAGCATAATCCGACAAATTCTGCTGATTTCGGAATATTCGGTCACCAGCACGTATAACCAACCTTGGACAGAATCCGTGTTTGCGAAGCTTCTCTTCCTACTTCTGACCCTTATGGTTTGCATGCAATACATTCTTGCTGTCGTAGTGGCCGAGAAGGTATTTTCCGCATTTTCGACAAAGCCTTCTCTGATTTCTGCACAGTCTAAAAGAATATTGTTTAGATGAATAAAGTTCGCATGCTGCTTGGGTTACAACTGATGACTAAAAGAGAAAATGCAAATGCCACTATCATCATTGCGTACTGGATTGAAAACAGAGTCTGCTGCATTCGCGGAAGGATTTTTCCTGTTACTTGTCACACACTTTTCATGGTAGGTATTCAAATCGTTCTTGTTCACAAAATATGCCAACCGTGCTGCGTGAAACATAACAAAAGTGTCATTGTATTTCAGTAAACATTAATGATCTTAATATTGCTGTATTTCAGTGCATTATGACAATACTGACAGTCGTGTTTCTCCGGTCGTCGCCACCGTGTCAGTAATTTGGAACATGCACGGGAACATGCCACATCATTAACTCAACTTTGAAGGCTCGAAATATTATATGTTTGAATATTGAATAAATCAAATTTATACTCATTGAAAATATAAAATTGTCTAGGAAAAATGTATGCAACTCAAAACAAAAGTGAACTTGGTAGTTGCTGTGATAATAATTTTAAAGTTAATTAGCTCGTAATTTATCTGATACCTTTAACTAAAATTAACCACACAAAACTAGTGCTGATGAGTGAAGCTACGGTTTCAAAAACGAAAAAATATATTACGCATTAAATTAAAATATGTATGCACACAGTAAGCCGGTTCAGACATAATCGTAATTGATGATATATTGGTTTATACCGAAAGTAACAATTGTACATTAAAATATGCTTGCAAAATTAAATCAAATATATTCCATACATCAAGTGAGCCAAAATCGTTCATTGCTTCTGATGACTCAACATGAGCAATTAATAACTGGTTGGAAGAACACGGAGTACCAAAATTGTCATTACGGTCATGACCAACTGTATGATGAAAAATTAGTTCATTACATCACTTAAACCGAACTCCATCAACACATATGCCTGTGCTACCAAAATGCAATCATTCGCTAACCAGAAATATGAAGTAGCAATCAAGGTGCAAGAATCCGGCTCGGAGACAACAAACTTCCTTGTTGGTCCAATATACCACAATATACAACTCAAATTTCCATTTCCCTTATCCCTCATCACGCTTTTCATCAGCAGATCTCGCACTTTCTTTATCTGTAAAAGATTATGAAACCTTGTTCAGAAGCTCATGACACAAATTTATTTGCGTTCCATTTTTATAATGCCTGCTTGGCAAATACAACGGCGATGATCGTTTTGACTATAATGGCCATTAGAGTTCCTGCGGCGAACACGCAATTCTCCACATTTAATTGAACACCACTAATGATAGTCACCGTACATTTATACAACGTGTCGCAGATTAGCAAAGGTGCCTTCCATATTCCGAACAGTCCTGCGTGGCATTGTGTAATATAGCGACTACGAAGAAACGCTCTGGTCATGAATCCAACTGCTATTTGGTTGGAATACACGAGTAGGAAAAATCGTCTGATAATTTTCGAATTGTAGAGGGGGTGATATCACTTCCATCCCCCCGGTGGTTGCGGGCATGTAGCAATCATATTTAACATATGACCGCAAGGACTAATGTTCCGTATTTAGAAAGTATATACGACACAACGAAATTAATACTGGGACCATACCAACAAATTAGAGGTACAAGGTCATGGCCGAAAGTACACGCGGGGTCCTTTGCTGCTGGAGAAGACATACATTTTGTGCATCTCTTCAGGATTAAAGCAATAATTACATTTTGATTAAATATAGCTAGGAGATATGCTTTAATATGAGCTTGTGGGATCAATACCCGTCAATTACTGATACATGCTGTGATATGGTGCAGTCTATGCTCGAATATTCTGTTTGCAAAGCTGAAGACAAGTCCAGAATTGTGGCATCAACAAACTTGGTCACTGTCACTGCATATTTGTAGAAAGCATTATATTCTATCGTAGTCCCTGGCTGGAAATGTGGGAGAAGTAAAATTTCCGCTCATATTTCCAGGTCAGATGTCGCAGCCTAGACAACGGACAAAGTGAATGTATGAATGATTATACATAACATTGAGTTTGTTACAGAGGGCGATTTTTCTAGGTTTGAATGGCTTTGAGGTCTAATAAAACCGTTTTAACTACGTGTTAGGCACTCAGCCAAATGACAGAATTAATCCTCGAGCATTGAAGGTTTGTTTGCAATTTTGATTTTTCGAAGTTCATAAATTTTGTAGTCCATAAATTTTGAAGTGATTTTTGGGATATGTTTGTGTAATTCCTGTTAATCCACTTTCCAAAGCCAATCCGTCCCACCTGCTTTGTGTTTTAAAAGTCAGCATTTCAGATGAGCATAACGTAACACGTTATTCGGGATATTTTCTGGAGATTTGGTAGCAATGTCTAGTTTAGCGGTGACCGTTGCACTGAATTTTTCGTTAACCCTCTTGCCGTACGCCAAGGTTAACTTGTCCAATGTAAGATGATGCCACTTTGTGATACAGGTACGCATTTGGGGCGTCTTCACTATACAGGGTGTGGACGTGCTTCTAGACCAAATGGTCTAAAACATAGTACATGTATCTCTGTGCAATGTATCATGGAAGAACACCGTGACACCCAATGACACACCATTGACCATCACTGCTTTAGCAGACTTGTTCCTTTTGTTCACTCCAGATATACTAGTTATATTTTCTTACTGGCATTGCAGAACCGTCCCGTTCCTTTCAAGGCGTTTAGACTTTAGAGTAGGTAGTAGGTAGCCTAGTGACACCAACGCAACCACCAATCCCAAAATAACCCACGGACCGCTTGTCAAAATGTGACATCCTGTTTGGCTTATGTGAAGCTTCCAGATCATATACAGGTACTATTCGAGCTCTTTTTTCTTACAATCTTCGTAGATTATGGTCTGGGAAATGCCAAATATACTTGCCGTCCCTGTTTGTGTTGAAGGGATTTCCTTGGCTGAATATATGAGCACCTTCCGGATGAAAGAAGAAATGCGCTTTAGGTTTACTTGCGCTTCAGGCGGCGTGGCTAGCATGGGAGCTCGAACTTGTTGACTTTTACCAACCGAACTAATCAAAGTTGCCACATAGTACACGGGAACCCCGTATCCAATGGTTTTCAAAGAATATGTGGTCCGATATTGACACCGACAACCCTTGGAAACGCCTAAATTGCCTTCAGCACCTCCGGTGACCCACTGAGCGCCATTTTGACGGACTTCGAAAAATCAAAATTGCAAACAAAACTTCAACCCTCGAGTATTCATTCTTTCATTGGTTGAGTGCCAAATACGGATTTAAATTGTTTTATTGGACCTCAGAACCATTCACAACTAGAAAAATCACCCTCTGTAGTTGATAATTTTTATGTTTGAAGATTTAAAACTTGTGGAAGTGGACTTCTTGTTGATCCATGGCTGATTCAATTCATAGCAATTGTACATATCTTCGCCAATGATTGACTCGGTCTAATTTGGCGCAGATTCACAGATAATCTCTCTATCCAAAATCACTGTAATATTAGTTGTATGTTGTAAAATTCTTGTAATCAGAAGCAACATAAAATACTTTTATTGATAATTAAAGTCATAAGTGTGAATAAATTAAACAATTCGATGTTAATATTGGAAAGCATTTTGTATACTAAATTTCCATATATTCCGATAAACGAACTGGTTATAAGAAACTCTGCTTCCTGCTGCTTGAAATTGAAATATTGAGCCCATTATGTCTACCAGTTTCACTCCGAAGGAAATAGTTGGATCCCTCCTACTTATACGCAATGTAGAGCACAACATTCGACGTCCAACATTTGCGTGATCTTATTACATTAGCATATAATATATTATCTAGACGTCAACCATACCCTTTCGGACTTTAATTTGAGATTACTTACTTACAAATTGGCAATTTGGTAGTTATACTGATCACATTATACCGGTGATTCAGGAGGAAGTTGGAGGTTGTTTTAAACACTAGCATCTTTCCGTGCGTTGCTCGCATTAAGTGATTAAATTCCAAGGTAGTCCGCAGGAACTTTTCCCCAATAGAACGAACGTGACATTATCTACGAAGCTGCAATGTAGTGGAACTTTATTTGTTACCATCCCGGTATACAAGTTGTTTGGAGAAATGACATTGCGGCAACGTGAATTTTGTAATACACGCTGGACCAATATAAAGATTACGTACTTGATTTTCACAAATAGATACGAACAGAATGTTGACTATATTGAATTATAACTTTTGCAACACTGAATATATAAATACATAATACACAACTAATTACGTAAAACTGCAAATATGTAATTATGCATATAATTTCCCCAAACGGTTAAAAGACTTAGCCTCTTGCAGTTCATTTGAGTAATTGGAATTGTAACTAGGACGGGTGCAAACCCGAATTAAAAAACTACCAGAAACGTGTTGTGTGTGAAATTGAGTAATTTAACACTCGTCTCTCCTTCCTAAACACTATCTAATCGAGAATTTTTCGATGAATTTCATAAATAATCTATTTTGACCTTTTCGTGACCCTTCGACCCCTTTAGGGTCATGGAGCTACCACTCCGACAGTTGGTCGAATTGACCCATGGTGTGATGACAAAAAAATGATCAGCTTAAAATTCTCTATCAGATAAGCGAATAAAATTTTTTTGCCCATAAGGAAGTTTGGGGGACCTTGCCCCCCACCATTCCCATGGGGGGTACGGCCTGGAACCCCAAAATCAATATGGAAATTAATTTTGCCCTGTGGTACCTCCGTGCAAAATTTGGACCGAATCGGTCAACGTGGAGAGGAGTTATCGTGTTCACAGACACACAGACAAACAAAACAATCGCAATAACTACCTATATAAGCATTTCTTGCTTCCGGTAGTTAATAACTACCATAATCACTAACTGTTGGCATTTCATCAGAGCTGCAACAAATGGAATTTTGAGCACCCGGGAGACGAACATCTTGGACGTAGATATATTCAGGTGGTTTTATGGCAGATTCGGAGTACTAAATTGTATATTACGAACGCGTATGTCAATGCCATTGACGTCAGGAAGAACAGACACATGTTTTAGAAGTAAGTCAGACCATTGCTCTTCCGAGGTAAAAAGAATCCAGCTGCTAATGTTCGTAGTCTCTGTTCGGAACATAGTCCGTTTTGGATTTGAGTACATATCATACTTTCACCAAGCTCCACTCGAATACATCTTATTCCGGTCAATTACAATTTGCCAACACATTACTTTCTTTTCACTTTTCTCGTTACCATATTTTTTATTTCGTCCTTTTATTCTAATTTTTTGAATTTCATTGCTTTCAAAAATTTTAAACTTTCCGTTTTTAAACAATGTGTCCAGATACCACAGGTTCGTTAAGGGTCATGTTTATAGGAAGTAATGCACGAATAATAAGTTATAAATTATTGATGACCGTTAAACGTGGAAATGTATATTACACATTCCCTCAGATGGTCTTCCACAGTCCCTCTGGTCAATAGCTTCAGCAAATGTTAATACATTAGTAAGATAAAACCAAAGGGAAAAATCCCAAAACGTTGTACATGAGACCAAATCATGTGCACAGACAAGCAAAAAATAAATATTTTCTTAAAATACATGCGGTCACATGCGCCAAATTTTTGTGTCTTCCATTTTGCGAATATTCAAGTTTTAAAATCGTCGAGACCAAAATTTGTTGGTTTTGATGGTCACGCGCATGTTGTTTGTTTAACAAACAAATGCCAGTTCTGTTGTCGACGAACCATTTGACATCAGTTTATTCAGTCATTTTGGTTTCATTAAAGATGACAAAAATTGGCTTACTAAGGTTAATGAAGTCCATCAACACTTGGGTCTACTAGCAAACATACACCATCTGAACTTATATATGCGAGATCCAACTCGGCGGCTACCTAAGTGCGCAAAGCCTACTCTTCCTGGAACAGATGCTTATAAAGCATTCATTTACTTTTTACTGTGTTAAGTTCTTGCAATATTTTGTCAGTAAGGATGCACTAAGTAAGCATTGCAATCACAATGGAATTTTATTGACACAAAAATTTGGCCCATGTGACCGCATGTATTTTAAGAAAATATTTATTTTTTGCTTGTCTGTGCACATGATTTGGTCTCATGTACAACGTTTTGGGATTTTTCCCTTTGGTTTTATTTTTTTTTACTTTTCACCTGTGGCTGTATTGTAATGACTACATCTATTCTAATTGTAAATTGACTGCAATAGTTAAATCAAAACATTAATAAATTTTCTCTGTTTATGCTCGACAATACTAGTTCCATAACTACTTCTGCTAACAATAACAAGATCCTACTCAATATACTACTAACCTTGTGAGTAATTTAAATTCCAGGTTGATTCGTATTGAGCAATACGCTTTTTTGCATAATACCAAAAATACACCCTTTGTTACACACCTAAATTTTTCATAGATCAAATTCTTGATTTTTTCCATCAACCAAGCTACTTCTGGCTTCTGTAATGTCGGATTGTCATATAACCTGGTAATCATGGCAACCAGATAACAACTTACCATGACAACTAGGTAACCATTGATTCACTAACGTCATTTTTGCGTATATAATCATAAACACCCTTCGCAACTACACAATTTCCTTTAAAAACTTATCAAATTCTGGACTTTTTAAAATTGTCTCCATCATCCACATTACTTCAGCCTCCTAGAATGTCCGAACTTTTTGTTTCAGCTCGATCGGCCAAGTAGATCGTTCACAACTGATGGCTAAATATTTTTAGCTGCTACTGAATGCATAATACATGTAAAGGATTGCGCATGTAAAAGTACTTCCATTGCGCGAATCGCTTGCTTCGCAAGCGATAAGAATCCTGGTGCTCCGCTTTGCTCCGCACGGTCCCATGTACAAAAATATAGCAAGTATTTTTACCTATAGCATTTTAACCGTCCAGTCCTAATATGGTTAATATGTCATCACATGATTAAACACTACGAAATATGGGAAGTCCAGTATAAAACCATTTGTCTCGCATGCCGAGCAAACACTAGGTAAATAATCCACAACTGCCACAAGTAGATAAGTACATTGCTCCACTGAGCTAAAAAAATATCCAACGCTACTAAATTATTCATTACCATTTTCGCTACAACTACGTATTATATTCAAACAGAGCGCATTCGTTGTTAGAATAAGACTTTCTGCTTTTGATCCTGTGTTTCTTTTACGTGCTCTCGCAAAAATCGAATACACCAATCATAGTTTTCATTCTAGAGTTTTGGTAACAAGTGTACCAGTTTTTGAAATTATGTGGAAACATAACTAGTAATACTCGATCACTGCTCGCTCAAACTCACGTCCCACTCCTCTGCAGCACAATTGAAAATTAATATCAATAATTTCTAGGCACAACTTATTCTAGATTGCGTTCAGTAGGATTTTGTAACAAAACAAGGATATCTTACATTTGGTCTCGCGATCCAAGTGGTCTTTCTAAATTCAAGAAAAATAATAAATTATCATGGAACCAATGGACGAAGAAATGAACGCCGTGAAGTATACCAGGCAAGCAGTCTCAATTATTGAAGTAGAGTATTTGTTTATATATATTTCAACTAAATCCATAATTATTTTTTATAGAAAACGAAACCGCGATAAAACAATCAGGACGGAATTTGTCGACTACACTACGCCTTTGGAATACTATTACAAATTTCTTTACTACGTTTGCCACGTGCCGTTTCTTGTAAAGAGAACCAGAGATGGGACATATACCGTTACCACATTTTGGCTCCAAAAGGTACTCTTGTGCCCACATTGCCTTTCGCTTAATTGAGAATTATTTCTATCCTTGAACGCATCTTTTATATTCCAGATGATTTGGCTGACGGTGCTTCTTATGATGCTATATTCTTGTGCCAGAGGCCTCTATGGTACTGGACGGAATTTGTGGAAACTCCAATTAGTGACAACCGGAAACCCTCTTACACGGCTGATCATGCTAGCTGGTATCGCTCACACATTGATGATATGCACAACAAACTACCTGAATTCCTGCAAAATCAAGTCTCAAATTCTGTTTTTGAACAAGCTGGTCAAGAATTCAAGAAAGTTCTCTGGCTATGGAAAACCAAGATGGACGAGAAAGATTGTACGCGTCAAGTTTGAAAATTTATGTACATTCAATCCCAATATTCTGCGAATGTGTAGATTTTGTTCTAAACTTTTGTTATTCCTTCTATCTAGAAATATTGGAAAGCCATCAGTATTGCTCTCGTCTGGATATTTTACGCCGGTACGGTAGTAATACTCAGGGTGGTTGTTATTGCAAACCAGCAAGACAATAAGATACCTACCTACTGGAAGAGGACGTTCATGTGGTTCAACCCCGCATCCGCTGCAGGAAATAACACAAACGAAACAAGTCACTTAGCACTACGGCTTATGCAAATTTCTTATCATATACAAGGATGGTTTTCAATCTCTTACTATGCAAACGTCCATTCATATAACATGGTGTCGTTGTTAGTTTTTGTTGCACTTAGCTGCGAGTTTTCAAAGCTTGTCAGTTGCAGTGGCAGGGACGTGTGGACCGTCCGCAGACGATTCATGGATATACGGAAGCTGTTGAATGGATGGAATTCCATATTCGGTTTGTGGCAAGCCGTGAGCTTAATCCAAAACGTGAACTTGATTTCCGGCAAAATTGCCCGTAAAGGCTACAGTACAGGATTCAGCTAAGGGAAAGTACACGCTGCATTGGCAACACTTCACATGTTTAGCGAGTACATTTTTGCAGCTGTATTCGCCGAGAAGGTACCTAATGACGATACATTGACAAATATTTTCCATTCTCAAGTTAGTCTTAAAATTCTAAATCCTATTAGATGAAAACAATTCGGGGGCTGCTGGGCTCAAAAATCATGATGGAAGAGAAGAATCGGAACTTGAGTGCCATAATTTCTTACTGGATTTCACAAAATGTTTGCTGTATTCGGGGCAAAATATTTCCCATCACATGTCGCTCTATATTTCACGTGAGTATTAATTTATAGTGATTACGATATATTTGTAATTTCAGTTGCCGGAAAACAAGCAAAGTTTGTGCATCATAATAATTCAAGTCTTAATTAAACCGTGTTTCAGTTTGCCATGACAATACAAACGATTATATTTCTCCGGTCCTCGTCACCATGCTAATTGGCACGACAAATTACATTAAAAAATGTCTATCACTTGAACTTAATATTTCCTGTAATGATCTGACGTTATTACGTATTGGATTGCAATGTGATATCAGGCCAGTCAGTAACTATTTACGTAATAATAGCCTTTCGGATGGCTATATTATTATCTACATATGCCCCTATATGATACATTGTATCCATCTGTAGATCATTGTGCTATAAACTGTAGTTGTGTATATGGAAGTGTCAATATTAACGGGATTAATTATAGAATATATATTATATATATTACAGTAAATTTGTAAAATATAACAAGTCATGCCGAGTAATCTGTTATGCATTTGCTGTCATGCCAGAGGGATGATAATATGATCCGCTTTCTTTCCGACGGTTGTTAAGTTATTTTATGCTGGGATAAGTATGGATTTACCAGTCTATTAAAATGTAAAAATCGAAGTAAACCCGTAGCTATTCTGTCTCACAAATTAAAATACTACACATATCCGGGAAATACATTTGTAATTTCCACCAACAGTTTAACTGAACTTTAGACTCTTAACTCAATTTGAAATAGCTGTTTTTTAAAAATGGAAAACCATTTGACTAAAAATTCTAATTAATAGGATTAGCTTGTCGCTGCATTAATATTTAAGTTGATACGATGCTCATAATATGCAAGATTTTATTGCTTTTTGTATTGAATAAAAATAAATTATCTAATATACAAATTTGTCGACTACTGTACTCCTTTGGGATACTATTACAAGTTTCTCTACTACGTTTGCCACGTCCCGTTTCTTGTAAAGAGAACCAAAGATGACACATAAATCATTACCACATTTGGCTCCAAAAGGTACTCTTTTGCCCACCTTGCCATTCACTTAATTAACTTAATCTCAAGATGTGTTCCTGAACATGCTGGTCGTGTTATCGAGAAAGTTCAGCAGCTTCGGGAAACCTGGATGGACTAAAGAAATAGTAAGGAATGTTGTTCATACAACGACAAGTTTTCTTTTGCAAATGTGTGCATTTCTTGTTGTCTACTAATCTGTTTCAGAAATTTTGGAAAATGGTAAGCCTAGCTGTGATTTGGATATTTTACACAGGTACTGTAATAATTAACAGAACGGTAGCCATGGCAACCGAGTCTGATCATACAAAACGGATCAATTGGAAAAGAAAATTCCTGTGGTTCAACACCAAATCAAGCGGAAATATCGCAAACGAAACAAATTACTTGACACAGATGTTGATGCAAATTTCATCCCAAACACATTCATGGTTTTCTGTATCCTACTATGCAAACGTTCATTCACATAACATTATGATGTCGTTGATAATATTTATTGGGCTTAGCTGCGAGCTTTCAAACATTGTAAATTGCAGCGGAACTGACATCTGAATTATCAGCCAAAGATTCATGGACATAAGAAAGCTATTGTATCGATCGAACTCCATATTTGGTTTCTGGCTCAACAATAATCCTCAACTTGATGATGATGTCCACCCTTGTAAACGGCAGGAGATACAAAAAAGGTTTCAGAGTCCAATCTGTTTTGCGAACAATTCACATAGCAATTGAATACATTTTGGCAGCTGTATTCTCCGAAAAGGTGATTTGTCGGACGAAATGTTAAACATATTTATCATTGTAACCTGAAAGCAATGTGTACACCCTATTAGATGAAATCAATTCGTGGGCGGCTCGGCTCTAAAACGATGAGGGAAAAGGAAAACCGAAACTTGAATGGACTTATGACGTATTGGATTTCCAACAATGTTTGTTGTATTCGCGGAAGAATGGTAACGGTTACGTGCCACTCTCTTTTCACTGTGAGTATTAACGTGCTTACAAACACCAAATAGTTAGATGTTCTTGAGAACAAAAGAAAAATGTAATGGTTTCAAGATTCTTAATTATAAAGCGAGTTAATGGAATCATGTTTCAGTTCCTCATGACAACGCAAACAATGGTGTTCCTACGCATGCCCCCACCTTGCTAATGGCACAGGAATTTCATAAAAGCGACACTTCAACTGAACTGGTGTGGTCAAAATACTGTACTATTATTACGTCGTGGATTTGTACATGAACAAAGAATTTAACCAACGTTTTATTATAATTTATATACACAGACGCTAATGTGACAAGCATAATTAAAACAAATATATTTCATATATCAAGAGAGCCAAAAGAGTTTGCTAGTGCTTCTCTTGACACAAAATGTAATCAATTAATTACGGGATGGTAGAGCACGGAGAACCAAAATTGTCATTATGGTCATAACCAACTGTGGAATAAAAAAATAATTTTATTATATCAGATAGCCGAGCTCCATCAACACTAGTAATCCTGTGCTACCAAATTGCAATCATTCACTTACCAGAAATATGAAGTTGCAATCGAGATGAAAGAATCCGGCCCGTAGACAGCAAACTTCCTCTTTGAACCAATGTGCTACAATACAGTTCGCGTTTCCATTCCGCTTTTCTCTCATCGCGCTTCTCCTCAGCAGACCTCGCACGTTCTTCATCTTGAACACAATCCCAAATATTATTAAGAGGAGGAAGACAATTTATTTGCTTTTCATTTATATAATACCTGGATCGCAAATACAACGACGAGGATCGTCTTGATTATAATGGCCATAAGAGTTCCCGCGGCGAACACGTAATTTTCCACATTTAATTTTACACCACCCATAATTGTAACAGTACATAGGTACAACGTGTCGCAGATTAGCAGAGGCCCCTGCCATATTCCAAACAGTCGAGCGTGATGCTGCGTAAGACGACGAACACGAAGGAACGCCCTCATGATAACTGCTACTTCTGCTTGCTCGGATAAGACGAGTCTAGAAAAATCTGACGATATTTTTATAAACAGATAAAAGGATACTGCTGAGCTAAGCAATGTACAGGAAACGTAAATGGAAAAGGAGAGCGAAGAGACATGGACGATTATTTGGGTCAATATGGTTGCAGCGTAACTCTCTGGAGGGTCAAAGATGATTCCATATGGGTCCCGCCACCATGTTAGGGAATATTTAAAGACCCAGGTGGTCGAATCTGTTGACATGGTGGCAACTAATTTGATCCAAGGAATTACCACCATGATCAGGAAAACCATGCAAATTGCTGCGAGATTTGCATTCGTTTCCGATAGCTGTAAAACATATTAAAATGAGCCATAATATTTAGTCGTCTTACTAATTTCCATGTTATCAATTACCTTTCTTTTTGTGATTTCATTTGAGCCTCCGGAATACATTTTCGAGAATTTTGCCAATTTATCAAAATATTGTATATGCTTGTCAGATCTGAACGCATTACTGTAAAATACCACCGCAACCAACAAAGTTGCTATGATACCGGATACAAATTCTTTGTAAACCACAGGATCTCCTTGAGGAGAGAAACGACTACTCCGTAGTTTTTTGAAGTCATGGAATATTAGTCCAGCTTGAAAATGAAGATTGATTAGCATACAGACAAAATGGAGAACCTGTAGGATGATACATGTACATATAACATTATTTATATATTTCACTAGAGTAAACTTTGGTAGGAGTTGAAAGGGGTTACCTTTTGAGGCCAAAAAGTGGTAGCCGTATAGTTGCCGGTTTTGGATTTCCGGACACGAAATGGCACATAACATACGTAATAAGCAAACTTGTAATACGCGACAATATACGAACTGTAGTCGGTCATGACTTTTTAGTCGGCTTTGCAAAAACTAGTAATTATCGTGACACGCGTTCGTCTCGTTTGCTTTTGAATTGAACTTTCTGAGTCGGAGCTTGGAGCAATCATTCCACTCTCATGATGATGGACACCGTCATGATCACAAACTATCAGACAGGCTATTTTTGTTATCCGTCTGCTCTGATGAGCGAACATACGTTACGACTAAACCATATTGTGCTACGGATGGTGTGCAGCAGAACATGATTCCATCTGGTGCTCAAATTCTGGCCGTAAGGATAAAACGCATATGCTGTATAATATCTCATAGTAAGTAGTATCGTGGGGTAATTAATTATTTCGAATCCAGATTCATTTATTACTTATTATTCACGAGTAGAGAGTAGATTACTATAATTACATTAAAGACTTGAAGACTGGCACGTGCAAGTTTCATGCGGAACGAAGTTGCTGAAGTTCTCAAAATCTGGAAAATTTATTTTTGGTAATAAACAGGGTTTCCCATTTGGCATTTGACAGTTTTTCGAATATTTGGGAATTCCAATTTTGCTAATACGTAAAGCTAATGCTTATTAACTACCGGAAGCATGAAATGTTTGAAAAGGAAGTTATTGCGATTGATCTGTTTGTCTGTCTGTGTGTCTGTGTGTCCGTTTGTCTGTAAACACTATAACTTTCCTCCACGTTGACCGATTTGGTTCATATTTTGCATGTTGATACCTATGGTGATTCTAAAGATCGGTATTGATTTTGGGGCTCCGGGGCCCAACCCCAGGGTAACGTCCCCCATGCATCCTTATGGGCAAAAATCTGAATATTATGCTGATCATTTTTTGTCATAACACCGTGGGCCAATTCGACCAACTGTCGGAGTGATGGCTCCATGAACCTCACGGGTCACAGGGTCACGAAAGGGTAAAAATATATTATTTCGGAAATTCATCGAAATTAGTGTTTGGGAAGGTAAACTGAGTGCCAAATGTCTCAATTTCACACAAAATACGTTTCCGGTAGTTTTTTAATTCGGCTTTACACCCGTCCTAGTTATTTCAAAACAATTTTGTAAAAAATTGGTTATTAGTTTTTATAACTGAAAAATCGATTATCATATTTGAGGAGATATGCAATTACAACTGAGTACAATAAATTTGAAGCGGAAGGAAACAATCTAAATTGCTCCCATCCGGCAAACCCACAAAATGATTTGCTAAACTAAACTAAAACTATGTGAAAATAATATGCCATAAAATATCAAATGTATCGCACGTGAGAAGTAAATTTCTTGTCATTTCGATATCAATATTATTCGGATATAGGGTATATTAATTCTTCTAGTTTCATCAAGTGGAAAACCCTGCTACCGGAAAGTATCATATCTCCGATGAGCATGTCGTCGCATTAATATTTCAAATACATGACACTCCCAGTATATGCATGCCTGTATACATTATTGATTAACTGAAGAGTATTGATTAAACTTTTATCTAGAATAATTTCGAGTCAAATACTACTGCCCGGATCAGACTTGATTTTTGCGTTAAATTAAATTGTTTTTTCCTTAAATTTTTCAATATCAAAATATACAAGGATGCCAAGAAAAGACTAGGAAACGAGAAAAAAATATTGTTCACATGCTGCTCATTTTCACCAAAACCGTCAAAAATGTTTCCATTTACGCTGCAATGTGCTAAAACCATTTACGCATTAGATATGTGCAAGTGCATAGTGTGTAAGATCGTCCTAGTACTAAAGTACATGTACGATGAAATGTCCTGGAAATAATAGTTTGAAATTATTCTCTTTGCATAAGTGGGTAGTTCCAAAAATACTTTTATGCACGCGAAAAAACCGGGCTTTGTCATTTAGGTATATTCTTTTTCCTGGAATTGAAAAAGCTTTTCCTGGTTACAATTTCCAAAATTATATAAACGATGATATTATGTGGATATGAGAAATTGCAACATAGTAAGTGCATACATAGATGGGTATTGCATCGGACGAAGCCAAAGCATACATGTTCATATTATGTATCTACGCTTCCTAAAAAGTTCAATCTGTTGTGCTGGAAAAAGTCCATGTTATCATCAAATATTCATAGATTTTTTGAGCGAGCAACGAGTAAATCGCAATTTAATTTCACAAATGAAATAATACATTACCGATTTTACGTAAAATGAAAATGTAACTAGTAAGGTGTAAAACCTTTAATATATAACTACCGGAAGCTATATTTGACTATTATACTATGTCTAAGAAGCTCAAATTTAACTTCCTAATTGATTTGCGAAGTAAAAAATTTTGATGACTGCGGACCCCGTACCTTCGACGCCCCGCCCTGCCGCCATTTGACCGATTTAGCCTATGGTGCTTTGACAAAAAATGATCGCCTTGAGTTCCTCTATCCATTTATACAATAAAAATTTTTGACGCCTTGGTAACCCGTACCACCCCCAAGACGTCGACCCTCGTATTTCCGGTCAATGCCGAGGTGCATGGCTGAAAATCAATAGGTGCCGTGTCATGATGCCAAGGTACCTCTATACCAAATTTGAGCCAAATCGGTCAACGTGGAGGGAAGCTAGAGTGTTCACAGACAGACACACAGACAGACAGACAGAGAAACAGATCAATCGCTATAACTACCTTTCAAGCATTTCATGCTTCCGGTAGTTAATAAGCCAGTATGCACTGCTAATACTTTGCAGAAGCTCCAGACCATTTCAAAATCAGCTTGAGCAGGAGTCTAATTCTATCGTTGAAGTTAATTATCTTTCGCATCATGTATTCAGGGTGGCTGTATAACGCGATTGGGTTAAACCAGTTGTTTAGTGACAAATTCCGGAGATGTCCGCTCCGATGGGATCCCAACAATCATATATGGTTCATCGACAAAAAATTGGAAACTAATTTCTGCAAATCGGAGATCGAAATAAAGCTACTGGCACTCGCAATTTACCTCTGTTTTTGGTTTTTCGGTTTTAGCGTTCCCCACTTTTACAAATTTCACGAAATGGCGCTACACTTTGTCGCAATTTCCGCTCTGCTTTTTGGCATCTACATGGACTCGTTAACAGCTCGCTGTTTGGATGGCTTTGTCACGTCTTGGAATTGGTTGGACCGAAACTGCAGGGAATGGATGGCTCGACATGGTAAGCAAATTTACGTTTTTCTATCATTTTAGTAAAGCTGCAGCAAAGTTGCTTCCAATCATTTTATACTTGTTATCTGAACATTTGCAAAATGCATTTATAGAATACGTCACCATGGACAAACATTTGGGGATTTCGGCACTTGTGTTCAGCGTCAGTCATTGCGCAATGTTTATCCTCACATCACTTGTCACAGTATACATTGATGTGGATCCGCTTTCATTTCCACTGAAATTATTACACAACTTGAGTCACTTTGACACACTATCGAATCCGGCGCTTAGAACTGCTCGATATATTTTGTCCACTTGGTATCTACAAACGATAATCGCAGGCTTTAGAACAACATTGCTGACGTATTTGTCGCTCGGAGCAAAGAGAACTGCGCTTCTTGGTTTGGTACTGAGAGATCACGGCGTTCCCTCCGTAAACATTGTTAGATTATATCGAGAATATACAATTGCCCTTCGGCATATGAAAACATTTGACAGTATACAAATCGGACTGGCATTTACCAATGCCTATGTATTCGCCCTGTTTGGCATAATGTTTGCATTGATAGGCTGGATGAATGGGAACTGGTCCATGTGCTTGATTTCGCTTCCTTGTGTGTTGTTCCCTGGCGTATGCCTGCATTTGCAGTTCAAAATGGGATGTCCGCAATTTGAGATCAGCAAGCGGATACTGGAAACTTGGAGATATGAATCTGCTAATAGAGGAGAGTCCAAGTTTCTGAGGAAAACGATTGCGAGCTTACCCAAAGTTGCGCTTCCTGTTGCAAATATTGGTGTGATGGATTTTGATATCAAGTGCTATTTTCTTAATAGGTTTCTGCTCAGTTTGTCGGACGTTGCTGTTGCTACGAGGCAAATGCAAACCTGAAATTCAATAAATAATATACTGGAGGAAATAAAATATTTCATACAAGCACAACCTCACCTAAGTGTTAATTAAATATATAATTACAATCATTTAGTAATCAAAACTCGAGCAATTACTTTAAATATGTAAAATAGGAAACGTAGGCATACGGAAACCAGAAGTAAATATATATGTACCTTTAAGCAAGGTACTCTTCTCTTTTGAAATAAATTGAATAATTTAATACGTATTCCACGAGCGAGCTGACTACATACTACCGTATATACAGAATCGGTAGCTACACCAATTCAATTTTATATAAATGTTTAGGTATTATTATATTTCGGGAGTCGGCGTAACAGTTTTTAATAAACCGATTCTACAGAATGTTGGAAATGGATTTTTTTTTTCGATTTTGCTCGCCAAATTATTTTCATTATTTTAGTTTATCTAATAGTTTTACTTAATGCGGAAAACATGTAAAGCTTTTACGATCACACGGAAGAGTTTCTGGCCTGCCTAAAATGTTCCACTATAAGTTGTTATTCATACTTAATGAAATTAGAAAATTAATTTTTTGAAAGTTGCTTTTTCGTTTAAAATTGGCTGCCAGGGTTAATAATAAATACCTAGAAGACCTACATCAATCAACACATAAGTAAACATAGTTTTAGAAACCCAATTTATTTATGCGTGGTTATCTGTGGCATTTACGAAATGTGTTTTGTGTCATATATGTATGTTCGTGTTATGTATATTTATTTAGTGGCATCTTCAACACATGCCAGAAATGAATGTTTGAAATGTATAATGCTAATGAAGACACTTATATTGTCATTTGGATATACAAGATTCAGCCCTTACTGGAAGGGAAACTTATACTGGAGTGGTATATCGGGCAGCATTTGCCTGGAATATCAAGTATTGATGCAAATTGCTAATCTGACCAAAATAGAGTAGCAATGAATACGAAATTTGACAAAGTATTTCTAGCAAGCTAAATCAATAATTTCATGGGAAGGAATATCGAACACGAATGTGAAGTTAGGCCAAATATGCTACATTCCAATGCATTGACAAACGTTTAGTGGACTCATGATGTAGTAGGAACGTAAAGCTAAATATTCAAAAGCTACTCACTGAATATGACTAATAAATGTGTAGCTTATTTGCGGAACTGTTCTCAACGTTTACATACAATTTGTGTATCCTCACGAGTGAAATTTAAAACCCCGAACAAATCCAATCATTCTGGAAATACGAACTACAGCAAACCGTTCATAATCTACTACAAGTTTGCATACTATTCATGCTATCTGCCATTTAAGCTACGCGAAACTGAGGACGGGAAAGTTGTGGCGACCAAATGCATCTACCAACAGGTACTATTCATGATTTATACAAATCCAACATAAAAATATTTCAGACGGTAAATCTAAGAAACACAAATTATGGACGTATTTTTAGGTGGTTTGCTTCATGTTCGTCTGTGCTCGAATATATTACACCGCAGGCGGGGTGTACCGAGATTTCAAGAAACTGTATCGCAGTAGATTGGAATTCCCTGGAGACCCAGTGGCATATGGGAATGTATTTTGCATTTGTGCTACATTGGCAGTGGACATCATGCACTTCAGCTTCTGGATGACCAAATCACATCTACGATTCATCAATCAATTTATTAGGCTTACGACCAAGATTGTCAATTGCGATGTCACAAGACCAAAGAGAACGGTAAAAATGTCATTTAGGAACATGATTTGAAAATATGATTTTCTTTACCACCGTTTATATTTTAGACCCGGCTGACATTTATGACTTCCCTTGGGATTTTCATAATATTCACTGGAATGGTGGTCGGACCGATGATTACTGCATTCGCGACAACACCTCTGCATCGAGGTTATCTGGCATACAAAGTAATCGTCACGTGGTTCGACGGAAACATTGGTCCAGATACTGGGAAGAATACTAGCTATCAGAGCAAAATATTTGCTTTCCTCTCGTACCGAACCCTCTTCCTAATCGTCTCTATTCAATATACTTGCACGATGGCATGGCAAGTGATTTCATACGGCATATATTTCCTCATTGCTATGGAGTTCTCAAAAGTTGTCAAAAGGGATGCATCACTCGTCGCAGGATGCTATCGTGACGTCTGGAGAATTGTCAGGATTGACAATCAGTTTTTCGGAGGATGGCAAGCGGCATTGACGATCTTGAATATCGTGCATGTATCAAAGTATGTGGTTCCGTACAGCTACAAACACAACGAGCAACAAACGCTGCCACTATCTATATACATTACGTTTCAATTCGCGGCCATATTCTCCAAAAGCATTCTCGCCGCAGTACTGTCCCGAGAGGTACTAGATTACGGATCATTATTCTGAAACTATTCATGTACATGCATGCTAGCGACATGATAGTATGAGTAACACTTTTTTTCTGTTTCAGATGAAAAAAATACGCGTGGCATTAAAGAACACCGCAATGAGGAAAACTGAAAACGGAAATATAGGTGGATTGATGGCGCACTGGAGTACCAATGGAAGCTGCTGCATTAGAGCTAAAATATTTCCTATGAATTTCGGCTCCATATTCCAGGTAAGTACTTCTAAACGGATCGTGCTGAAGTCAACATTTGTGTTAAAATGCTTAATATGACTAGCCTATTTTCTTTGTTTTGAAGTTTTTGATGACAATGATGATGTTGTTAATGCTGCGTGCTACACCACCTTGCTAATAATAATTTGTTGACCGTCAATGATCATTGCAAACAACACACAAATTAACAATGCTGTTTCTCTCACCATTTACAATTGGCCCAACTACACACCTATAATACTTAGTTCCTGGCACCAAACCAATTACCGATAATGTGTCGGTGGCCTATTTAAAATGTAAATGCAGTAAACTACATGTCACCGTAACGAATTTCAATCGATAGTAAGCGTGGAATAATATGTATCTTCAAAAATTTCAAATTCAATATCTTTTTCAAACAGCAAATTTTAGTAAATGAACATAATAATTTGCATTTTGTATTTCCGAATATTGAATTTATAAAATTTGTTTCATAAATTTATTCAAAATGGGTTACATGGCGGTCCCCTTAAGCTACTCAAAATAGTTTTGTCTAAAAGTTATGTATACTTACTAAAGTTTAACATACTTGTCGTTTTATTTTATAATAATATTTTTCCTTAAATTTGAATTTTTTGGAGAAAATCACTAATTAAACCTAGCAAATGGAACAATTGTAATTGGCCTAGATTCATTGTATACGACTTCAAGACACAAAAACCATGGGCACATTATGCACGATCAGAGCACATCATAAGTTGTTGCTGCCTATAAAACCTATATAACAACTTTATATATCAGTGGATGAAGGGAAAAACAATTGTTTGGCAATTATTTATGATCACGCAAACTCCCTAGCAATAGCAAATACCTATCTTCAGCATGATTAATTTTTCCTCCTTCAACAGAAAATTGAATTCCGTTAATCGATATACTATACTGTTAGATCTGCAACCATACCTTTCGCCCGATTGTTGAAGTTTCAGTTCTGATGTCAGCTGTGAATATTCTCTTACAAGTTACTCGGAGAGAAGCTTGCAAAAATAAATGTTTTCATTTTGAGAAAAACTATACTTCTATGGGAGAAATACAGAATACAGTACTTGCGTTAGCCACATTATAAATTTTGAATCTATTCCATATTGGAGACATAAACAGTTATTACACTATGTAACAATTTTATAAGTTCACTTTGACTTTTATACGTTCGGGTAGATTTCTTGTAATGTGCGACCGACTTAGGCCAAACAAATAGTATGTGGTAAACACTTGGACAGTACCTATACGTATGCAAAATTTCGTCCCACGGCGGTTGCATTTGTGGGTATGGCGCCCTGTAACACAAATTGTACCATAAATGTGGCTGTCACGATATTATAAGTTCACCCTTATTTACGTGGAGAACGTTCAGAAATACCAACTGAATGCAATCAAAGCTAGTATTTATAAGTTATAACCATCTGTCACATAAATGTGTATTTTGTCATGAATTTTGTGGGGTAATGTGGTGGTGCTGGAGACGCTCCAGGACCAATGCGGTCATTTTTGTTTTCAGCGTGCCCAAGCACGCCTTTCTCGTTTACTTTTCAAGTGAATCTGCTCTGCACGTGCAGAGCAGATATAAAATACATAGAACCAGAATCCCAGCAGCAGCACCACCACCGCTCCAACTTTTACTCTTCTCTTAGAATCCGTCTACTCTGGCCACATAAACTGTGGAGCTCCAACGAGAGCAATTAAAAGTTAACTTGGCCAACGGCCACTGATTGTTATTTGAAAACTGATTCGTGTAAATAAATATCTGGACAGTTAAAATAATTAAAATCGTCGTCTGAAATTTGGCCTGCGCTTTTATTTAGCACGTAATCCTGATCCGAACCTCTTTTGAAACGTAGTTGTGATGAGCGTATTGGGCAAGCAGTGAAAACCGTTTGATTTATACGGACATAACTTTCATAAATAGCTCAATATCCCAAATTTACTGGCGAACCTGCCAGGATTACGGCGTTAATTATTGTGCAGTGTAATATTTAAAACTCAAAATGTCTGAAAAGAATTTTCCCGCGTTTGTCGGAAAGACAGAAAAAGAACAGAAGGAAGAGAAAGATCCGTTCACTCTCAGCGTTCAAGAAAAGGCAGCGCGACTAAGTACTGCTGAGGAGAGCAGTGCTGAACCAAAAGTCATCAAGAAAGCTGACGTACAGGTGGTCACCACCCGAACCATGTTGGAGGTTGCCGGGAGGAATCTAGAAGAGGCGTTGGTAGATCCAGATCAAGATGAGCTCCGGTATGCGTTAAGTTTCTACAATCTCCAATTCTCCAAGTATGACGCTGCAACCAGCAGGTTAATGGAGCAATATGTCAAGGAGCACAACACCCATGACCTGGCAGTGTTGAGTAGAGAAGTTGGTTTTGTCACCCTGAGGAATGTCAAAAATGAACATGAAGCCAACAAAATTTTAAATCCGAGCGAACCACAAGATAAGCCAGCGTCTGATCAGCGACCAGCAACAACCACAACAACCGCATCAGACAGCAGTATCAAGCTACTGCTCCCGAAGAGAGAACTACCCCAGTTCACTGGAGACATACGTGAGTACTTGGCATTCTGGGCATCATTCTCAGAAATCGACAGCGATGTGAACTTATCACGAATCGATAAGTTCCACTTTCTACTGCAATCCACTAAGGATGGATCACCAGCGAGGAGACTACTCAAGAGTTTCCCATTTTCCAGCAATAACTACAACCCGGCACTCCAAAGTCTCAAAGATAGGTTTGGGCGAAAGAACGTACTTGTGAAGGTCTACGTTCGAGATTTGCTACAACTCGTCATAGAAGCCTCCACAGGAAAACAAGTCGACTTTGGTGACCTCGTCACCACAATCACCTCTCAGATCCGAAATCTGGAATCCCTGGGAGTCACACAGTATAAGTGTGCCCAAGTACTTTACCCCGTTGTGGAGTCGTGCCTGCCTCAAGACGTCCTCCAAGCGTGGCAAAGGAGTTCATCATTCAAAGAAGAATTGACGGACCTTATCGAGTTCCTCCAAACAGAAGTCAATAGTCACACCGAGAGGGCTTTGGCTCATTTTCAACTTGGTGGAGGAAACAACAACGGTGGTAGCAACAAGCCCCCAAAAAGGCAACAGCAAAATGACAAGGATGTGGCCACCACATCATCATTCTATAACAGCAACAGTGGCGGTGGTAAGCAGAACGGCGGCGCTGGAGGCGCAAACTCAAACAACAGGTCATAGTGCGTCTTCTGTGAAAAGGGGAACCACTCGTCAATAGAATGTCGGCGGGCAATGGGAATGCCCCTCAATTCGAAACGAGAAATTTTGAGGAACAAAGGATTCTGTTTTTCCTGCTTGAGGAAGGGAGGTCACACAGCTCGAGACTGCAAATCAAAGGCAAAATGTTCCATTTGCGGGAGAAGTCACCACAACGTAATGTGTGGTAACCTCGACATGGCGCTGGAAAAATCATCGTCCCCTCCACAAGATGACTCCTCCAAACAACCCGAATCAACAAAGATGGACGGTGCTCCTTCTACACCAACAACGCCAAGTGGAACTACTTCAATGGCCAATTCATTTCAATCGAAGAAACGAAGAAATGTGAGAGCAGTGCTTGATGGAGGATCCCAGAAATCATACATACTTGGAAGTCTGGCTGAACTCCTCCAACTCCAGAAAGTGGGCGAAGAAGAAGTCGTCCATCAACTTTTTGGAGCAGTAAAATCTACACCACAGAGACACAATATAGTAAAAGTATTTGTGTCTGATTTGAACGGCAAAAATAATTGCAACTTTGATGTTTCTACTAGTGAACAGATTGCAGTAGAACATGACCAACTCCAGTAGTACTCCAATCGAGCTCATGATCGGAAACGACATTTCACCTAGACTTTACAACGGGCGCCGGTGTGATTTAAATTATGGTCCTGTTGCTATGGAAACCCTCTGGGGATGGGTGTTGGGAGGAAAATGTCCAACAAAGAAGGTCAGCACCACCAACACCATGCTCGTCACTAACTTACTTCAAGTTGAAGGGAACCCTCTCTCAGCCCTGTGGGAGTTAGAAGCAATTGGAATTACTGATCCTGCTGTGAAAGAAGATAAAGAAGAATTAGCAAAAGCAACACAACAGCATTTCGATAAGACGGTCAAGCAGCTCAGTAATGGCAGGTACCAAGTTTGTCTGCCTTGGTTGACGGAGGGCAAGAAGAAACTCTCATCAAACTTTTTTTCCGCATCCTGTCGCCTCCGCAGCCTAATCAAGAAATTACAAGAAGAAGGATATTTACAAAAATATGACGACCTGTTCCGAAAATGGGAAGACGACAAGATGATTGAGGAGGTGGTCAACACGGAGAATCTAACCGAGAACGTGTACTAACTGCCGCACCGAGCTGTTGTGAAAATGTCCAGCAGCACAACTCCAATAATGCCCGTATTCGACGGTTCAGCAAAGACGAAAGGTGGTCTGTCCTTAAATGACTGCCTGGACAAAGGCCCGAATACTTTGGAATTGATCCCGCACATCCTGACGGGGTTCCGGCTGTGGAAATATGGTGGCATTGCAGACGTACAAAAGGTCTTTCAACAAATAAGCATATCACCGGAGGATCGTGACTACTTGCGCTTCCTCTGGCTGGACCTTGCAAGCGGGCGACAGAAAATCTACAGACACCGGCGGGTGGTTTTTGGGGTCACCAGCAGTCCCTACCTACTTTAGGCAACACTACGACACCACCTGAAGAAAGCGAGCGGAGCTGACGCTGACGTTGCAGAAAAGCTGTTAAACTCTATTTATGTTGACAACGCTGTGCTCTCCTTCGACTCCCTCGAAAAAGGAAAGGATATCCAAAATACAGCAACGTCCCTCCTCCTTCCAGCCAAGTTCAACCTGAGAGGATGGGAGTTTGGCCCACGAGAAAAAGAAATAACCTTACCGGTTCTCGGGCTAAAATGGAACTTGAAAGAAGACACTCTTGCTTTGGATGTCTCAACAGTCAGCAAGAAGATAGAAATGCAGCCCACACTACGACATCTACTCAAGTCTGGTTCACTCCATTTACGACCCACTTGGAATTGCAAGTCCCTTCACTATATTGGGAAAACTATTGCTCAGAAGATGTCATGAAGAAAAGGTCGGGTTAGACACCAAACTACCCGAAGAATTGTCAACGGACATTTTGAAGTGGGCAGTACAAATCCCCACACTGGCCGACAATCAAGCGGATAAAGAGTTCTTTGATTCTCACCCTGATGAATATACAACTGTTTGGTATCTAGGCCACTACAGCAATAATGAACGATATAACCAAATTTTGAATTATCTGCTAAATTGTCAACCACTGAAGGAGATCATATTTGAAAATGCACAAATGTCAACCGCGAATCCGCATGATAAACTGTCTATGGGTTTGTCATCTCTCTGGCAAGTGGTATTGCGCAACTATTCATTGGTATCAAGGAACGAAACCGCATTTTGTCTCCAAAGCGACCCAGATGCGGCAGGCATCCATTTACATAGGGACTCGTCTGACAATGAATACAGCTCATGATTATTTGTGTCCCCAAACATTCGCTCAGATTCATACTTTTTCCCAGTGTACTATACGGACACCGTCAACGAGCTACGGTTTGTCAGCTGCGGCGGAGGAAGGGATATGGAATCTGTACGGTTCAGTGAACTTGTGTCCTCTTACCAATATATGGTTTGGTTGTGTATGTTGTGCTCTACCAGGCTTATATCAAAAGTGGTAATGACAATGCGACCACCTCGAGGCACACATTTTAAAGATGTGATCGCCTATCTCGCAAAAGTGCTACCGGAACAAGGCGGCCCATTCCCGGAAAGTTTGATGAAAGTGTACAGACTACGATATGTAGCGATTGCGTACCTTCTGACCGGAGTTATCCTGAGCAACGCATACAAAAATCGGAACGTCTATAACATGATACTTCCAAGAAATGCACAACCATATCAATTGATTGATGAACGTGTAGCCGATAATTTCACAATTATAGCCAGAATGATGCGGGTTGACATAAAGCTTCAGAAAAACAAAGTTTTGCCCTCAGTGTTCCCGTACATCAATAAAGACGGAAGCCCTAGGATGCACATATTTGACAGACATAGAATCCAAAGTACATGGAAAGATTCATTTAAGATTATCTACGGACATTCCGAAATATACGATCTGTTTGACCAGATGAAACGCAACATCAACTACTTGAGAAAGAGGTATTTTTATATTTATAGGAGAACCAGTTTCCATTCAAAATTAGTCTCGGTGGTCGCCAAGACATTTCAAGACATGTGGCCATCTGTTCAAAGACGACACGTCAAGAAGGACACTACATATCCCGAAGATTTGAGAAAGTTGTTGCTAATGAAGGAGGATGACTTGCTTTATGAAACGTTAGCAAATTGCTCCCGGGTTGCTGTAATACTTCCGCGCTATATTGCAAACCAACGTGCAAGGGAACTTCAAAAAGTGAATTCGAAGAACAATATCCACGTCGGCTCACAAGAGCTTATGAATCTTTCAATTGTGTTCAGTATTTCTGGAATGGTTCACCAGAATGTAATCAGGAGACGCAACGGATTGTTGTCTTCTGGAATTTGGGACTGGTGGCCAAAGTTTGTTATGGAGAGTGGGATATTTAGTCCCGTTTCAGGAGGACGGCCGGGAATGAAAGCTCCAAGCATGACCGGAAACGTGCAAATGATATTCATAGTATTGTCGGCTGGACTTGCAAGTTGTTTTGTAATCCTTCTGGTAGAATTTATGCCGCTTGCGTTTGTAGCATTACAATGGCATGTCCGAAAATGTTGGCGGAATCTTGCATCATATTTTTCAACATGTCTCATGGCGTTTCAAGCCAAATGCTCTACAATATATATGCGAGGAGCCCGATTAATACATCTATAATGAAGCGGCTATCACGTAAATGTTTGTTTAGTAGTTACCCGGCGAAGAAAATATACCTAAATAAATATTAGCAGCACATACCTATATAAGTACCCCATTGACCATTGGAACATTATTGGTAAAGTAGATATTTAGATCATCGGTTTTATGGTTAGCACCGTTACATCATTTTTACCACCTGATCAAACATAACCATAACTGAACTAAAGAGTATGATCCATGGCAATACTTGACCATGTAAAACATGCTACATATTGACACGCCAATCCGAGTTCGGAACATAGTTTAAATTAGACTCATTTTGAACAAGGTACGAATCAACAATTCAACTTATGTTCCAATCCGTTTCCTTAACGATTAATGTAACCAGCTCACGATCAAACTAATTACAATAAATATCTCGTTTCAACGAATGAAGTACCATATCCGTAACGAATACATATCATCTCCACGGGAATTAAATTTTAAAACATTGTCATATAAGACATTTCTAGGATCACCTGGAATTGTGTTCATATTCTACATTATTTTATATGTTTGCGAGCTGCATGAGAAATATATACGGAAAATATAAAGCAATTAGAATACTCTCAAGCGGAAGCCAAGTGGCGCATCACAACTAATCAATATATTGATATCTCTTCTCCACGATAATTCAACGTGACTACCTCTATGATGAGTTATTTTTGAAAATGAGAATTAAGTTGAATATATATCAATGTTCAAAAAAATGGGAAACATTGTATTCAAAACTGGAGAAGCAATGTTTCCAGTGGAAACTTTCCACAGACACAGACCCACTTGGAAACACGCAAACCTGTCCGTCACATTGCTGTGTTCTCCAAAATAACAGATGCGCATTGAAATCTATCGATTGTGATATGCACAATTGCATTCCAGTAATGTCTAGAATTTATGTTCCAGGAAACATTTTAAATATTGCCGATAACTAGTATTCACGTTGAAAGCATTGATATCCATCCTTTCTGGTTAATTACTACACAAAACCAAAAAAATGTAAGACGTTTTTTTGTGAAATAAGGATGATGATTTGCTTTATAAAACGTTAGCAAATTGTTCCTGAGCTGCCGTAATTTGTCCACGTTACCTTGCCACTCAACGTGTAACAATTCAAGCTTAGAAATGATATGTTCGTCGGCTCCCATGAAATCATGAATCTTTAAATTGTATACAGCATTACAGGAATGGTTCATCAGAATGTAATGTGATGTGTAACACAATGCTCTGCTTTTCTCTGGGGATTGGGAGTGGTGGCTAAAATATGCAATGGAAAGCAGCATATTTCATCCATTTTCCATCACCCGACTGGAAATTACATGGCCCGGAGCCTCTGTAATTTTTCTATTGCAATTTACCCCAATAATAAAAGAGAATAATATTTGGAACAATGATGATTAATTCATGTTTCTGGTCCATCTAGGGTAAAAATAAACTGGAAATCAAAGCAACAAGCACAAATATTTATTTTGACTCCTATCTCCTAATGGAAATAATTTTAAATGCTGACTACTTGTGCGATAATAATGTAGGACAATAAAGGAAAAAAGTAATTAATTAAGTCCAGGGTAAGTAATTAATACAGATTACAATGACACATCTATGTTATTCGCGAATGTATGCATTGTTTTTTATTCTAGAATTCATCAAGATACTTCATCGAAAGCCAGGAGGCATGGCGGACTGGATCGATATCTTCCTAAACATTCCCGTTCGGCATATTACACCATTGTCAGTCCTTGCACCAATTTCATTTTGCTTTCTCCACGCGGTCCCAATGTGGATTCTTGGAATATTTAGCAACCACTTGTTCGGCGTTCCATTATTACCAAAAACTAGCGCATACTATTGGCCATTGTTTCTTGTCCGATGTATCGTGCTCGTACCTTTAGCCACGCCAATTGCTACAAATATTAGGACCTTTAACCTGTTCTTCATACAAATTTCTCTAGAATTTATCGAAAGGCTTTCGCATATCGGAGACCGCGTCTCCGAATCTGTCGAATCGGCTATTACACAGTACAAAACCTGTCACATTTGGTATCGCAATTTTTGCCCGTTGGGCGATGATGCAGTTTGGCCAACACTACTCGCTAGTTTCTTCATATCAGTTGCTAGTGTGATTATTTTGTGTATGGTGTCAAATTTGGGATTTCAAGCGCGCTAATAATTGGCGGATTTGCGGACATTATATTCATACTTAATTCCGTGATTATATTCAAAATTACACAATGGATTCTCCATTATTGTGAAAAAAATATTCGCCATTTTTGGAACTCGGCGATCGAACTTGAATCCGGCGAATCCAAAGGAAAGAAAGTTGATTATTAGGGAGTTGAGAAGTTTATTTCCGATGCAAATTAAAATTGGATGCGTGGTATACGTCACTAGTTCCTTTGAATGCGGTTACTTTGATATACTTATTCAATATATTGCCAATGTCAAAACCTATTAAATATGTGGATAGAAAATGGATGAGTCGTTTTAATTCTATTAACACCATGATTTCAGATATGAATCACCTGAATTGCATACTTTTGATGAGAATTCTAATTTTAAACGTTTTAAAATCCACAAATTCATGGGTGGAGATAATAAATAAATTTTATCATGAAATATATTATTACAGTATATACCTCTACTTGCTGCCAAGAAATGCAATTTTACATTTTGGAATACATTTTAAATTGTATTTTATGCTTTTAATAAATTAGCATAGCTATGGTGGACACTATCTCCTTGTTCATGCTTTCAACGTAGCCGGTACACTCTCAAATACCTTTTAAATTTTTAATAAATTAAAATTGTTTTTTGTAACGAAATCCAATATGCAACCATAAAGGAATATACAGCTGTATTCCCATCAACGAAAAAGAAGTTGACTCTAAAAATATTAACATTTGAGCAAGAATTTCGTTTAATTTTATGCGAGCCTGTACGCTTTATCAGTAATGGAAAGTTACAGTTAGAAAAGCTTATCGATTACGCGGAAGTACGAAAGCAAAAAATTCTATTTATGCAGCAACTTTATTTTAAATATTTAAAATGCTAATAATTTTTTATGTCAATTCGGTATACCTCTATACTGACGAAATCATATACCTCCTCACACATTCGTTAATAATTTAGTTTACATGGATTCAACATTAAAATTTTAAAGTTAAAGCAACTCAAGTTGTCCATATTTCATTAACCATTCTAGGAACAATAACTAAATATTTGTTTTTTAGATAAAAGCTTCCGATAAGTAGTTAAATTTTAAAGAACGAAAACCCCCAACTTATTAGTAATGCATACACGTGCTCAAGAAATATTTTGGTAGTGAATAAACGCCTACCTAAAGTAGTCAGGCATGCTATCTATTGATACCAATTATTCGCAAATTTCATTTCGCGTGTAGCGGATGATCATAAATTGGCATACGGTTTCATTAAGCAATATGATTCATACGTCTCCTGGATTTCAAGCTGAATATTTTTTTTGAAATATGATAACTACCCAATACTATCAATACGCAATTAAAAATGGCCACTCCATTGCAGTGGAAAGCTTACGACTTTTACCAACACATTTCTGGAAACCTTCTCTATTCGTACAAGCTATCAATGGACACCAAAACTGAGAAATTGAGTTATACCAGTAATTCCAGAAACACACGAAAATTGATTCCGTCCTATTTCTCACTCTTTATTACCTTAATCGTCGTGTTGATGAATTTGGTTATCGTGATTAGATTTTTCGGCACCACTGACACAGTTCCCATTGAAATTGTATTGCTACATATCGCAACGGGCTGTAAATTTTCGTCGGAAATAGGCCTCAACTTTGTCGTTGTAATATACTGCGACCAACTTGCCGAGGCCACTAATAAGCTGTATCAATTTGACAGACGACTCAGGAATGAAACCATGGAAGTTGGCTTTGCGAGGGGCATATCTGGACGGAAGTTAATTTTGGGCGGTAAAACATATTTTATAAATTACGTGACGTGCATTTGCGTCCAAAAATTTAATTATTAATTAATATCGTTTTAGAACTGCACCACCTTGTAACGCGAAATGGATCAGCCGATATTCTCGGATTGGTATTGCACGCAATCGTTTTGATCGAAATGTGCAACGTATTTAGCTTTGGCATGTTTGTTGTGATTGGTAATGGGGACCCGCTTCACCAAATACTAGAAATATTTTACCCGGGTCTGAGCCGCCACATTATATTTATTATAATCCGTATTGTTACAATGTATTTGACAGTGATTGATGCTAACAGAACATTTGCCATCCTGACACTATTTGCTCTTTTCCAACTACATTTGTTCATCAACTGCATGAATGTAATTTCCAAATTACCGCTAAACGACAGAGCGCTAAGATGGTTTGTAGAACTGCAAAACATCAACAACATTGGCGCAAATCCGACTCGCTATGTAGTTGGATTATTCATGACGACCGGATTCGGCCTAGGACTTCTTTGTACATGGACTGCTTGTGTGGGATGGAAATATTTTACGCCATTCATCTACGACAATTTCTGCATTGCCGCTTTGCATATATTCACAATCATGTTGCAGGTTTTGCCTAGGCTAGAAAACTGTCACGAGTTTAGAGTGATGGTGAGCTACCAGAGCTCACACATCATCATCATCGTCATAATCAAGCAAAGCATGTATGTAGGTATTACAGGAATAATTCTGGAAAGCATCTCAATTAAGACAATGATTAATACAAAGAGACTACGTCACCCAAGCCAAGCAACACAAATACGATATTTAAGGCAGAGATAACAACTGAAACGAGTTAGTGTAATGGTTGCACGACAGACCAGATATCTTTAAGAGTGAGCTATAAGCGTGGTTCTATTCCCACATTCGCCTCTTTTTTACTCTCTGATCTTAAAGATCATCACTTAAAGTGCCACAGGGCTAAGCCGAGTACACTTAAAGTGAAAAGTTAATACAGTGACGCCTCCTTACAAGTAATCTAAGCAATTAATTCAGTGCCACGAAGTAAATAATTAGTGACAGAGACACATAAAATTTTTTGGGGTCTTTTGCTGCAGAATCCAGTATCTAGGATTATTGCAGACTCCCCATTCATTACTTTTTACTGCGATTCTCTCAGAGCAACTCTGAGAGGATGCCGGGGTGCCGTAAGGCCATCAGCATACCTACCCCGTACAAACACCGAGCCGAGTAGGATTAGTCAGCCTTTAGAAGCTGCTGAACGGTCACCCATCCAGAGCTTCCTTGCTTGGTTTTTGCTTAACTTCTCGCAACGCGAGAACTCTAGCCCTCTGACCAAGCGGGCTGGCTGACAGAGACACATAAGTAGTTCCCAGTTTCAGCGTTAAAAGGGGCGGTAGTAGTGATGGTGAGCAAGCAGAGCTCACACATCATCCTCCAGATTCAGCTACGCATGTAGGTATTACGAGAACAAAGCGAGACAAGCATCTTAAAATAATTAGGGATATAATCAGTAATAGTGATTAATACTACGACAATACGTCATCCTGAGCACACAACAATAAGACGATATATGAGACAGAGATTGACACTGATGGCAATGTTGTGCAGTGGTAGCACGACCATCCGGTTTACGGTAAACAGTCTGTTTGACCGTTTCAGAAAGACGCTGGGGTATCTATTTTTTGTCATCACGGAGCCTATTGACAAGTACAATCTGGAAATCAGATGATCGCTAGTTGCGTACACTATATGTTGCATATAAACATTTGTGTTTAAGAGGCTCACATTATTATTTGTTTTGACAATTAATATTTTAGGGCTTGAGAAAATGCTTGGATTAAGATGTCGTACAATATTTCCGGGTCTCTTCACACACAGCACGGCCAGTGTGTATACAAATTATATGAACAATAATTTAGAAAATTGATTTATAATGTTTAAATGTTTATAAGATTTTAAAGTTTTCACACCGTCAGATTTGCCTTTTTTCTAGTGACATGGCTAGAAGTTACATCTAATACTATTATAAATGAATAATATTTTAATTATTTGTAACTCAAGTACGTGTGCATTTTATTGGTACGCATATTAATTTTTATGTCCATACATAAAATGTTTACATCCACACATTTTTATCATTTTCGGTTATCATTTACAATGTTATTTTTGATAAGCCAAACGCACTGTGTAATGCTGAATGAATGAATGAATGATGGAACGCGCGGAATGCCACACCTTTCGTGATCGATTCGACTTTGTCACAATTTTTAAGATATTTATCATCAGCATACATTTCCTACCCATACATACCTACCAATTTCATTTCTGATATAAATATGTAGCGGACGGAAATAACCTAGAGGTTTGGTGCTTGATATGAGTGACAATCCGGAAATATGATTATCCCAATCCGGTCAAGAGCAATAAAGTGGGCCCATATTTGATGTCCAGCACGTGTTGCGTTCACTCATTCACTCAGAATATCCTTAAAATGACAGACTACAGTACACCACTTTTAACACACTACAAATTCACATTCTATGTACTCTTCATTCCTTCTTTAGTCCATGAAACACAGGACGGAAACTTGTTGATGAAAAAAAAACTAAACAGAAGGTGGAATTGTGAAAGCTTTTAAAATAATCGAATAACCAAAATTTTGCAGTAACCAATAATTGATATTTTCTTGCGGCTGAAGTTATTATGTGATTTTTCGTTCTTCTTGAGTACAAATTATTACGTTGGAAACTTGTAAAGGTACGCTCGTCTCTCTCTTGCAATTCGACTCCGTGGCGATCTCGACCACATTCACGCGGCAGGAAGTTTACAGTTTTACGAGCGCTTCAATATGTAGTTTCTGGGAAATTTTAAGTAATTAATGGAAGCTTTGTTGTCCTCAAGCGTTGTCGTTGCGACGCGGGTGGCAATGGGTTTGTGTATTTCGTCATATTAACGTAATTATGCTACATCAAACTTGAGGTCATGATGACATTGCCTACATTAGTTTCTATAGGTAAGAATTACGCGCATGAATTAACGTGCGGTAGTCATGCCGATACAAACACTTTATGTATTAGGTTTATGGCTATTCGACGATTTGTGAGGCACACCGACAACATTTTTGAACTCACCGATTACCGTAATTATCCACGACATTGCTCTATTTACAATGTTCACTCGGTTTGGCGATGCTATATTAGCGTCCGAACTATTGTATTTATTGCTCCGGTTATAGGCATTGACGATCCTATTGACCATAGTCCTAAAAACCGTATCCCCCAAGTCATCATCTTGGAATTTTTAAGGAAATAATTACGAACTGATATTTTGCGAATTTCATTTATCGTTGCATTATATTAATGACTAATGTGCTCATTTTATTATCGATTCACGACGAAAGATACAAAGCTACACGGTGTAAATAAACGGAGTTATTGGAAACAATAGGTTGATTTGTATTAAATAACAAGACATTTTCCGAGAATGCCTGTGAATAGTGCAGTGGTTTAGCAGTTTGTGACGCACCAGTACACTTGCTATATATTAATTTAGTTAGCGTTGCTAAATTTCAATTAAACAAATATACTCACATTATTCGACTATTTAATGTATGCGTTGAGGTCAGGTTGTTTACACACTGGACCTTCTAAATCGTTCCATAACTTTGATTCATCATAACTCAAATCCATTCCTTCTCCCATAGTAGCGGTAGTAAACTGACACAATTATTTAGCTTTTATATTTACTTCCGTTTAGTATAGACCGCATGTCAAAACCGGACCATTTCGGACACGTTTATTCATTTGTATCGTCTTGCTAGCATAAAATAATATATTTGCATTACAGATTATTAGGTCAATTTGTTCCAAATACCATGAGAGTATTAATCAAATTCTCCAACAACGTGTTAAAGTAAAAGATTTCAAACTCATTAGTAACATATGCAATACCACCCACATGTATCTGCATTGGAATCAAGCTTTTGCAGCTCCGGAAAATATACCCTCTTTCCTTGGACGCAACGTACATGCATTTGAATTTAAGCAAAGATATAACATGTGCAGAAGTGTCTTGTAGCCGGCGACACATTTTCAATACAACGACCGGTACACTGGCAAATGTCACTGCTAAAGTACCCACAATGACATAAGCTCCAAGATTATTCAACTCAAGCACTTCGACAAGTAGAACAAAACAAGCTATTACCATTTAAAAGCTAGTAACCAAGCATGCCATTACCGCAAAATTTGCTAATGGCCTCAAGTGGCACTGGATAATGTAATGCAGACGATATGCCTGTATAGATTTGTATGTGGTTCTGAAGCTTAATTGTTGTAACGTTTGTATCTCCGCGATAAAGGTTAGTGTGATTCAAACGGTGAATACGATTACTGTCTGAAAATTGTGCGGGTGCGGGTTGTGCAAATTGAATGCACCGAGATTTGCAAAATACCCCAATATAATGTACATTGGATTCAAATTTGTCATCATAAGGAATACGGGAAACAGGAAACCGAGTAACACGTAACACCAAACAATGCCATGAAATAGTATTCCAAAGTAGTCAACATTCCGCCGACCTCCTGGAATTAACATATTCCGAATTTCAGCAAAACAAAAACGAGTTTCTGATTAGCTAAGTAAATTGCATGGTTTTTCTCAATCATGTATTAAAACCCTTACCGCGAAACCATAAATTGACCAATACAACCAATCTTCCCGAAACACTTGGAATGCCCAAAAATTTAGCGAAATCCTTTCCCGTCTTTGAGCCTTCCAATCCGATTTCCAGGTGCCAGTTTCCAATGACCACCCAAGCGTCTCCAAAGTATCGTATGACCATATCCAGCATCAGGGACCAGAAACACACCGCAACAGCAGCAGCGTAGAACATTGCATGTTTCAGGGAAACGTAATTATCTTGTATTGTTATCACTATTGACGTCACGACCACACCCATCCAAGCTAATGTTATATATTTGAATATTTGGTAGCGTCGCATTGTTTTGGGGCAATGGATACGACTTTCCCAGCTCGTTTGTTGGGAATCCCATTTGACCCAGAGCCAAGGGAACACCTTGCAGGATAACGACTGGTTGAAGTGGTTTGCTGTAAGTATGAGCAAAGTTGACATTTTCAAATCGCCTATATTTTTTTCAATTCCGCAAATCTAAATCTTTGAGCACACCACATGTACGCTATGCAGTTAGAAGTGTATTGACAATTAGTTGCTAGGTGATCTAGTATCGAAATACTAAACTTAAAATTGAAACAGGTATAATACAAAAAAAACATAAAATATTCATTATTCCCGTCCAACTGATCCAACACACAATGTTCTTAAAGGGAATCGGCAAAATCTAAAATAAATTTAAACAACGGTTGCAAAATAAGAAATTTGAATTTATATAAAGTACATACATTTAAAGCTCACATGTTCATAATTAATTCAAGCTTTATCAGTTGGCTTAGCTATTTCAATTACCGAAATTCATATCTCAAGTTCGGTATGTGGTATTATACACAAGTGAACTGCTATTTAAATTATTAAAAGGTAACTAAAACTAAGTGGATGGATTAAAGTTTTCTTGCTGAAAACTGAATTCGACTTTTCAACATTACAATTGTGTACATTAATATTTAGATAGCCATAAAAGCATAGAAACTATAAATATCAACTTTTCAAACTGTTGATTCCCTTTTGCGTTTTCCAAGTTGCTATCATTCAAGCAACTTACCTAAATAATCAACACGTTGGAGACTTTACATCGCACTTTCTGTAAGTCGGAGCTCTGTGACATTATGTTTCATGTAATACATTAGTCCACTATAGCTAACATTAGTACTGTGATAACATTTCAATTCCAAAATTTAATTTGATGTCAGTGGGATGTGTAAAATGTCAACTTGTTGTTATGTTTCATTACAATAGAGATAATTGATTTCATTAACTTGATTATTTTGTGGCAAAATTAAAATTGTAAATTTACTGCACTGAATTGTCAGTTGTTTCTTATAGACGTCAAGGTAACCAAAAGAAAAAAAAATACATCATTGTTGGTATTTAAGACAACCAAGAAGAGTGAAGACATTCATCCACATGTTTTAACATATGCTGTTGATATACGTATTTCAGAGTACATTTAAAAATACTGCAAAACCACAAAGTTAAAAGTTGACGGTCTATAACATGCTAAATATTAAATGATTGTTTACATCTGATTCACATATTTATACGAACCGTTTATATAATTGACTTTTAAACTTTTTAAAAAGGAATCGAAGTTTGTTTTGATTTATTAAAGATCTTAAAGCTGAATATCGTTTGCATCGTAATCTTGCTTTAAAAATATATTGCACAATTCATTATTATAGAAAATTCGATCAATTATTACGTGTTACCTCTGTTCTATGTTATCTTAAAATATTAATGTTTACATCACTACCTTAACCATGAGGACCTTCAGACACAGTTTGCATTTAATATTCTTTCTTGCAATTAGTATGGACGACATATGATTAAAGCATTAATCAGGGTTTCCAACAATGCTCTAAAATAAAACACTTCAAACACTCTTGTCACATTCGCAACACCGCCCACGTTTATCTGCATTGGATGCAAACTTTTACATTTACGATGAATTTACTTCCTTTCTTTAGTTGTCAAATATACGCATTCACACCTTAGTAGACGTAAAATGTGCTCACAGGTATCATACATCCATCGACACATATTGAGAACTACAATGGGTATACTAACAAACGTCACAGCTAGAACTCCGACAATAAATCGTGGTCCGAAACTTTGATCATCAATAACTTCAATTAGTAAAACAAAGCAAGCTATTATCATGACAAAACTAACAAGCAGACAGCCTGTTACTGTTAAATTGGCTAGTGGCTTCGCGTGGCAGTGCACAATGTATTGTATGTGATATATTTGTAATGATTTCAATGTTGTTCGGGAACCCACCTTTTGCAAATGCTGCATGTGGGAGAAAAATTCCAGTGAAATTCAGACAGTGAATATGATTACTGTTCTAAAAATTTCCACAGTTCCTTGTCCAATAATCAGTAAAATCGGAAAGCGCATGACTACAAGTAAAGATTGGAAAACGTGTAATAACTTGATCGAAAATATGCATTAAAACAAATATATTCCACATATCAAGAGATCCAAAATAGTTTAGTATAGTGCTTCTCTTGACACAAACGGGAATAAATTAATTACAGGTTGGTAGAGCACGGAGAACCAAAATTGTCATTATGGCCATGACCAACTGTATGATTAAAAATTAGTTCATTACATCAATAACCCGAACTCCATCATCACATATGCTTCTGCTACACAAATGCAATCAACTACTCACCAGAAATATGAAGTTACAGTCGAGATGAAAGAATCCCGCCTGGAGACAGCAAACTTCCTCTTTGATCCAGTGGGAGGCAATACATCTCACATTTCCATTCCCTTTCTCTCTCATCACGGTCTGCTTCAGCAGACATTGCACGTTCCTCATCTAGAAAACAATCCCAAAAGCTTGTTCAGAAGCTCGTAAAACAATTTATGATTTGCTTTTCATTTTTATAATACCTGCTTGGCAAATACAACGGCGAGGATCGTTTTGATGATTATGGCAACAAGAGTTCCCGCGGCGAACACGTAGTTTTCCACATATAATTTTACACCACCCATAATTGTAACTGTACATAGGTACAACGTGTCGCAAATTAGCAGAGGACCCTGCCACATTCCAAAGGGTCGAGCGTGATGTTGCGTAAGACGACGAATACCAAGGAACGCATTCATGATAACTGCTACTTCTGCTTGCTCGGATAAGACGAGTCTAGAAAAATGTGACGATATTTTTATAAACAGATAAAAGAATACTGCTGAGCTAAGCAATGTACAGGAAACGTAAATGGAAAAGGAGAGTGAAGAAACATGGACGATTATTTGGGTCAATATGGTTACAGCGTAACTCTCTGGAGGGTCAAAGATGATTCCAGATGGATCCCGCCACCATGTTAGGGAATATTTAAAGACCCAGGTGGTCGAATCTGTTGACATTGTGGCTACTAATTTGATCCAAGGAATTACCACCATGATCAGGAAAACCATGCAAATTGCTGCAAGATTTGCATTCGTTTCCGATAGCTGTAATACAGATTAAAATGAGCCATAATATTTAGTGGTCTTACTTATTTTCATGTTATCAACTACTTTCTTTTTCGGATTTCATTCGAGCCTCCGGAATACATTTTCGAGAATTTTGCCAATTTATCGAAATATTGTATATGCTTGTCGGATCTGAACGCATTACTGTAAAATACCACCGCAACTAACAATGTTGCTATGATACCGGATACAAACTCTTTGTAAATCACGGGATCTCCTTGAGGAAAAAAACGACTACTCCGTAGCCTATTGAAGTCATGGAATATTAGTCCAACTTGAAAATGAAGATTGATTAGCATACACACAAAATGGAGAACCTGTAGGATGATACGTATACATATAACATTATTTATACATTTCATTAGAGTCAAATTTGGAAGGAGTTGAAAAGGGTTACCTTTTGAGGCCAAAAAGTGGCAGCCGTATAGTTGCCGGTTTTGGATTTCCGGACACGAAATGGCACGTAACATACGTAATAAGCAAACTTGTAAAATGCGACAATATACGAACTGTAGTCGGTCATGACTTTATGTTCGGCGTTGCAAAAACAAGATATTATCGTGACACGAGTTCCTCTTGTTTGCTTTTGAATTGAATTTTCTGAGTCGGAGCTTGGAATTATCATTCCATTCTCATGATGATGGACACCGTCATGTTCACAAACTAACAGACAGGCTATTTTAGTTATCCGTCTGCCCTTATGAGCGAACATAAGTTACTCGTATACCATATTGTGCTACGGATGGTCTGCAGCAGAACATGATTGCATCTGGTGCTCAAATTCTGGCTGTAATCATAAAAAGCATATGCTGTATAATATCTCATAGTACGTAGTGTCGTGGGGCAATTAATTACTTCGAATCGAGATTCATTTATTACTTATTATTCACGAGTAGATAGTAGAGTACTATAATCACATTAAAGACTTGTGGACTGGCACGTGCAAGTTTCGTGTACAACGAAGCTACTGAAGCACTCAAAATCAGGGAAATTTATTTTCGGTATTAAACAGGGTTTTCCATTTGGGATTTGGCCGTTTTTCGAATACTTAAGAATTCCAATCTCGCTAATACATAAAGATGATTATTATTTCAAAACAAATATTGCCCCCATCCAGAAAACCCACAAATTAATTTGCTAAACTAAGTAAGCATTATGTGAAAATAATATGCCATAAAATATCCAATGAATCGCACGTTAGAAGTAAATTGGCATTTCGATATCAATATAATTCGGATATAGGATATATCAATACTTCTAATTTCATCAAGTGGAAAACCCTGCTACCGGCAAGTTTCATATACGCGATGAGCGAGTCGTCGCATTAATATTTCAAATACATGAGACTCCCTATATATGCATGCATGTACAGATAAGAGTATTGATTAAACTTTTATCTAAATGAACTTCAAGTAAAATGCTACTGCCATGATGAGACTAGATTTTTGCATTAAATTAAATTAAATTGTTCTTTCCTTATTTCTTTTAAATATAAAAATGTGCACGGATGCCAAGAAAAAACTAGGAAACGACAAGAACTACTGCTCACATTCTGCTCTTTTTCACCAACCGTCATAAATGTTTACATTTATGCTGCAATGTGCTAAAACCATTTACGCGATAGATACGCGTCAGTGTACAGTGTAAAACATCGTCCGAGTACTCAACTATATTTACGATGAAATGTATTGGAAAAATCTGCGAGAAATAATAGTTTGAAATTATTGTTCCTCGCATAAGTGGATAGTGTAGGGTTAAATGGGGTATTGGGGTGGTGATGACGCTACCTTAATTAACCGTTTGACCCTATTATACAACGGATGGACAGAAAGTAGTAATGTTCATTACCCTTACGCTGTCCGGGTACCTGAGGTGAAGGTTCCGTTCCGTAAGTCGCGAATAAGCTGGAGGAGGCGAAGAGGAGGATGATCACCACACTGGTCCACCGGTGAGTCAGTGAGTTCGGTACAGACGGCGTCACGAGCGCTGCTGCTGCCGGCTTCCTGACGAGCTGAACACGGAGGTGGGGAGATGGTGACGTCACGATCGATGAGATGAGGAGGATGAGCACTGACACGGGTTTTGGGGGAATAATTACGCCCCTTCATTCGCTAACGAATATGAAGCGACAAAGCACGACGTGTCCCAAAAAAAATGCACAACAACAAGCTCCAAATAAAATAATGCACACGCACGTTTGAAATCAGTATAGTTCCTTTAATATAATGTCTGTTATTTATTCACGGAAAATTTAGTCACAGTAACTCCCTAAATTTCACGGTTTTCTAATACAGGAATCATGGGGAGTTTTCTCCCACTACGACAATTATAGTTTAGGCAAGGCCTGAGGAAGGCACTTTTTGCTTTCCTCGGCTATTCTCTCACGAGCACACAAAATGTTGTTCTTGTTGCTCTGGGCACGGCTGGAAGAAGAGTGACCAGCTCATCAAAAAAAATTATCCTCCTCTCGATTTTTTACGTGTTCCTTTACGGAACAAAATATGGTACATATATAACTACGTTGGCACGCTGGCTCTTTCTGTTGTGGTCAGCGTGTCCAACAACTACATATAATTTTAAACATATTTTTTATGTGTGTACATGTGTACACAAGACTTAAAAGTAATAAGGTGAGTGGAGCTGGATGACGGTTAGCAGAGTTCTCTATAGAACTCTTGCTGACGAGGTCAGATGGCACGGTGTGCTCATCTCCGCTGGGCATGACAATAGTTCCTAAAAATACTTTTATGCAAGCAAAAAAAACCGGGCTCATCATTAGGTATACCCGTTTTCCCTGGAATTAAAAAGCTTTTCCTGGTTACAATTGCCAAAATTATACAAACGATGATATTATGCGGATATGAGAAATTGCCAAAAAAATAAGTACATACATAGATGGGTATTGCCGCGGACGAAACCGAGCATACCGATTCATATGATGTATCTACGCTTAATAAATGTTCAATCTGTTGCTCTGGAAAAAAAGTCCATGTTGTCATCTAATATTCATAGATTTTTTGAGCGAGCAACGAGTAAATCGCAATTTAATTTCACAAATGGAATAATACATTGCGGGTTTTACGTAAAATGAAAATGCAATACCTCAGTATGCTGTGCTAATACTTTGCAGAAGCTTCAGACCAGTTTAAAATCAGCTTGAGCCGAACTAGACGACATCGCATACATAGCCTAGTTCAATCGGTGAATTTAATTAATTTTTCGCATCATGCATTCAGGATGGCTGTATAAGGCGATTGAACTAAACCAGTTGTTTAGCGACAAAATCCGGAGATGTCCGCTCCGATGGGATCCCAACAATCAACTCTGGTTCATCGACAAAAAATTGCAAACGCATTTTTGCAAATCGGATATTGAAATCAAGCTACTGGCATTCGCAATTTACCTCTGTTCTTGGTTTTTCGGTTTTAGTGTTCCACACTTTTACAAATTCCACGAAATGGCGCTCAATTTTGTGGCAATTTCCGCTCTGCTTTTTGGCGTCTACATGGACTCGTTAACGGCTCGCTGCTTGGATGGCTTTGTCACGTCTTGGAATTGGTTGGACCAAAACTGCAGGGAATGGATGCCGAGACATGGTAAGCAAGTTTACGTTTTTCTATAATTTTAATAAAGCTGAAACAAATGTACTTGTTATCTGAATATTTCAAATACATTTGCAGAATACGACACCATGGACAAACAGTTGGGGATTTCGGCAATTGTGTTCAGCGTCTGTCATTGCGCAATGTTTCTTCTCATATCAATTGTCGCGGTATACATTGATATGGATCCGCTTTCATTTCCACTCAGATTATTACACAACTTGATTCACTTTGATGCACTGGCAAATCCGGCGCTTCGAACTGCTCGATATGTTTTGTCCACTTGTTATCTACAAACGATAATCGCAGGCTTTAGAACAACATTGCTGACGTATTTGTCGCTCGGAGCCAAGAGAACTGCGCTGCTTGGTTTGGTACTGAGAGATCACAGCGTTCCCTCCATAAACATTGTTAGATTATATCGGGAATATACAATTGCCCTTCGGCATATGAAAACATTTGACAGTATACAAATCGGACTTGCCTTTGCCAACGCCTACGTATTCGCCCTCTTTGGCATAATGTTTGCATTGATAGGCTGGATGAATGATAACTGGTCCATGTGCTTGATTTCGCTGCCTTGTGTTTTGTTTCCTGGCTTATGCCTGCATTTGCAGTTTAAAATGGGATGTCCGCAATTTGAGATCAGCAAGCGGATACTGGAAACCTGGAGATATCGATCTGATAAAGCAGGGGCATCTATGCATCTGAGGAAAACGATAGCGAGCTTACATGAAGTTGCGCTTCCGGTTGCAAACATTGGCGTGATGGATTTTGATATCAAGTGTTACTTTCTTAATAGATTTCTGCTCAGTTTGTCGGACGTTGCTGTTGCCACCAGGCAAATGCAAACCTGAAAGCCAGTAAGCACTACATTCACACATGGACGCCTTTTAATTAATTTTTTATCTGTAAACAGCAATCACAAGTATATTTTCATGCTCTCTTAGCTGCCGCAATTAATACAATTATCGCTCTCATGTAAATGCATATTTTGGAAATTAAAACATTTATCTACAACTTGTAATTAAACTACGTCCGCATGATTATGCCACATTTAAAACTTTTCAATATGGAGAAATTAAGGCTGAATTGAATCCAACACATTTGTAATCACAAGTTCATCTCTCTGTTAATTATATTCAAAACTATGATCCAATAATAATCGTAACAATTACCTATAAGTTTGAATTAAGTCAGCAAAAAATGAAACATAGGCACGGAGAAAGTTAGTACATGTACCTTAGAGTACGGTATCCTTTTCTGTAGAAATCGCTTGAATAATTTAACATGTATTCCACAAGCCAGCTCACTACCTACTGTCGTACACATATGCTTACTAGGTAGGTTTTCCGATCTATTTGACATGGACGTATAGGTATTATTATTATGCGGAACCCATCTTACAATTTTTTGTCTAAACTGGTCGGATGAATGCATGAAATGGATATTTTTCAATTTTCGTTTTATTTCTCTGTTAGAAGAGTTTATCGAACAGTTTTATTTAATAGGAAAATCGTGTTCCTTTTTTTAACAGCAGTGGAGTTTCAGAGGTAAAATGTTTAGTATTGTGCTGCTGTGAATAGTAAATGTACAGTGGAAATTTACCTTTTGTTTTTACGTCGGTTCATACTAAAATTATACTTATAAAATGCAATGCCAACTTTTAAAACCATACTGTTCGTTGTTCTGTGTTTACCTCTTCGTCTCTGCTTGCATAGCTTTGCGTAGTACAAGCACACCTAAACATATTCTCAAAAAACCACGTCAGGTGACGAAATGGTGATAATCAACGTGAGAGCACATTAATACCGGGCGCAAATGGCCAGGAAATGACAACTGCTTATATAAATTGATATTATCACCAAAATGGAATCGCAATGAATTGGAAATTTGAAAAAATATTTCGGTAACTACTTCCAGTAGTTAATAAATCATAAACATTTATCTGTACTCTGATATCTGTAAATGGAAATGCGTTGCCTGCTTATTTGTTCAAATTTAATTATGGTAACTCATTTCCCTTTAGAATTAAATGCCTCATTGTTCCAAACGAAATTGCGCTGGCGTAGTATTCGAGGTTCTTGACAAAAGTCATAAATATTTTTGATTTCAAAGAAATCCGTACGACCTTCTACAAAAAACATAATCATACGATTTTTTATCCACGGTAGGGTATCTCTCTTTCTTTACTGAATATATTGCTATTTCATTTGTGGCATCTACTACATATAGGAGCAATTAATGTTTGAACGACATGGTCTAAATGATGACATTTATTTTCCCATTTCGACCAGCACAATTCGGCTATTACTAGAATGGAAAGTAATACTAGAGTAGTATAACGGGCAGCATTTGCCAGGAAATGTCAAGCATTGATGTAAGTTAATAGTCGCACCAAAATAGAATGACAATGAGTTTCGCGCAAGTTTAATCAATATTTTTTATGAAGAAATGTCCAACATGAATTTAAAGCTACACCGTAAATCCTATAACCCAATGCATTGGCAAGCATTCAGTAGACTCATATTGCAGAGGAAACGTAGAGCTAAATATTCAGAAACTATTCGCTAAATATGACGAAAAAGTGTGTAGGTTGCTTGAGACACTGTGAACAATTTTTCGAGAAGATTGTTGGGACCTCACGAATCAAATTCAAAAATCCGAATACAAATAATCACTCTGCCAATACGAACTACAGCATTCCCTTCATATTGTATTACAAGTTTGCATACTATTCATGTTATTTGCCATTCAGTCTACGCAAAACTCAGGACGGGAAATTTGTGGCGACCAAATGCATCTACGATAAGGTACGTTTAACACTAAAAATGAACCAAATACATATACCATCTGTACAACCACCACGTAAACTATTAAAACTAAATTTCTCTCCGTAGATGGTTTGCTTCATATTGATTTGTTCTCGAATATACTACACCATAGGCGGTGTGTACAGAGATTTCATGAAACTATATCGTAGTAGGTTGGAATTTCCTGGAGACCCAGTGGCTTACGGGAATGTATTTTGCATTTGCGCTACATTGGCAGTGGATTTAACGATGGAAACATTGGCCCAGACACTGGGAAGGATACCAGCTATCTGAGTAAAGTATTTGCTTTCATCTCGTACCGAACTCTCCTCCTAACCGTCTCAATTCAATGCACTTGCACGATGGCATGGTAAGTGATATCATACGGCGTGTATCTTCTCATTGCTATGGAGTTCTCAAAACTTGTCAAATGGGAGACATCGTTCGTCGCAGGATGCTATCGCAACGTCTGGCGCATTGTCAGGCTTGACAATAAGTCGTTCGGAGGTTGGCAAGCGGCATTGACGATCTTGAATATCGTGCATGTCTCAAAGTATGTGGTTGCGTACAGCTACAAACACAACGAGCTTCAAACGCTGCCTCTATCGATATACATCACGTTTCAATTTGCGGCCATATTCTCCAAAAGCATTCTCGCTGCGGCATTCTCGCGAGAGGTACTAGATGACGAAACATTAAATTATGCAAGCTTCTGCATGCGAGTGGCATGACAGAATGAGTAACACTTTTTTTCTGTTTCAGATGAAAAAGATACGCGTCACTTTAAAGAACACTGCAATGAGGAAAACTGAAAACGGAAATATAGGTGGATTGATGGCGCACTGGACTACCAATGGAAGCTGCTGCATTAGACGTAAATTTTTCCTATGAATTTCGGCTCCATATTCCAGGTAAGTACTTCTAAACGGATCGTCGCTAAAATCAACATTTGCGTTAAAATGCTCAATATGACTAGTCTCTTTTCTTTGTTTTGAAGTTTGTGATGACAATGATGATGTTGTTAATGCTGCGCGCTACACCACCCTGCTAATAATATTTTCATCACGACCAATGGCCAGTGCAAACAACACACAAATTAACAGTGCATGTTCTCTCATCATATACAATTAGCTAAAATATATACCTTTGATTCTTAGTTTTTGGCGCCAAACCAATTACCGATAATGTGTCGGTGACCTATTTAAAATGGAAATGCAGTAAACGACATGTCACCGTAACTGTTTTCAATCAATAGTATGCGTGCAATATTATGCATCTTCAAACATTTCAAATTCAATATTTTTTTCAAACATCAAATTTTAATTAATCTACATAATTATTTGCATTGAGTATTTCCTAATACTAAATCTATAAAATTCGTTTCATAAATATATTAATAATCGGTTACATCGAGGTCCCCTTAAACTACTCAAAATAGTTTTGTCTCACTATAATGCATACTTGGTAAAGTTTAACATACTTGTCGTTTTATTTTATAGTAATATTTTTCCTTGAATATGAATTTTAACGGAGAAAATAAATAATTAAACTTAGCAAATGGAACAATTGTAATTGGCGTATACTCGTTTTATACGACTTCAGGACGCATCTTTATATATCAGTGGATGAAGGAAAAATCAATTTTTTTGGCAATTATGCACGGTCACGCAAACTCCCTAGCAATAGCAATTACCTATCTTCAGCAATTGATATATCTGATTAATTTTGCTTCCTTCAATAGAAAATTGGATTCCGTTAGACGATATACTTTACTGTTCGATCTGCAACCATACCCAATCGCCCGATCGTTGAAGTTTCAGTTCTGAAGTCTACTGTGACCATTATCTCCCAAGTTACTCGTAGAGAAGCTTGCAAAAATATTTTTATTCATTTTGAGCAACACTATACTTCTATGTGAGAAATACAGTACTTGTGTTAACCAAATTATAAATTTTGAATATATTCCATATTGAAGACAGAAACAGTTAATATTAGATGGCAACGTACGTCAGGCGACTCGTTAGTCAAACTATTTTTTAGTAAGCGGATATTCAGATGCCAAGAAAGTGAGCTGGTTGACTATGTATTTTGTGGTTTGGTACTATATGTGCCAGTGACGGATTACAAGTTGGATCATACAACAGGTACAAAAAGGCACAGAAATACAAATACGAGGAACTTTTTGACACACAAAAACATATGGCGCGTACAATATCGTGAAGGGAAAATTGGACCTCGTGTATAAATTAATCAATATTACGATATCATTTCTCCGCTAAAGCTTGCAATGTATAAAATCCCATCCAATCTTTTGAATTTGTCGAATAACGTTTAACCCAACACAATTTATTATTTACTAAAGATATTAATCCAATGCGTTTATTCTCAGATTCTATTGAAAGGATTGTATTCCTTGCAATCTTCTCTAGGTTGAAAGGCATCGCTCAAGAAGGGCACAGCTAATTAATATTTCTAATTGCCTACGTTCGTATGAACACAATAAACATGTGGGGATGTAAAGTTCGCCATCGTGTAGCGCAATTTGTGGCTCACAATTTACTAAGTGCTGTTCACCATGGAACGATGCTGATTCTTTTGATATCGGCATCAAAATGCGGCGAGTATGATGAAATGTGCAAGAAATATCTAAACACCTTTCCCTTGGAAATTCTGCCGACGGGAACTAGATTGCTTCTGAAGTACAACGGGAAGATGTCGTTCAAAGTTCAACTTTTGAACACTACTAACAACACTAGACACAATCAGCCTACAAATCAGCGTATCGTAAACCTTGATGGAATACTGACGGAATTATCATCGCTTGGATCAACCTGCCACGTTGTGGTGGATAACTATCAAGGGATCGACATTTCACCATTTAAATATCCACTGGTGTTGCGTCACCCTGTCCCGGCAATACTTTGGAAAAAGTGGCAGGACTACAGCACAGAGCATACATATACTCGCATGCTTTTTGAAAGCAAAGTCGTTTGGTTGTACAACCCTAAACCCAAAATGTTGCTGTATGGACAGTTGACGGAACGGGAGGAAACATTTCAATCCCCCTTGTCGCCACTTAAAATTAAAACGTTGCGTGTTATAGACGAAATGGTTTTTGCTTATGATGACTGCACGCGTCTTAGTTTTCTCCATTTATCTTCCCACAGTAAACCTTGGGGTTGTGAACTTAAAGTCGACTTACTTTTTCCTCAGCAGTACATGTCAAGGTTCACGTTTCCGCCAGTTGCATTTCATAAGAATATTCCAGCTCATGTAACTAGTTACCCAATCCATGAAAGGAAATTCTCACCACTCCTTTCGACAGTAGGAGTAGTGCACATTTTAGCGGTGGAAGAGTTCAAATATCGCAAATACTGGGATGAAATCAGCACCATAGATTGGTTGCTACGAACCATGCAGAGGCACACTACTTGCCATGAAGATGGATGCACAGATCGTATCACACATTTGCAGTACTTTGTTGCCAAATTGAAAAATACATCGACCAAGCACAATGGCGTTGTGCAACTCAAGGTGAAAACAATTAGCAACGCAATATACAGCACCGACTCAAACGGATATAGAAACAAACTCTTTCTTTTAGACTTCAAAAGATCCTTTCGGTTTCGCAGTGATGAACATGCAACGGTGTGGGCTCTCGATATTTATGGGAGCAATGCTATACAGGAAAAGATATACGATAACCTTATGAAATGCGAGCCAATTTCAAGCTTTTCATTTGAAAAGGTGTCCGGCACGAATCCACACGAAAAATTGTCCCACGGATTGGCGTCCCTGTGGCAAGTAGTGTTTAAAAACTTTTCGCTAGTGCCACTGTATAATCGTAATGCGTTTTGCTCTTCAAATGCTCCAGGCATCGGAACACAGGAATCTGCAAACGGACTGATAGAAAGTTCATATATATATGTTATGTCAAACATTCGAGACGATTCCCATTATTTTCCGATGTACTATACAGACACCGCCAATGAACTGAGATTCGTGAGCTGTGGCGGCGAGCGTGATAAGGAGTCTGTAAATTTCAAAGAGCTTTTAACATCGTATCAGCTGATAGTTTGGGTGTGGATATTTGGCTTTGCTGCTATGGTCGCAAAGGTAACAATGACACTGCGTCCGCCACACGAAACCAAACTGAAGGACGTCTTCTTCTTTCTAACAAAAGTTTTGTTGGAGCAAGGCGATCCGTTCCCTGACGGGTTCATGAAAATTCAGAGACTCAGATACATTACAATTGCATATCTACTGGTTGGAGTTATTCTGAGCAATGCATATAAAAATAACAACGTCTACAATATGATAGTTCCGAGGAATCCGCAACCATACGAACATTTAGACGAGTTGTTCACCGATAATTTCACAGTTATGACAAGATCGTTGCATTTGGAAGTTGAGCTTGCAAAAAATAAAGTTTTGCCGGCAGTTTTCTCCAACGTAAGGAAAGACGGTACCACAAGAATATACAGATCAGCTATGAACAGAATCCAATCAGATAATAAAGATGTTAGTATTCTCTTCACTACCTCTGAGCTGTATCACTTGGTCGACCTTGTAAACCATAACATCAGATACTGGGATAAATGGTACATGCATATTTTGGGACGGGTCGGTTTTCATTCTAAGTTCGAGTCCATTATTGTCAAAACTCTTGAGGAGCAGTGGCCGTCAATCATCAAAAGGCACACCGCCAAAGATGAAGACTATCCGGAGGATATAAGGACGCTGTTGTTAAAGAAGGAAGATGATTTGCTTTATGATACGTTGCTGAATTGTTCGCGTGTGGCAGTAGTTTTTCCACGCCATATTGCAAACAAACGTGCTAGAGAAATTTAAAGACTGAAGCCCCTGTATAGTATTTATGTGGGCGCGAAAGAGCTCATGAACCTGTCGGTTGCATACAACTTTAGAGGAATTGTTCACCCAAATGTAATGCGAAGACGCGATGCATTGATATCCTCCGGGATATGGGATTGGTGGCCAAAGTTTGTAATGAAAAGCAGTATATTCAACCCATTTTCACGAGGGCGACAAGACATCGAAACACCGAATATGGAAGGAAACGTGCAGATAATATTTATCGTATTAGCAGCTGGATTAGCCGGTGGAACCATTATGCTTTCGATGGAATTTATGCCTCGGGTATTCGCCTTTCTACTCCTATGCACCAGAAAGATTTGGCAGAGGAAAAAATCGGTTAACGTAAACTTAAAGTTCAATTGCATATGGTGTCAGTGGTCATGCATGCGAAATAACAAAATGGATACACAAAAAATCAATGCGGTGTTAACGATCGTGCAACCATATGTCCAATGTACCATGTCCGAATCAAAGCCCACATGACGAGTTTTACATGACTGTAACAATTAAATTTCTGTATGTCAATTGCCGCATTTAAATAAACTTAACGTTAACGTAAGCAATATGTAACCAAACTTATCGCAAGTTAAATTTCATATTTGTACATGTACATGTAGATGGGACGTATGCCTGCTGACACTGACACGACTGGGTGCATTCATTACACGAGCCATTTGTTCATCCATTCTACGGGGAATCTCATCGTCGAAAATTACTGCTTGATAATATGAAATTATACGTTAAAAAAGTTATAGTATACTAAGAAGTGAATATCAACACACCAATTGTTTAAAACATTCACTTTAAGCCAGTCATTTAGCACATTTGTACTCAATAAATCATTGTAAACACAATTGATCATATCATAAGTCAGACGATGACGCGATTTAATTATACACACACTAACAGTAACCCTATCAACTTGATACTTCGCGTTTGGCTTGAGGCTTGGCACACATTTACATCTTAGTGAAACTAATATTCACCCAAAATTTGAAGAGAATCATAAATCTAGTTTTCGAGATAATCCAAAAACAAATTTCCCGAACGTAATTTTTCAAAATTTGTAGTACTGATTTACATGGGGAAAAGGAAGGTAGGTAAGACCCCCCTCTTTGCAACTTTTCAAAATAACGTCGCCAAAGAAACGAGAGAGTAACAATTTCATCATCATCATCAATCACAGCAGCCAAATAATCCCAACAGCCTAATAATCCCAACAGCCAATTAATGCAAACAGCCAATTAATGCAAACAGCCAATTAATGCAAACAGCCAATTAATGCAAACAGCCAATTAATGCAAACAGCCAATTAATGCAAACAGCCAATTAATGCAAACAGCCAATTAATGCAAACAGCCAACTAATGCAAACAGCCAATTAATCCCAACAGCCAATTAATGCAAACAGCCAATTAATCCCAACAGCCAATTAATGCAAACAGCCAATTAATCCCAACAGCCAATTAATCGCACCAGCCAATTAATCCCAACAGCCAATTAATCCCAACAGCCAATTAATCCCAACAGCCAATTAATGCAAACAGCCAATTAATCCCAACAGCCAATTAATCCCACCAGCCAATTAATCCCACCAGCCAATTAATCCCACCAGCCAATTAATCCCACCAGCCAATTAATCCCAACAGCCAATTAATGCAAACAGCCAATTAATGCAAACAGCCAATTAATCCCAACAGCCAATTATAGCAAACAGCCAATTAATCCCAACAGCCAATTAATGCAAACAGCCAATTAATCCCAACAGCCAATTAATCCCACCAGCCAATTAATCCCACCAGCCAATTAATCCCACCGGCCAATTAATCCCAACAGCCAATTAATCCCAACAGCCAATTAATCCCAACAGCCAATTAATCCCAACAGCCAATTAATCCCAACAGCCAATTAATCCCAACAGCCAATTAATCCCAACAGCCAATTAATCCCAACAGCCAATTAATCCCAACAGCCAATTAATCCTTACAGCCAATTAATCCCAACAGCCAATTAATCCCAACAGCCAATTAATCCCAACAGCCAATTAATCCCAACAGCCAATTAATCCCAACAGCCAATTAATCCCAACAGCCAATTAATCCCAACAGCCAATTAATCCCAACAGCCAATTAATCCCAACAGCCAATTAATCCCAACAGCCAATTAATCCCAACAGCCAATTAATTCCAACAACCAGTTAATCCCAACAGTAAATTCATCCCAACAGCCAATTAATCTGAATTGGCAATTATATACGTGTTATAAAATTTATCTTATGAACATACAAATTGCTCCGTTTCTTAAGTTACCATTCCATTAGGCTGAATTGTCCACCAATGTGATTTTAAAGGACATATATTTTCTATTTTGTTTCGAAGTATTATTATCTCAAATTAAATGCTTAAAACATGATTAGATATACGTATACAACTGTGGATGTTTATAGGTTTAAGTTGCAATATTTATTGTTTTTTTCAGTGAATTTTTATTTTCATGAATACTAATATATACTTACATAGTAATGAAGTTATAAAAGTTACAAATTAATTACATTCGGTTTTGTTATATATTGAAATAAGTTACAATAAAACATTGATTCTCCACTCTAATTATTAACAACTGTGTGTTTCGGTAAAACAATGTTTGAAGCAAAATGACTTATCACATCGTGGGCACTGAATACATTTTAAATTTGTACATAAGCAGCAGATCTCGGCTACGTTACCAACACATACCTGAAGTGGAGATGCATGCTCGCAGACATCATCAAGTATATAGCCACATTTTGACCATGCAAACCGCCAGAAGTTATTTAATTTATCACTTGACAGTAACGACACAATCAGTGCTTGCATTTTCAAAATAGAATCACGAATGTACATTTCGGTGGGTTCTTCACTACAAATTCCTTCTTTGTTCAAATGGCGAGCAAGATCTTTCCAGTACCTGAAACCATGGACATCCAGAGGCTGGATCATGCCCGTCGCGCCTGCTGGGATTACAATAATCTCTACCTGATGCGTTTTAGGAATCAACTCACGAAGATGATGGTGTGCAGAGTAGGAGTCAACAATCAATACGAATTTTTTTCCTCCTGCAGGAAGCATGACATTTATGAACCAGTCGGCCAGTTGTTCCTTCCCCATTTTGCCAGATTTTGAAGCAATAGGGTAAATCAATGATGGCGACTTAAACATCGTGGATTTTACAACTGGGCCGAACTGGCCGTTCAACTCCTGGAGGCAAACAACCACAGGGGTGACCAGTCGCCCGGAGGCACTTATAGTGGGCTGGACCGTATATGTGTGTGTTGTTCCCGACACCGATTGGGCTACCACTTTGACCGAGGATGATCCCGTTTCCGCTAAAGTTGACCTGGACTGCATACATTTTTCAAAGCCACTCTGATCCATGTTGTACACATGGTCAGCTCCAAATTGCTGAATCAACTACTGTACACGTAACACAAAGTCCTCCGCCTCGGTGATCAGGTTGTCAGTCTCCTCAAATGTCGTTCTCGATATAAATTTGGTAACCTTCCGTCGCGAAATCCTACTGGCTTTCTTAAATTTCCATAGCCAAAATGAACTGCATTTGAAATTAGAGATTTTTAAAGCCTTTGCTTCCAAAACGGCCCACCGAATTAAATCGGAATCATGGATTGACTGCTGCATGGACCGCTGGTGAAAGAACTTTTCTCGGATATTATTAGCCAGTTGCGCCAACTTGTAGTCTCGGGGGACTTCGTTCTGCTGGATTCTGGATTCCCACCTATAAAGCTGACTGTCATATTTAACAAACGGAAACTTGCTCTGCACCGAGGATAACTCCCGACGAACTTTCTGCTTTTTGATAGGATGGGACTTGGTGGACCGCCAATACTCAACAGCTTCAATAACTTTCTCCCAACTGGGATAGTCTCGTTCTTCATCCTCCTGTGGCGATGGATGGTATGACGACGATGATGAGTCAGGACCTGATGATTCATTTCCTGCGGAGTCTGGATTAGGGGGCGTCAAATCTTGTGATCCGCCAAGATAGTCACTTGTAATCACGTTGCTCGAATCCGCGCTGGTTTCCAGTACAATGTCCTCCACGGTTTCAAGAACTGTCCTGCCTGTCACGTAATCATCAATGATTCCTGAAACAACAATTAAAATATAATTAGTCATTTGGTTTTCAAACAGTGAGACAACAACAACAGCCGTTGTGTTGTGGAAGCTGCCTTTGCGGGATGTATAATTTATAAATTATTAATTTCTTGTAAATGGTTTGTTGTCGATTATCTGTGAAAAAGTTACCCTTCAATGCCTTTTCCAACTCCATTTCCCTGGACGTGATCGGAAAGTCCTTGTCCTTCCACTTTCTCCGAAAACTTTCACTCAACTTAATCAGCATGCGATAAGGATTGACCTTCAGTGACATCTTTGTAATTGTTTTCACTAATAAAATTAGCTGACAATAAAAAACGATCAACTAGTATACGAAAGAATTATCAAAACAGAACAAGAGACCAATTATCAATTTTCTCAAAACAGAATACATACAGAGTTCAAAAATAATTTTGCTGCTGCTGTGCCAATCTCATGTTTGCCCCGATCAGAAAGAGAGCAGTACGTTGATTGAGCCAGCTTTGCTGTCAGCTGCTCACGGCCACGTATCAAATCACGTCTCGCGTGTACCAGGGGTAGAATTCAAAGCAATCTTATCTTCTCGGGGTTGCTAATCCTATGCTTTCCTGGACAAATTGTTCTATGTCGTTCAGAATGTGACCTAAACTAAATGACCGGTGAGTGTCTGCGTCTGCGTGTTTATACTACGCATTATCTCATACTATTATACATTACCTCGTACATAACCCGCCAAAAAATTAAACCCGTGCAAAACAAATGACATATTAAGTCAGTAATTTTTAAGATATTTAAAATATCATGTTATTTTGTCATTGTTTAAAATGTCATGTCATTGTTTATTGTCAAATTCATATTAAGTCGAATACATAATAAATGACGACACTATAATAATGACGATCTATGATTTTAACTTTCTGTTATATCAATCAACGAATTGATGAAAAGAAGTCGCTTTGTCTGGTACGAAACGGAAAATGAGTGAAGTAAATGTGCGAAATTTTCCAATTAACTCATGCGAATGCAAAATCAACCTGTCACCTAGCTGTCAGCTGTTCTTGTTCAAAATAACAACCTTGGGATTGGTTAAATATCTCATCCCAATTCGAAGAGACATCAGCCAGATTCTGGACCCAACATGAGGCGGAATCTGTATACCAATGAAGTAGGAGCTTGAGCAACACTGTATTTTTGAGTGTTCTGTATTTTGCTGTTGGATACCACCCCAGCTCCGACAGTCAAAAGAAAATACATGAAGAAAGTTTGAAAATTCATTTCGTGTACACATATATATATTTGCCACCATGTGTACCTACCTGCATGAGTAAATTTCTCGGGCGCGAAGAAATATTATTGTGACCGAAAACAATAAAAGACGGAAGGCCAAAACATTGGATCAACGTTACCCCAAAAAATCAATACAATCAAGTTGAGACTGTTAAATCGGGCTTTAACGGTAATGTAGAAATTCATTAGTGTATTGTTACATACAGAGCTTTCGCCGGAATTTTGGCGTAAGAAGTCTAACCGACAAAAACAAGCTTAACATTTACCCACGAAATTAAATAAATATGCTTTACCCAACATCAATAGAAATCTTTGCGTTATTTATGATTAGGATAACATTCATTTACTCGCCCTGTTTGCATTAATATACAAAATCATCTTCAAAATAAAATACTAAATGGGGCTAATTGCGCCAAAAAAGTTTCCACGAACAGCGCCACCCGAAGAACAGCTTAACGTCAAGGGAAACTACAGTAACACGGAACTGTAAAGCTGGACGCAATAAGGAATTAATTGTGATTGGTACCCCGTGCGATTATGCAGAACATTTAGCTCAAGTAAAGATTAGAGAGCAACGTTTCATTTGTATGTATTGTTAATCAACTTGGCGTTTTTCGAAATAAGTATTGACAGCAAGTATTACCGCGGTGAAGAATTATTAGCTGTTGGGATTAATTGGCTATTGGGATTAATTGGCTGTTGGGATTAATTGGCTGTTGGGATTAATTGGCTGTTGGGATTAATTGGCTTTTTGGATTAATTGGCTGTTGGGATTAAGTGGCTGTTGGGATTATTTGGCTGTTGGGATTATTTGGCTGTTGGGATTATTTGGCTGGTGGGATTAATTGGCTGTTGGGATTATTTGGCTGGTGGGATTAATAAGCTGTTGGGATTATTTGGCTGTTGGGATTATTTGGCTGGTGGGATTAATAAGCTGTTGGGATTAATTGGCTGTTGGGATTAATTGGCTGGTGGGATTAATTGGCTGTTGGGATTAATTGGCTGTTGGGATTAATTGGCTGTTGGGATTAATTGGCTGTTGGGATTAATTGGCTGTTGGGATTAATTGGCTGTTGGGATTAATTGGCTGTTGGGATTAATTGGCTGTTGGGATTAATTTGCTGTTGGGATTAATTGGCTGTTGGGATTAATTGGCTGTTGGGATTAATAAGCTGTTGGGATTAATTGGCTGTTGGGATTAATTGGCTGTTGGGATTAATTGGCTGGTGGGATTAATTGGCTGTTTGCATTAATTGGCTGTTGGGATTATTAGGCTGTTGGGATTATTTGGCTGGTGTGATTGATTCTTGTAGTCACTATGATTACTCTATCATTCGATCTGATGTGTTGAATTGTGCTGTTGTTTAGTTTTATATATATTTTCATGACTCTGAAATTGTTACTCTCTCGTTTCTTTGGCGACGTTATTTTGAAAAGTTGCAAAGAGGGGGGTCTTACCTACCTTCCTATTCCCCATGTAAATCAGTACTACAAATTTTGAAAAATTACGTTCGGGAAATTTTGTTTTTGGATTATCTCGAAAACTAGATTTATGATTCTCTTCAAATTTTGGGTGAATATTAGTTTCACTAAGATGTAAATGTGTGCCAAGCCTCAAGCCAAACGCGAAGTATCAAGTTGATAGGGTTACTGTAAGACTTTACTACTAAATGATTCAGTTAATATTTACAATAGTCAGTTTACAATTAAATACTAATTAAGCGTTTGACAGAATATTATATACTTTACGCAAGTAATAATAATGACGATTCACTCTGGACAAGAAGTCAAAGACGAATCAGTTCGGACTGAGCTCCTAGACAGAACGGCACGTTTCTAAAGAAGAAACAAAAGACAAACTACTGCGTGGACTTATACGTTTAAGACAGTGCCAGTCATGGGGCATTGGGGTACACCACCAGCAAATTGGAGAAACGTATGGGATTGCATGGGAATATATGGACCGACCGTGGGACCTAATAATACGTGAATATGCCAAATGACTTCAGACGCATTCATGTGTTTCCGAATGTTGCTGAACTGGAAACGCCTCCATGAAAAATTCGCCCGACCTCTACCTAACAAATTCGTCAATAAGTTGAAAACAAAGATGAATATTGTGATCAAATCTTGAAATTAATATATTTATTATTAACTCACTTTTATTCGTCTCTTAGATTTCAGAACAGAAATATCATTTAATACTGTCTACAATCCGTAGGGCCTACAGAAGAGAAAAAGAAAATAAACAAGATGAAACAATTTTACAAAAATAATTTATAGGTACTGTCTTTGTTTGAGGATATCTGATCCAAATAAATTTTAAACATTGTTTGATTTTGAAAACATATTTTGTCGACTCGTTTTCGAACACTGTATTTTTCTATGGTTCTTAACTTCTCAGGTAAACTATTCCATAATTTTACACCCATATACTGAAATATTCTCTTACCGAGTACTATTTTAGGCTTGTATACGTTCGCATATTTTCCATTACATCTTGTTGAATAGGAGTGAAGAGATTGTGCGGTTAGGAAATATAGGGCTGCTAAAAATACAAACTTGTTCTGTAACCATATTCGATCGTTAAATGAATCATGAAAGCGAACTCATTTCATTAATTATTGCACCATTAGTTGCACACATTTTGGAATGTTATAACATACTATGCTGACTTGCATTTAATATAATTGCGGGATCTCATAATTGCGCGAATATTTTAGTCCTGCTACTTGAGATGAATAATGCTATGAAATAGTCAGCTGCATTATCTTACCTTAATCACAATTAAAACTTTATAAACTACTCCAAACACTAAAATTTAATTTCTAAACATATATGCTCGTTTTAATAAAAAACGGAGTATCGAACAAAAAACAATTAAATGAATTCAACAAAATGAGACGTAGCTTGTATTCCCTACAGATATGTTGATTTTTGAGAACAAAAATAATGACGTCTCACATCATCTTCACTGTAAAAGGATTACTTTCGTATTAAATTAAAGTAATTATGTTAGGGATAAGAAATTACACGACAGCATAGAATTATGCACAGTAAATTAAAGGGATTATATGTACTTTTCAGAAGTTAATTTACGAATTACATTGATACAGAGTTAAATCGGATATTCATTTAAATACAAATAGAGAGTCGTTATATGCATACTGGCAAGTTCAACGTCTGATTACTCTACATCTGTAAACTTACCACCAGTTTAGTCTAATGCACACTGAATATTGTGAACAGTTAGAAGCGTAGGACAATCATACATATTTCGTATTCATTAGCAGGGTGGCGTGGAACGGAGACACACAATTGTCAAGGACGTCATAGAAAACTGAAATGTAGGCATGAGACATGCAATATTTTTGGAGCAATATATTTCGGAAATACAAATTATTTCTGTCCATATGAATAACACTACAGATCCAGGGATTCTAGGATCCAATTTTAAAATACATTTGTATCCAAGCCGAGAGCATCCCAATTTCCAAATTAATTTTTTGTAAATGTATTTACCGCATTTTTGCTGATGTTCATTCCTGCAGTCGCATGGATTTTTTTGGAGAATATGGCTATTTTGTTTATGAACCGAATTTGCGAATTGACCCTTTTCGTATTCAAAAACAGTACTGCCAACATGAAGATAACCCGTGCGATATCAGCGAACAGCCACATGTAATCGACAGGATCTCCCGCCTGATCATGTCGGTTCCCCAAATCTGCGCAACGTCTCGGTACCATCTCCCGTTGTAAAAATGTATAGATATACTCACGGCTATTGACCACAACGACTGTAAACGAAATATTAATTTGTTCTTATTGATATTGTAGAATATCATGCGTCAATATTTTTACGCATTACCGTTTGAAACCAAAATGCTGTACTTACGCGACGTTAGCATCAACAATCACCATTTTCATCGCTAATCGGTTTGTCCAATTGTTTACCAATATGTTGGAACATCACCTCAAATTTGATCGTTTAGTAATCCCCACTCAAATAATACCCTCAAGTTTTAAGCCATCACTTAATTTTACTTGACTTCCTATATTTTCAGATCAGATCTAAATTTTTGCGGAGTGATTTTAACTGTGGGATTGCAATTTAAATATGAACATAATATTCAAACTTTATTAATGTATGTGTACCCAAAAACAACGAAGCCACGGTAGACATCTAATTCCAACTAGGAATGGGCTCTGCTCCAGTATAGAATGTAGTTGGTGAAGTACATAATGAATAATTTAGTAGCGTCTCATTTTTTAGCTCGGTGGCACTACGTGTTCATGTAGTTTTATATTGGCTGACCCGATACTGAACAATAAGGTATATTACATGCTTATTTCGAATTTGCCTTTCAACTGTTCTTGTTCGTGACCACATATTTACATATTCTCGATTAGCAACTAAAACTTGTGGAGGTGAAATTAGGTTTTGATACTAATGGATCAATAATTTGCCAATTGTATTCACCAGACCGTCTCTATAAAGTTGTTTGCAGATCACCAAGAGATTGAATGTTAGACAGCTTGCAACCTAAAACACCAAATATTGAATCCCATCTGCGCAAAGGTTTCCGGATGTTCAGGAAACAATGCATATTGGCAAGAATAATAATAGCTATGATAGTCTCTCACATCACTCTACCTAAAGAATTTTATCTGTAATGCGGGCTTTATCGGCAACACATATGAATTATTAATATTCAAATTTTATTATGTGAACGTATGCCCTTCCACTGTTCGCTTGATAAGCACAGCTTTGCAAATGAAGATAGTGAGTAGTCTTATCTAATACCGATCAATAACAAATTGGACAAAGTGTTTCGGTGAACTTTAATCAATACATTATACCATGAAATATATAGTACAATATAATGTTAGTCCAAAAGTGTAGCCCTTTCGTGCATTACCAAACATGTAAAGAAAATATGTTGTAATGGGAACGTACAGTTAAAATATTCAGAAAATCGTCATCGAAAATGACGAAATTTTCAAGTTTCCGGCTTCACTGTAGGAATATTTTAAAGCATATATGTGTGCCCTCGTGTATAAAATCCAAAACTGCGACCAAGGCAGTGAGTACGAAGGGGGCCATTTCAAGCAATACGAAGACAGTGGGTAAAGCTCCGGAAAGATCCTTTGTATTCGGGACAGATTACAGCACCCCAATTGCAATATTTTACAAATTTGCGTACTACCTTTGCTACGTGCCGTTCCGGGTGAAGAGAACTCAAAGTGGTCGCTACACATCCACAACGTTTTGGCTTCAAAAGGTAAAAGGATTCCTTAGTTTAAAAAATAATCATCAATAGCTTAATTGAAATAGTCTTGCTAATCGTCCAGGTTATATGCTTCGCCGCCACATGTATCCGCTTTCACTGCGTGCTGGGATATATTGTATATCCCAGTTTCAAACAAATCATACAAGCAAACAAGACCTTGTATGGAATGGATCCCATCATTTTCATCAATGTGGTGGAAGCTGTAATCACTGTCGTACTTGTTTCACTGGAAGCCTATGTATTCCTTTTCAAGCGACAAGCACACGTCAAGTTTCTAAATAAATTTGTATACACATCCTGCAAAGCATCCAACGAAAATCATCTGCGAACAAGCCAAAAGGTTAACATACTTATTTCTCGGTTTACTTTGCATTTAAAATTTAGCAATTCCCATAAAGATATTTTTTCCTAATCAATTCTAGTTGTCCAGTGAGGCAGGAAGCATTGGAATTCTTGTGTACATCTCACTAACAATAATAATCCCGCAAGTGCTGTTAGCCACATATACGTCATGTAAGGAGGATCGGGAATTCATTAAGGGCTTTATGAAATGGTCCGATGTGGACGCTGGAATCAACTGTGCCGCTGATATGGGCTACATCAAAATGTTATTGGTTGGATTGCCTAGGCACTTGTATTCGTTCATTTCGAAGGTCTATTATGCAAGCCGGATCTTGTGGAACTTGGTAACCTGCCTCGTATATATTGTCATCAGTTGTGACCATTCCCAATTTGTATACTCCAGCGGCGAAGATGATAGGAAGCATCTTTCACGGTTTGGCGAAATAATGAAACTCGCTGGAGAAAATGATAAAATGTTTGGCAAAATGCGGGCATGCGCATTAATATCAGATGTAATGGAACTCACACGGTATACCGTGACAAGTTTCTACAAAGACGTTCTCACTCAAAACGTCGACATGAAAATATTCTCCATCTCAACAGTTACTGGCATTGTCATGCAGTACATACTAGCATGTGTCTTCAGCGAGAAGGTTGATTCATTTCTGGACAAATGTCCAATATTGTATGATCAAACTCTATGGTTTGTTCTAAATTTACAGATGAAATCGATTCAGCACGTGCGGAGACGTAACCAATCACAAGAGCGGCAACACGTTAACAAGACGGCTATAATTATGCACTTGGTAAGGAGTGGAACCTGTTGCCTTCGGGCCACAATCTTTCCGGTTGATTGTGGTTGCATGTTTTTGGTAATTGTATACGACGCAATTTGATTGCACGCATTTAATATTTCGTCACTTATGGATTTCCGTTTCCAATTTGCAGATTGTCATGACTATGACCACAATTATATTTCTTCGCGCAAGTCCTGCTTGTGGTTAGTGGATTGGCTGTGCAAAAATATTGCTCAATTAATGGGAACTTAGTATTTCAAATCACACTCTCGGGAAAATTATTACGCAGCATCTACGACTGAAAGTATCATCAGGACCGCAGTAACAGGTCGGGTGTGCGACTTCTAACTTTCATGAAAAGCACCATTCAATTGTAAGACATTTATTTTTATTTTAGCGGATGTTCTCTCTATATTTATTTAAAACGATGGTATATTTTTAAAAAATATTTACGGGTGATGAAATCATCAATAATCATTTTCCTGTCCGTTGCTGTAAATACACGTATTAATGTAATTTAAGTGCAACGTTATGTACATATGTACATACATATATATATTAATGCCTATATATACATATATATGATGACGTAATAATTTAAGTAAATGTAGCATACAGATTTGCAAGTGGGGTTAAGTTTAGTCTTTAAAAATGTCATTTATAAATAGAATCTCGTGTGACATGAGTAGTTTAGTGGCATCAGGAACGGCTTTAAGGCTCTAGTGAGTAAGATCGTTAAGACACCAAGTATTTATAAGAACGGTCAGTTAAATGACTAACAGTGTACTCTTTAATCTACAAATATTCAATACATACATATATAAAGTAGGAAATGCTATTCATTAGAACGCATCTTAAACTGTAACATCAGTAATAATAACATGATATATAACAAACAGTTTCCGTTTTATACAATATGCCACATGGTCGTGTCATTATCAATTGTACCTTTAATATTTCAATATAGATTATTACAATATCAAACTCAATTTATCATAGCGTCCTAACTAAGTTGCACACTCGCGGAACAAGTATTATCAAGCATTGATGACTGAAAGGAATGCAAATGACCGCAGAAATGTCATGTGTGTGACTAGTAGCAAGCTTAAAGAGACACTTTCTTCGGGAAGTCATTTCCTGTTATATTTATATACAATGATAGTGTATTAAAAATTAAAATATTAAACATTTGCAATTCTCAAGTGCAACGTTATGACCACGTAATAATGTAAGGCAGGCTACCCACCACGCAAATGTACATGATCAATACGTATATACAAAACAAAGGTTTGCTGATCAATGATGAGCTGTTTTAATTAATAAAATGTACAAAGATTAAACGTATGAACGATGTATTTCAATGAATGGGTAACCGCCCAAGATATCCTTTTGAATAGGTTGATGACTTACTATCGCTGTCAATACTGCCACTGCCATCAAGTATTAACGCTAGGCTGGTTCTGCAAAAGATTGAATATTATGTGATAATTAAATGTTTATCTTTAATGTGCTAATGTTGAGTTGAAAAGGGCAAAAATGCGTTCCCAGTTCAAGCGACTGTTACAATCGCACTTTTTATTCTTTAAATTTTGCTCGCGGATAATGGATCGATTTTTAAAAACAACGGCGAAGATGCCTGCATTGCCCATGAAGTGAACTCTGATAAAACAAACAGTCATCATAGGCCTGTAGCATCAAAGATAAACAGAAACAATATTATAACCATTATCTTGTAACGGGCGCATATATCAACATTGTAATCGACAACTACCTCGGCGTTGACAAGTCCATATTTACAAACCCACTTACGGGACGGCGAGCAGTCCTTGCCGAGATTGGGAAAAAAGATTCCAAACGTGTGTACATAGTCTGCAACATCTGTAAAATCGTGATAATCAAATTGAAATTCTTGCTAATCTTTTAGGTTTTATGATTCGTCAATATATGCATCCGTTTGCACTGCGTGCTGGGATATTTTACATATCCCAGTTTCAAACAACTCATACAAGCAGACAAGTCCCAGTGTGGAATGGATCCTATCCTTGCAGTTAAGGATTGCGGCTTTTACCTTTGCAGATTGTCATGAATATGACGACAATTATATTTCTTTGCGCAACTCAACCATGAGACTTAACAATGGATTGGCTGTGTAAAAATACAAATAAATCAGGGGTAACGGATTGTTTCAGTTCACACATTCGTGACAACCTTGACTATGGTATAATAAGTACAACTTTATGACCACGTTAATATGTAAGACATACTATATTTCAGACAGACCGTACGTCCTATATTTCAGAAAGCAGTGCAAACTACAGTTGTTCAAGTTTAAAATATTACCGTCAACCGTGGAAATCTAATTAATTAATTGCAACAATATGTGGATCATTTCACCGTATCAAAAATGACGGAAATGATCAGTAATAGCTCGAAACACTTGCCCAACTTTTCCATACACAAATTATATTGTGTTCTCACAGTTTCACCGATGATTGCATTCTTTATTACCGCAACAAAAGGTGACTATTATTCAGAAAGGTTTGATCGACTATCGAAAATGATTCACTGGGAATTGTCATCCCCTGCCAATACTAGTTTTAACAACATTAGCGGAATAGTACCGTTTATTGTCCAAGAAGTAAAACCGGAAAGGCCAATCCATCAGCATGTGAGACCACAATCAAAGGTTGATCTCGGAAATATTCTAACCCAACTCTCATCGCACGAGCGAATGTGTCACGTTGTAGTCGATAATTATCAAGATGTGGACCTGTCTCCATTTAAATATCCATTGGTTTTGCGTCGCCCCGTTCCAGCATTTATTTTAAGACCATGGCTTGAGTTGAGCCAGATGAATGAACGCGATCGCATATACCATAACCGTACTATACTCTGGATGCCAAAGGTCAACAAACAAATGATGGTGTTTGCGGAATTGGCAAAAAAACACATAACGTTTCGATGCCCTACGACGCCACACAAGATAAAGATGGGGCGAACATCTGTAAAACAAATGATTTCATTGGATATGTGCATGCGGCTTGACTTGTTCCAAGTATCTGCGCGTAGTAAACCGTGGAACTGTGAAATGAAAATGGATCTATTAATACCTCAGCAATTTGCGCATTGGTGCATGGCCCCGCCCATTGTGTTTCATCGCAATGTTGAAAGGCCGGAAAATCCGCACAATGGTATTGACAGGCAAATCTTTACACAGCCATCATCGGTCGCAAAGGCACACGTGTTAGTAGTTGATGAGTACGCATTTAGGCATTGGACCCATTACCACATCAAGGACTGGCTGGTTAGGAGCGGTCACAAGCACTGGAATAATCCTGTCGATGACTACTCACCCCGTATGGAAAACTTGGAGCATTACATCGCCGTGTTACTACCAATCGAAGGGTATGGCCCCAACAATGGTGCAAATCAGCTGGAGGTTGTGGAAATGGCCGAGGCAATGATTAGATTAGCATACAACCACAATCGAAAGGGCCCTTGGTACACTACGGAATTGGATCTGCAAGAATTTGGTAGATTCTTCCTTCCACGTCGGGATGACGATACTTCAGTTTGGAGCCTCAACTTTTACAAAAATAACATATTATATAATCAAATTCTGAGAAACCTGTTCAAATGTGAGCCACTCAACTCATTTGAAGCATCGTCATTCAGAAATCCACACGAAAAGTTATCTCATGGGCTGGCATCACTATGGCAGGACGTACTGCATAACTACTCATTGTTTGCATCACATGACAACACCGCGTTATGCGTCCACAGTAATCCTGGCGCTCCTGGTGTGCTGATCAAAAAGTATGGCGTTGCTTATAACGAGCATGCGACATTGTACGTTTCGCCATATATTCGAAACGATTATTACTATTTTCCCATGTACTACCTCGATTTGGTGAATGAACTTCGGTTCATCAGCTGCGGTGGAAAACGGGACATTGAGTCGGTAAACTTCAGCGAACTTTTAACCTCTTACCAAGTAATTGTCTGGGTTTGGATACTGAGTTTCGCCGCATTGGTAGCCAAGGTCGCCATGGCACTTCGTCCACCTCGGGGACATTACTTGAAAGATGTTTTCTACTATCTGACGAAAGTGCTATTGGAACAAGGTGACCCGTTTCCGGATGGATTTATGAAAATCCACAGACTGCGATATGTCACAGTTGCCTATTTATTTGTGGGAATTATTCTAAGTAACGCCTATAAAAACGATAATGTGTACAACATGATACTCCCCAGACGTCCGCAGCCATATCAATATATTGCGGAGCTACTTGCCGATAATTTCACCATCCTGACTAGAACAATGCGAATGGATATAAACCTACAACAGAACAAGGTTTTGCCGCCAGTTTTTCCGTATTTGGATAAAAAGGGATCCCCAACCGTGTTCATGTTTGGAAGGCATAGAGTCAAAAGTGCAGATGATAATCCATTCAAAACACTCTTTATTTCGTCCGAGATGTATAACCTTGTCGATCTCGTGAATCATTTTATAAGATACTGGGATAAGAAGTACATGCACATATTCGGAAGGACAGGGTTACATTCTAAATTCCTAGCAGTGATTACAAAGACGTTTGTGGAAGAGTGGCCTTCTATTACGTCAAAACACGCGGCTAAGGACAAAACGTATCAAAACGATCTAAAGATGTTGCTTCTGAAAAAGGAGGATGACTTACTTAATGAAACACTCGTGAATTGTTCCAATGTTGCTGTAATTCTACCGCGCTATCTGGCAAACCAGCGTGGACGAGAACTTCAAAAACTGAGGCCGAAATCTAGTATTTATGTTGGCGCACAAGAGCTGATGAACCTTTCAATCATATTCAGCATGACTGGAAATGTTCATCCCAACGTCATGAAAAGATCAGATTCGTTGAAAGCTGCAGGGATTTGGGATTGGTGGCCAAAGTTTGCAATGGAAAGTAGCATGCTGAACCCGTTTTCAAGGGGTCGACTGGAAATGGAAGCTCCTAACATGGAGGGAAATGTGCAGATTATATTTATTGTCCTGTCAGTTGGACTGGCAGTAGGGTTTGTAATTCTGCTGATAGAGTTTACTCCGCAGGCGATGCAGTTTTTAATGTTGCGCGCCAAGCACATATGGAGGAAAGTGAAGGTACCTTTCATTTTCCATTTGTTAGCATGCCAATCTAAATGTTGTAGAATTTTCAAGTCAGATAAGCAGTTCCTGCGTCAAATTCATGTTGACCCCTCTGAATGAAATAGGTAAATTCTCAGGTATGTACCTAATCGTTTATTCTGAACCCTCGTAAATAAATTGTTGTGGTGGGATCAATCTTCATTTATATTAATACATGTTTTAGGCAAATATGGTAATGTTCGTGTTTTACTGAATTACATTGATGCGCCGCGAATAATTGTATTGCCCAATTCCAATATTTATTAATTCTTTTATGACAGATTACGCTGTTTATATTATTGCTAATACTTGAGCACTTAAAAATATGACATAAAATATACAAGCAAGCTGTTTATAAAGTTCAGTTTTCACGGCTGCAAAAATTTGAATTCTTTGTAAGGGATTTTATGAATATACGTTTAATTACAGATAGTGGGCAAATCATACAATAACAAAAGCGAAGTGGAAAGCCGGCTGTTGGTTACGTTGGATTTTCGCCTGTCCTTGTGAATCCATTGCTACTTTGTATGTCAACATTTTATGATAGACGGCATTTGTAGCTTACGAACAATATGTATTAGAACTTCGACGGATCCACATTACAACGCCTGTGCAGCGACTGCTTTGTAACAGCAAGCTTTACGGTATCGATGTCGAACAGTCCGTATTCGCTTATGTGCAGGACGTTGGCGACGCGCACAATATAAACAGCGTCATTCAAATGGTGGCCAACTGTGAACACGAAGTACAGAAACAAAGTAGATATATCACAACAAATTCGTTAAACTGCAATATAACGATTTGCAGTATCACGTCAAAAGTACACGTTATAAAATCTGAAGGTCATGCAACGGAAACTTACAAAGTAAATGAAGTCAAAGCTTAGTGGAAACAGTCGAGCCCGTACAAGTTATCGACTATCGACAAGTTAATTAGGTCCACACTTGTGATTCCCGCATACCAAACGCCAAATATTCTTTCGTGACAACGCATCAGTTTTGCTATACTCAGATAGTATCTCAATGTTCGATTAGTTTCAACATGATCCAACGACACATGCCTCTGAAAATCAATACTAATCTTGTAAAAGACATGAAACATCAGCAAAATGCCCATTTTCGTACATGCCAATTTTACGTTGACGCTTAAAAGGCAAGAAATGAGCAAAATCTGGCGATTATCTGTCCAGTAGAGCTTTCCTTTTCTAACAACACCTTTAGACCTTCTGTCGGAACCAATAAATTTTTGTGTAGAATAAGCTTGTATAGGTGAGCAGGGTCGATGGTCAATGTCGACAGGATAACGGGAATAATGACAACGACTATGGTGTATGCTACAGTTACCAGATATGCCGCTGTAGATGAAAGTAGCTGAAATGTAAATTTTCTAATGATTAGAATATACGTTAAGTAAGGCAACGGTAATATTAATGGCCTATACCAATTTCTGACACAATCCAGTACCCTCGGGTTGATATTGTCTTGACAGGTGGGTCAATCTGTTCAAGAAGCTTGCATGTTTCTCGCAGTTGAAAAACAACAACGGAATCTCCAGAGCGTCCTTAATCAGACTGACAACAGTTCGCAGAGCCTTCATGTGGTCAATTGGGTCACCGGGGAAGGCATTTCGGCTTTTCCAAAAACGCTGTAACGATACTTTTGCATCGCCAAGTGTATAGTTCCATCGCAGTATGGTCATGAGAACATAGATTATCTACAAAAAAATAATAATTTCGTCATATTAGTTGATGCCGTTGCTGGACAACGTGTGTTGTTTACACGACCCTACCTTCAAAATCAGATACTTGTCAGCTGTGTATCTACCATCGTACATCTTTCTTATAAGAAACGGCATACCCCAGCAGAACAAGGAACATTTGTAGAATGCTGCCACCGGTACACTGTAGTCACTCATTCTAAAATAAATGCAGTTTCACGAAACGGCGAATCTACTGATTTCAGTTATTAGGAATTGATTTGTGTCTGAAAATAGTTTCTTAAATGAATTTATCTGAGCAATGATATATTTGAATCCAAGGTATAACTTTCTCCTGTCAATTGCTGCCAGAGAATATCAAGCTGTACTTATTTTGAGTTCAATTATACAAAAAAACGAACGGTTTTTGAACGTATATAATGCTTGCATCAATGCCTTGCGTTTAACATAGGAATGGCGTTGATCAGAGAACAATGAATGTAGACGATAAGCATAGCATGTCGTCCAAATGCTTCACAAAATATCACAATTGAACACAATATCCAAGCTATAATTGGGAATTTCTCTATTGAATAATGAAGCTCAAGCTTTCATACCCATATCCCCCATTATAATATAAAGGCATGGTCTCCGGTTATCACAATACGTTGTAAAAAAGTTCCGACGAAGAAGTAAATTTAATTTTAAAAAAATATATATTGTTAGAGACACGCCAAACCATTTCAAAAACACCGATTATCGATTTATGTTTGGAAAATAATGTTTGTTGGGTAGCATCCAATGCCAACATTTTTCATCACAAAATCAATGTCTAATTACATATGTCGCAATTGCTACATTTCACTGTTGAAACATAGTACGAGGAATGATCGACAGCTGTACCTAATCAATACGATGATGTTTTAATTCGACAGGTTGCTGCCACTGTTGATGAATAACAACATGTCTCTGCATATGGCGTAATTACTGTGAATGCTTTTTATTCGATCATATTCTGCTCGGTAAGCGATACAAATTTGAATACCAAAGCCTGGTAAACATGCTAGGATATGTAAGTAAATTAAATAAGAGATTTATCAGGACAGACAAACGTAATTAAGTATATACTTGGATCTATAAATCGTTATTAAGAATAAAGTTTGAAATTGTATTTACCGAGGCTCAAATAAATACGAAGAATTTTGTATATATAGTGTAGTCTGATGTGTAGGGTTTTGGTCATTGTTCTCCATTCACAGTTCTATTCAATTTCGGTAGTTATTTTCACTGCATGGATGAAAATAATTCATGGTTATCAAACGGATATGAATGCCAACATTTGGCATCAGAAACATTTTTCCTTCGTCAAATTCTATACCGCTTGTAATTGAAACAACAAACTGAACGATGAAATAACAACAATGGCATATTGAGACACGCTGCGTTTTGAAGCAAAAATAAATTTCGGACAGTCATTAATGCCCATTTTCGTATCAGCGACACCTTGTTAGCTAGACTTGCCGTAGGGACTGCTGTTTCGCTACTAGAATTTTTATTATTATTATTGACGTCCCTTCAGTACGCATGTAAATAAATGGCTTTGGTAATAATATTATTCCGATGGATTAATTCATGCGATGGATATAATTATTATCATGATTTTTTTAATACATTGATGGGTTGCGCATAATTCTATTAATTCATTTATATATTAAATAATTTTGTATTTATATATCATGCTTTGTGTAGTGTTGGTAACAATCGAGCACTTAATTATCTGACCTAAATGTACAAAGTTTAGTTGACCAGGTTGCAAAAATTCAAAAAAGGTAGTTGGGGCCTTGATGAATAAACTATGTGTGTCCGCAGTCCTAAGTGCAGTGCGTGGGCGACGCGCACAATATAAACAGCGTCATCAAAATCGTGGCCAGCTGCGAACAAAAATGAACAAACAAATAGGATAATTTGCAACAAATTCTTACGACTTCAACTAAATTATTTACATATTGAAGGGAACTTGAAATGCAAAAGTTTGATGTTCCTGTAACAATTACTTACAAAATACATGGAATCAAAGTTCAGTGCAAACAGTCCAACTCGTATGCAACATTTCTTCTGGCTCACCCAGTGCTGAATAATTACTTGCATGTTGCCCCTAGCTTTCCCGCCCATACTGTTTGGCTTCAACAGTTGGTCAATGCACGTCATCTGTTGTCAAAAACAAGTTTGAAATATTAACGGTGTGGTGGATAAAGAAGGAATGATTTATAATCAAGTGTGTATAATCTAACCTTCTCCGCAAATGCTGCCCCAATTGTGTACACTACCAACGCAGCCGCGCAAAGAAGGCCAAAATTTAGCTGAATTGCGAAAGCGCTTCCAAATTCCTCGGCCGGTATAATGGTAAATATCGACAAGTTAATCAGATCCACGCTCATAATTCCAGCAAACCAAAATCCAAATGTTTTTTCGTGACAACGCATCAGTTTGGCTATACTCAGATAGTATCTGAACAGGTGAGCGGGATCAATGTGGCAGGAAGAAACATGTTCCTGAAAATCGACACTAATCATGTAGATGGCATGGAACGTGAGCAAAATACCCATCTTCATGCATGCCAGTAGTAGGTTGACACTTAGAAAGACAAAGAAGGAGCACCATCTGACGATTATTTGTCCAGTAGAGCTAACCCTTTCCAACAACACCTTTACAGCTTCTGTCGGAACCCACAAGTTTCTGTGCAGAACAAGGTTATATAGGTGAACTGGATCTATGGTCAATGTGGAAAGGAAGACGGGAATAATGACAACGACTATGGTGTAAACGACCGTTATCAGATATGCCGTGGCTGAAGAAAGCAACTGGAAAATAAAATCTCCAATGAATAGCATATAGATTAAGTAATTGGACAGTAATGTTTTGATAATCGAAGATACCAATTTGCGATGCAATCCAATATGCTCGACTGTATATCGTCTGGACAAGTCAACAATTTTAGTCAGGAAACGGGCATGTTTTTCACTGTTGTAAAGCAGCAGGGGTATCTCCACAGCGTCCTTCAACAGAATGGCAACAGTGCGTAACGCCTTCATGTAGTCAACTGGGTCACCTGGAATGACATTTCGACTTCTCCAAAAATGTTGCAAAGACACTTTCGCATCCCCAAGAATAGAGTTCCATCGCAGAATGGCCACGACAACATATATTACCTGCATGAAAAAAATCAATTGTGTTGCATTAGTTCATCCTGGTGATAGACAATCAATTTTGATATCACAGTACCTGGAGAATAATGTACTTGTCGGCAGTGTATCTGCCATCCAACTTCTTCCTTATCAGAAATGGCATGCAGCAGCAAAACAGGGAAAATCTGTAGAACGTTGCCACAGGTACACCGTAGTTGGTCATTTCAAAATAATTGATGCTTCACTCAACGTTATATACTGATTTATGCTCAGTTTTGGGGAAGGATATTAGTTCACAATCGTTCACAAATGATTTTATTTGAGAAATGATTCCTCCACATTTGAGACACAACTCAATCCTGTCAGCAATTTCGACAAAATACCCAACATTAGACACTTTGATTTTGATTATTCAAGAGCATATGGATTTTGAACGTATATCATGCTTTGATATATTCGGTCCATTTAACGGAGGAATAATTATGTTCACAGTATAATAATGTGAAATCGATAAGCACGGCACGATGCCCAATTTATTTCAATGCTTCACAAAACATAACATTATAAAGCAGACACGAAAATACAATGGTGCCTTTTTCCATGGACAAATGAGGCAAAAGCCTACAGCCCATTTCCGTACAAAAAATATAAGCATGGTCTCCTTTTATCACAATACGATGCAAAAACTTCCAATGGATAAGCCAATTAAAAAAATAGTCTCCAATGTATGAAACACGACATGCGAGTTTTTATAAACATAAGTTATCAATTTGGATGGTAATATTTGTAATTTTGATACCAGGAACCAACGGCGCCACAAACAACTCAATAAGTTGATGGTTTAATGTCGACAGGTAGCAACCATTGCTAGTGAATAAGAACACGTCTTTATATGAAGTAATTACGATGAAGGGTTTTTATGCCCTTTTGTTCTGGTCTGTGGGAAACTCAAATTTGAATACCAAAACTCTGAAAACAGTCGAGGTATTGTAGATAAATTGAATAAACATTTTGCCAACACATCCAAACGAAATTGAGCATGTGATTGATAATAAAAATCCATACTACGACTTAAATCGAAAATTCCATAAACCCAGTCGCAAGTAAAAGCGATGGATTTTGTGCTTATAATGCAGTCTGATATAGCGTTTTGTTCATTGTTCTCCAGTGGCAGTGCTATTCAGTTTGGGTAGTTATGTTGTTTACAGGGCAGACCACGCTTTATGGTTTGCAAAACAAATAGCCCTGCACATTTGTCATCAATAGGGTTGGCGTTCTTCAAATTCTATGCTACTATTAATTTCAGCTACAAGCAGAACGATGAAATAACAACAGCATATCGATGGCGGACTATAGCACGCTACGAATTGAATAAACCAAATGTCTTTCAAACTTTAGTTTTTTCCTTTTGAGACGAATCAGAGATACAAGTTTCGTAATTAACAAAGTTGTGCTGCTCAGCATTGGAATGGTGTTTAACATGGTCCATAAAATATGCCCATCCTACACATAATCCTGATGAATCGTGATCAACGCTATGTAATTAAACGCTACCGGATGTTGTTAACATCGCGACACGATAATCTCCTATTCATTCATGTCTTCCGTTGGGACATCAGACATTCATCATAACCGCATATATATTCTTTGTACCTTTGGCGTAGACATTCACAATGCGTAGACTAAATTATACAATGAGCCAGGTAATAGTTAGGTCTACACGTCGAGACTGACGTAAGCTTGGCTAAACAGTAGATTATTGTTCATTGTTCATCGAAGAGCATCCAGTAAAACACATTGTGTCAGGTTAATGTCGTGTAACATCGTATTGCAAAGACACTTCCCCCAACGCTGCCACCGTTGTTTCATCAAACTCCTTTAGTAATGTATACTTTAACCGTATTTAGTTTTGTTTGTGTCCTGGGGATGGCCCACGCACTAGAAGGAACTCCATGCACCACTGAAAAGGAAGTGCAGTTGACTGAAAAATGGTAAATTCTAAATTTGATTCAAAGGTATATTCCATAATATATGTTACAAACGGATTGCTGAGAATGAATTTATATTTCAGCGAGAAAGCTTTCGTGTGCACTGCATCTGACGAAGGCTTGGTGTGGGTTGGGTTCGCATGTCCTCCCGGATCAAAACCAAATGAAGAAGGCAACGGCTGCCTTGAAGGCAAATGCGCAGGTACTCACATTACATTCAGTGAACTGAGAACGAATTGATGTAACCGCCTATCTTGTTGAATCTGCTATTACTTTGGTTTCAGAAGTTGCAACCACACCTGTTCCAGGAGAGTATAAGTGCCAAGACAATGTACCACACGGATACGGCGCTGCGCCCACACCGGATCCCAGTGCATGCGACAGATTGTTGTATTGTTTTCAACACTGGTCCCTCCTAACGTGGCATAATGAGACTCACGTTTGCAGTTATGGCTATCACTATTATCCTTACGTTCGTAAATGTCTGTGGGGACCCTGCCCGAGCGAAGTACTGCCGTCTCCTCCCCCGCCGCCTGATGCAGAATTCAAGTGTCAAGACTACGTGTCCCCGGAAGGATTTTATGGAAATGTATTGGATCCCAACAACTGCACAAAATACTACGATTGCAGCTACGATTATTGGAGAAAAGAGTGGTCAGTTAATCATTACGAATGTGCACCGGGCCTTCACTTCAACACAGTTACTGGTAGTTGTTATAAGGGACCGTGTCCTGGGAATTGATTAATTACTTTAAACATTGTGTGGAGTCAACTTCATGGTAATGACCATATATGTAATACAAAGACTCTAATAAAGCTGATGTAAAAATTAAAGCCAACTATAATATGCATGGTGTTTAGTTATTTATGTACATTTTAAATTACGGAGATATCTTTAAACATTTAGCACTCGAAACATTTTAGCATATATCCGACATCGCCCGACTTCTAAACGTAGTCTAAATTAATGACAATACGTAGCTAAACGTAACATAATGTAACACAGTTCCCATTCCATTCATTTCCCTCGCAATTACGTCAAACTTAATCACTCTATATGTGTACATGGTAACGTGTCTCATAACAATTCCCAATCTATTATACTAAATTATACAATGCCCTAGCGATGATTAATCTTATACGCCGACACTGACGTATACGCGGTTAATTGAGAGATAAAAATAATAGCATTGTTCTCGACTAGCATTCCGGAAATCACAGATATTCTGTTTGGTACGTAGAACAGCGTGCATCAAAGATACCTCACCCAGTACATGCAACGCTGCTTCTGACAATTCCTGTCAGAATGTATATATTAACGGTATGCAATTTTATTAGTGTCTTGGGGATGACCCGTGCACTGGAAGGAACCCCATGTACCGAGGAAAAGGCAGTGAAGTTGACAGACCAATGGTAACTTGTAAACTTTTCACAAAGTAATATATACAATCTTTTTAAGCAACACATTATAAACATGATTGTAAACGTTGCAGCGAGAAGGTATACGTGTGCTATCCAGACGACGATGGCTTGATATGGGCCAGTTTCACATGTGCCGGAGGATCAAAACCAAATAATGCAGCCACCTATTGCATCGAAGGAAAATGTACAGGTATGTGACTAACGAGCATCGAGTATACCGAAATTTTTGAGTTCCACCTGACACTAATTCTGAGCAATTCCTTCTGTTACAGAAATTAGTGTCACACCTCCACCGGGAATGTGGAGCTGTGGAGACCACATGCCACAGGGATACCGCCAAGGCTACGCTTCGGATCCAGATGCCTGCGATAGATACTTGTATTGTTGGCAAGATCTCAGCGACGACATTTGGCGTCACCAAAGTTCCCCCTGCCCCAAGGGCCACCATTTTTATCCATACGTTCGCTCATGTCTGTATGGACCGTGCCATACTGAAATTCTTCCCCCTGTACCCCCAAAGCCTGGTTCAGAGTTCAGATGCCAAGACTACGTGCCGTCAAGTGGATACTCTGGCTATCTCCTGGATCCGGAAAACTGCGAAAAATACTACTACTGCTATTACAAGTTTTGGGAGGATTCCTGGTATATCGAGCATATCGACTGCGCTCCCGGTTATCATTTCAATATTATGTTAAGTGGATGTTATCAGGGACCCTGCCCTAAGTACTGATTGCGTTTGCACCAAAATGCATTGCTGTCCGCCGTCTCTGCACAAGCGCAACGTAAACGAGTATATATATAATATTTATTATTAGGAGAAGTAATGATCGTTTTATACAATGCTACATTAAATAATATTAATACACTACTTTGATTGCCTTGCTCCATGTTGACGTCAGACGCATTTATTATTACCATATGTATGACATCATATGCAGCAGACACTCCCATATGTAGTTCTGTGTTGCAGTGATGGGTACAATATAGTTTACAGTCTCTGTGGAGTAAAACACATGCTTCATTTAATTGACGCAATAATGCCCTTGTTAACTATCGTAGTATTACTGTGTTTGTTAGCGACATTCAGCGCCCAATAGGGCAAACCATTTTGCAAACGAGTGGGAAGTAGAGCTAACTGACAAATGGTGAATCCTAAATTTTGAACCTAATTTTTCCAATGACAAGTATATGCAACAACCAATTTAAACATATTTCAGCGAAGTTGTGAATCTACCTATGTACATCCGGAGATGACGGGACATACACTTCGGTCCTTTACACGTGTGCACATGGATGGAACCCAAGTGGTTATGCCAGAGAATGCCAGCAGAACGCCTGCTTGTAAGTGTGAAGAGTACATCAAACGGTCAGAGAGCAAGTGCACGCCAGATCCCTATAGCTATCAGCATTTTTACAAATGCCTGTACGACGCGGACACCAAATTATGGGATGCGACCAGTATCGCCTGCAACAAGGGACACTGTAACAATCGCGTGACTAATTTTGGTCGACGTGATATTGCAGACGGTCCTTACTGATGTTGTTCTTGATTAAATACATGGCGAAACAATTAGTTGTTTAAAAGCATGGTAATAAACAAAAGATTAAAATGACACGAACGGACCGAGGCTACCTGTTGCACGTACGGTATACCATATCAATACAAGCGCATAACAATGTCACGTGTTATCGTAATAATTAAATTCCGCCAATGTCTTAAGCAAGTGCACAATCAGCCAACAGAGCTCTCGAGTCAACATCTTTTGGCCTTTTGACATATCACAATCTTCTTGTTCAATGTACACTACCGTATACGATCTCCAAAGCAATTTATACAGAAATGTATATTTGTACACTTGCAACTTTACTTTGTCCAGGCACGGTGTCCACTGTAAATCACGAAAACGCTTGCACAGATGAGTCGGCTTTAGATGAAAATGAAATATAGTATGTGATAAACTATGAATTGGCATGTGGATGTTTCCAGAGCGGTGGACAATGGAACATTGGCGTGGACACTTTTCACCTGTCCGAGAGGATCAAAGCCAAGCGGGGATGAAAGGTGCGATTGAGATAAATGCAGTGGGAATCCAGGTGCGATCACTTAATTCGATTAGTTCGACCATTTGGTTTCCCGTTTGGGTTCAATCGATGTCATTTTTTTAAACAATCGACGAATAGACGAACATCATCCCCGATCAACTGGAGCATCAGTTACATTAGTCGGCTGAGGCATCAGTGCCTGATAACATTACCAACCAGTGCTGGAGATTAAGTGCAAAGAATATTTAGAACCCGGGGGGACCAAGGCAGTTCCGTATCCCCAGAGTTGTCATAACTTTTATTTTGCCCCTAGGACCCGGACACCAAGTAATGGGATTCGACGCGTTTCGATTGCAACAGGGACCAAAATTACAGTCGAGGGACCCATCTTGATCGAATTATATGCATGGTGAATCCGTCCTATGTGCGAAACCCCAGGAATAAACTAGCACGTGAGTTTATACTATTACTCCATGTAAAGGCAATTTGATTGGTAATCATGAAAAAATACATTATAATCAGAATAATATACTGAACGTTGAAATTAAGATTGCGCGCTCCAAATGAGAAAACGAATGAGCGTGACTAGCAGGATAAATCGAATTCCGGAAATCATTTCTTCGGCTTTGAGATGATTAGTTTCTTAATAATTATCCACTGGCAAGAATTTTTCCAGCGAATTACCTCAGGTAATCGATTTATTCATTATTACGTTTGGTCATTTAAAAGGTAAATTAATTTTTGCTGGTCGATAGGCTTGAGAGTTGTGTTGTAGCTGCACAGAACTAATGTTCCAAGTTTCGTCAGTTTTAAGTACGAACTTGAGGTGCTAATATTCGTATCAAAAATGCTGGTAGCCAGTGAAGATTTTCATTCGTATCATATAATATTATCGTCATATACGATACATTCCTGCGATATAAACATTGTTAGACATTAGTTTTATCAAAAATAAATGCAACGCATGTTGGTTAAATATCACCGCCTTTTAAACAACTTTAATATTTCGTCGCACGTTCCCCAGTCAAACAATCTATAATAATAACCATATCTGCAACTCAAAAATACCGAGAAATATCCGCACCTCGAAGAACTGACCTGTTTCACACGATCTTATCGGTTACAAAATGCTGGAAAGCGATAAAAGTCAGCGCTTGCTATACTTTTGCGTTGAGAAGTTATTTCGTCAAGTCGCGATAATTGCGTTACTCGTTGCTGCGTCACATTGTAGTCAATATGCGGATTTCATGCTGGAATATTCAAAACCGTTTTCCGTGGAAATTTCACCTTTAGATAATAGATCGCTTGTTGAGTTCAACGGGGAAATTCCGTTTGTTGTACATGCCGCCAAATGGAACAAAAAAGTCAATGGGATTTCGAGTACGCCGTCAACAGTTAACCTTGACGGGATATTTGACCAGCTGTCGTTGCAGGAACCAACGTGTCACATTTTAATCGATAACTATCAAGGCGTCAACCTGTACCGACTTAAGTATCCAGTGGCGTTGCGACGCCCTATTCCGGCAACGCTTTGGTATACGTGGAGAGAAGGGATTAAACTGCATGACCATAGTCAGATGTTTTACGACAGTGTTGTCATTTGGTTGCCAAAGGTGGACCACAACATGACAATGTTAGCAAACTTTACAAAACATCATGTGGTATTCCAATGCCCTAAATCACTTTATAAAATACAAATGTCGCGTGCAGGAAGCGGATATTTATATTCGTACGATATATGTACTCGCCTTGATTTTTTCCACATATCGTCCCAAAGTAAACCGTGGAATTGTGAAGTTAAGATTGACCTACTTGTGCCACAGCAGTTTGGAAGTGTGTTCGTGGCAACACCAAACGTATTCCACCACAACATCCCCGTGCCAGGAAGTCCGTACAATATGGACAGACAAATCTTTCCGCAGCCGTCATCAGTCGGAAAAGTGCACATTTTGGCGATTGAAATGGAAAAGTATCGGAGACACTGGATCGAAGAATATATAATAGATTGGATGTTTAAGAGTGGCGACAAGACGGACATCCACCACGCATTCGATTGGTCGCCCCAAATGGCCCACTTGGAGCATTCCGTAGCCCTGCTAACCCAAGGTGATACAGATATCATTTATAGTAACCAATTCATGGTGACAAAGATCAGCAGGGCAATGTCTGGATTAACCTTCGGGAGTAACGCAACCGATTCTTGGTACAAAAGCAGGCTGTATCTGGAAGCAGATAAGAAATTCTTCGATTCTCATCGTGATGAATACACGCCTATTTGGTATCTTGGTCATTACGACAATAATGAAAGATATAACCAAGTTCTCGACGACTTACTAAATTGTCAACCACTCAAGAGTTTCGTATTTGAAAAGACATTGTTCAGTAGTCCTCACGAAAAGCTGTCACTGGGTTTGGCTTCACTGTGGCAAGTAATCTTGCGCAACTTTTCATTGGCCTCTAGAAATGAAAACGCGTTCTGCATCCATACTAACCCGAATGCAGATGGAATAATATTGCTTACGGTTACTTATCGCAATGAATACAGTTCATCGTTACTGGTGTCACCAAATATTCGAGACGATTCCTACTTTTTCCCAATGTACTATACGGACACTGTCAACGAGCTGCGGTTTCTCAGTTGCGGCGGGGGAAGAGGAATGGAATCTGTGAACTTCAGAGAACTTTTGAGCTCTTACCAATGGATGGTTTGGGTGTGCATATTATGCTCCGCGATTCTAATTGCAAAAGCTGTAAAGATGCTGCGCTCATCTCGAGGCACAAGTTTCAAGGAAGTGATCTTCTATCAGCTAAAAGTTCTACTAGAGCAAGGCGATCCATACCCACAAAATTTCATGAAAATCGTGAGACTACGATATTTAGCTGTTGCCAATCTGCTGATGGGAGTTGTTCTGAGTAATGCATATAAAAATCGGAACGTCTATAACATGATACTACCAAGAAATCCACAGCCATACAAACTAATTGATGAGCTTGTAGCCGATAATTTCACAATCCTAACTAGATTGATGCGTGCGGATATTGAGCTTCAGAAAAATGAAGTCTTACCATCAGTGTTCACACATTTAAACAAGGATGGAACATCAAGGATGTACATGATTGATAGACATACAATCTATACAACATATAAAGATTCGTTTAAGATTTTCTACGGATACTCTGAAATTCACGATCTTTATTTTCAGGTGAAAAGCAACATGAACTACATGAGAGATAGGTATCTACATATTCACAGGAAAACCGGTTTGTACTCAAAATTAATCTCGGTTGTAGTCAAGGTATTTCAAGATATGTGGCCATCTATTCTGAAAAGGCACAAGACTGAGGATGGTACGTATCCCAAAGATTTGAGAAAACTCTTGCTAAAGAAGGAGGATGACTTACTTTATGAAACGTTGACAAATTGCTCCCGGGTTGCCGTAATATTTCCGCGCTACATTGCAAACCAACGTGCAAAACTACTTCAAAAATTAAAACCAAAAAACAACATCCACGTAGGCTCACAAGAACTCATGAATCTATCAATTGTGTTCAGCATTTCGGGATTGGTTCATCAGAATATAATGAGAAGGCGCAACGGATTACTCTCCTCCGGGATTTGGGACTGGTGGCAAATGTATGTTATGGAGAGTGGGATATTCAGTCAGGTTTTAGGAGGACGAAAGGAAATGGAAACTCCGAACATGACCGGGAACGTGCAAATTATATTCATAGCATTATCGGGTGGTCTTGCCAGTAGTTTTGTAATCTTTATGATGGAATTTATTCCGTGTGCGTTCGTTGCTTTCATTCAGTATGCACGTCGATGTTGGCGGAATGTTGGATCACTGTTTTCAACATGTTTCATAGCGATCCAATCAAAATGTTCCAGAAATTACAAGCGAGGAACCCGAGTAATACGTGCAAAATGAAATGTCAATGTGGATTTGGTATTAATTGTATTACCATTTGTAGGGTGTCGACTCAAACGTTTCACCGGTGGTTGAATCAGTTTATCCGATGACTGTATGAAACAGATCTTGACGAAAGTAACTTTGTAAACGTCTTGTTTCAATACATGAAGCACTGAATCTGTAACAACTACATATTTTCTACCCGAGAACTATTAAAGATTTCATGACACAGTTGATCATGCTACTATCATGACTACTTCCTTGTCCAGAACGAATATCCATCTTCTTAGAATGAAATTGAGTGATTACCAACTGGCACGAAAAGACGGTAGAATCTCCACTACGTATTCTAAACTTGATTGATTTTACAAGCAAAGAAAATTGGTTTTATTGAATCGAGATAGTCTTCAGCTGAACCAAAAATTAAAACTCCTTTGTACTTGGGTAAGCTTGAATGCTGACTTTAGCTCTAAATATATTGCTGAAAGTTATTGTTCGGAAAGCTGCTTTAATTCGTGTCGTGGAAAACTGAATCCGCAGCATATTTAAAGAATTGGCGAAATCCCATCAATTTGGCCGGATCAACCGAAAAGAAATCCTAGCACCTAACGGATAATTTACGTGGGAAGCAGCGTTTAACATAAGTAGCAATGAGGTTTAACAACGTATAGTCGGAAATCTATATTTCAACACTTGCAGCCTTACTTTGTCTAAAGATTTTGTGCATACAGAATATAGATCAGTAAGTTTCGCTGTAAACATGATTATGCAGTAGACCATCAAGTCAAAGTATTATCTGTTTTTTATAAGGATAACTTTATCTCCACCAATTCATAGAGTAGGCAATCTCACACAGAGCTGACGACGCTGACACCTGCAACTGGACACCGTTCAACTGTCCGAGAGGATCAAAACCAAGCGCGGATGCCAGGTGTGATCCTGATAAATATATTCCAAAGACAGGCACGGTCAATCGTTAACATTAGTTTAATATTTGTGTTCCTGTTTTTGTAATATCCTTTTGTTTCGATCATGACCTTTGGTTATTTGTATGATAAATGAACTAGCTTATGATGTGATGATGATGATACAATAATGAAGGCGTGTGTGTGCGCGTGAGTAGATTTCATACTCGTTGCTGGTCTCTGAAGGAATGAGCCAGGAGTTTAATGTGATCCTAATTTAAGATAGCTAGATAAAAACCAGATACATTTTTACAGCGTATGGTCTCGCTGCTTGTACATTAAGGGGACCGTCCAGAACGGGCAGTACACGCTACATGGGTATAAAACATTTCCATTACTAATCTTTTGAAAGAAGTCTCCTGCTTTCAAGTTAATTAAATTTAACAATGACTTTGCAATTAATATTTAAATTATAAAATTGAATGATTAGAATGATTGAACTGAATTAAAATGAGGGGAATGATGATTACGGGGTGATCTGACCGTGGCGCTCAGTTGACGTTATTCTTTTCAATCAGACAATTATACTAATATAGTATGCAAAAACAATTGCGAATAAATCGAGAAAAAAATCATATAATCAAAATAATCCATACAAGCTTGAAATTCAGTTTTCTTGTTAAAAATGAGCAAAAGTATTAGCGTGACAGCAAAGATTATTCGAATCCCGGACATCATTTATTCGGCTTAGAGTTGATGAATTCCATAATTATTATCAACTCGCAAGAAAGCTCGCTAGCACTATACATGTAGTATTCGATTTTTTCCTTATTAGGTGTTGTCTTTTGAAAGGAAAATTATGATTTACGGATCGATATACTTTGAAGTAGCAGGTCAACAGAACATAACAGTTTCCACTTTGTAAGAACTGGCGATTGCAATATTCGAGGCAAACGAATTTGTAGCCAGTGAAGGTGCCCATTCGTAAAGAGTAAAATTTCCAATACAGACCATAGGCGATGCATTCATGTGATATAAGTATTCTCACCTTTTAGTTTTATGGAATATTACTTCAATAGGTTTAGTTGAAATGTCACCGCCGGTCTAACAGGTTAGGCGTATCGACACACGTTCTGCAGGACGAAACATATAATAATTTCAACATCTGCAATTCAAATTTTATGAGAAATATTCCCATCTTCTCATGCCACTGCATTAGATACCAGCTGCGCATTTGTATTGCCACCACTACAATCCAATGGTTGTGCTTCGTAGTTCATCTCATCGATATATTAATATCCTGGTGCAATTTTCCGGGTATAACATTTAAATTCTACGGTGCATTATATTATCGTTACTCGTGACTAACAATGACAACACTTTTGCTCGGAAGGCGAATCCGACAGGAGGTAAAACTGCAATACAATTGCCAGACCACAGCGTTATATATGTTAATATTTACAGGAGAACCGGTCTACACTCAAAATTTGTGTCCTTGGATGCCAAGACGTTTCATGATACGTGGCAATGCATTCAACGGCGACACGTCAACAAGGACAAATCATATCCCGAAGATTTGAGAAAGTTATTGCAAGGGAGGGAGGACGACTTACTTTATGAAACGATGGCAAATTGCCCCCCCCTCCGGATTGCTGTAATATTTCCGCGCTATATTGCTAACCAACGTGCAAGAGACCTTCAAAAATTGAAGCCGAAGAACAACATCCACGTCGGCGTGCAGGAAGTAATGAATCTTTCTATTGTGTTCAGGATTTCGGGAATGGTACACCAGAATGCACTGAAAAGACGCAACGGGTTGTTGACTTCAGGGATTTGGGACTGGTGGCCAAAGCTTGTAATGGAGAGTGGGATATTCAGTCATATATCAGAAGGACGACCGGAAATACAAACTCCGAACATGACTGGGAACGTGCAAATGATATTCATTATATTATCGGCTGGACTCGCTTGTGGTTCTGTAATTTTTCGAATTGAATTGATGCCGCTTATGTTCGCATGGTTAACACTGCATGCCCGTCAATGCTGCCGGAAAGTTGGATAATTTTCTTCAACATGTTTCGTAGCGTTTCAATCTGGATATTCCAGAATTTAGTTCAATGTAGACAAGTTCTGAGAGTAATTGTCAACTGGCACAACAAAAAGCTAGCAATCTACATTAAATATTCCAAACAGGATTCCTTTTACGTCCAAAGAAAATTGGTTTATTAAATCGATAAACTTTTCAGCTTAACCACAAAGTTAAACTCGATTCCACTTTTCACAATGTTGAAGCAGACGGTAGCTCTGAATACACTGCTCAAATCTATTTGTAGTAATGGGTCTGTAGATCGTGCCGTGTAAAGCATTTGCAGCATATTTACAGTTGTTGTTCCAAGGAAAAAGTTGGCACAAAACAATAACTGTGAAATCCGAAAAACGTGGACCGAACTTCTCGAGTTTGGTACCAATCGATTCGCAATGAAATAATCTATCCGATTTATACTCTCAAATTTAAATTTAATTACATTTAATAATTTTAAACAGTGATTTCTTTGTACCCCTTTATGCTTATGCTGTTCAGCATTGAGGCTTCCTCTATGACTTCTGCGTCACCTGTAATATGTTAGATTGGGATTTGTACTACGAAGCCCATTCTTAAGTTAAAAGCCAAGCGCGGACGCCAAAGGCTATCCTATCAAGTGCGAAGTTTATTTGAAACCAGGGGTGACCACGACAGATCCCGTTCCACATAGTTGTCATCATTTTTAATGTTGAAGAAGGAGAATGACTTACTTTATGAAACGTTAGCAAATTGCTCCCGGGTTGCTGTATTATTTCCGCGTTATATTGCAAACCAACGTGCAAAACAACTTCAAAAATTGAAACCAAAGAACAACATCCACGTCGGCTTGCAAGAACTGATGAATCTTTCAATTGTGTTTAGCATTTCCGGAATCGTTCATCCGAAAGTTATGAAAAGACGGAACGGAGTTTGTCATGGGAAAACCAGTGGCTTATGACTTTTACGTATACTTATTGAAGAAGGAGAATAAAAATTGCCTTTTGTTAATACATAACCCTGGTTCCCCGGCTTCGAATATGACAAATTTTCTTAATTAATAAGGTTCAGATTTCCGAAGAGTATTGATAAGGATTAACTAATAGCCAGTGAACATTGTGTGAGAGAAAAGTAAGACGAATTCCAGTAAAGAAGATGCCATCACATAACAACATTAAATTGAATTGATTAACGAGCTTTTATTTAAACAATTACTTAATATTTGCAAACTAAATTGAACGATTAAACGGTATTTAAAGATACCGACATTAAAGGATAATTAAATTCGTAGCATGAATCATAAAAATGAGCATTTGATTTCATTAACTTTCTTAACTAAATAAGCATATGTACATTTTATATGAAACTCGAGTTTCTAACGTTAATTTTAGATAATGCTTTAGTAATTGTAACTTTAACTTAATGACGAGAAAAGAGATAGAGAATAGTAGTTACCACACCAAAAGATTAGCGAGCTTTGGCTAAGCCAGCTAGGTAAGGTGGGTAACCATAGGGAATGAACTGGGGGAGAACGGGCAAGTTCCACCACAGCGCACTCGGCACAAGAATACAATTATTTTAATTACTATACATTTAATTAAATACCCCAAGGTTGAGGTGCAGGTGGCGATAAATGAGATGACGGTGGAACGAGTTGAGGTTGAGAGATGACACGAGTTGACCAATTAAAGTCAGAAGACCGAGGTGGATGAGGAGGGTGATGAGGAGCGGCTTTACACGCTGGCTTCCTTCCCCAAATCCCGATTTTACCAATTAACAAGAGCTGAAAAGAAATCAAAATCAAACACGCAATTAGTTTGAGAATTTCTTTTCATACCTAAACCATTAATCTTTAATTTACTGATGATATTAACAAACTGTAAGCGTATTAAACTTACCACCTCTTTAATTACACTAACTGATGGATAGAACAACCAATCCCGCGAGAAAGACGATCAGGTTTCTCCGAATGACCAAACCTGAAATTAATTGAAACCTCTATTAGTTTCCTCGTTATACGCTCACTCTTTATCTCCATTATAATACCAAATAAACCGCAATTATTAAATATGTACACTAACCTTAAACGCCTTTAGATACGCTGGAAAACCGCTTTTAGACACGCTGGAAAACCGCTTTTAGACACGTTGGAAAACCGCTTTTAAATACACTGGAAATACGCAATTGTATACGCTTGAGACCTAAAATGTAACCAACAAAAATCACTTATCAGTAGACTATTTATTAACTGTCGCTTCTCTTGTTCCCACAAATTACCCGTGTCGCAAACCAAGGAAATATACACTTTCTCCGAAATTCCCGTATTTTTACTTACGCTTGTAAATGTTGAGCTCCTCCGAGGAAGACGAGATGATCCGGCCGATACATGAATACTGCCTGGCCCGGAAGCATGGAGCAAGAGGAATAGATCTCTCAAGCCTGTGTGTTGTGAATGCACACCTCGAGGCTTGGAGCGTTCACCACGTTTCCTTTCTGTTTTTGACTGAGAGGGGCTTGCCAACAATGGCAGGACAAGCAGCGAAATTTCTGCTTCTCCCTTCTCTCCGCCGCTCTCCCTTCCCATTGGCTAACCTCTCTCTTAAAGAGCCCACGTTCCCACGCACACACATCCAACATCATTTTTCGATGACCCTTTACGCCTAGGTATGCATGCAACAAAGAGCCTGCATACCAACTTTACACTATGTACAAAAATCCCCTATCAAGTTCTTTCATCTGGGATTTGGGACTGGTGGTCAAAGTATGTTATGGAGAGTGGGGTATTCAGTCACGTTTCCGGAGGACGACCGGAACTGGGTACTCCGAACATGACCGGGAACGTGCAAATTATATTCATAGTATTATCGGCTGGTCTTGCCAGTAGTTTTGAAATCTTTCTGATGGATCTTGTGCCGTCTGCGTTCATAGTATTAAGGCAGTATGCACGTCTATGTTGGCGGAATGTTAGATCACGTTTTTCATCCAGTTTCAAAGCAATTCAATCAAAATGTTCCAAAATTTACAATCGAGGAACACGAATAATACGTCTAAAATAATATGTCAATGTCGTTTGGTATTAATTGTATTAACATGAGTATGGTGTGGAGTAAAATGTCTCCTCTACGAGAATTATCATAGGTAATTATCGACATTCACTTCTGTCAATTTCACCAAAGATTTCAAGACACAGTTAATCATACAGCAATCGTGATTATTTCCTTCTCTGGAACGTATGTCCATCTGCTTGAAAAAATAATTTTGTGACTGATTATCGACTAGCACGAAAAGACCCTAGGTTACATATTCCAAACGTGATTGATTTTCCATCCAAAGAAAATCAGTATTATTAAATCGACATACTATCGAGCTGAATCAAAACAAAAAGTAATGTGTACTTGCGCAAGCATGATCATCGACAGTAGCTCTAAATATATTACTGAAAGCAATTCGTCGGATGATGCTTTAGTTCGTGTAGTGCAAAAACTGAATCCACAACAAATGTAAAGCATTGGTAAAATCCCATTGCAAATTTTGTTGGATCAACGGAAAAGAAATCTTAGCAATTAACGGATAATTTAAGTCGGAAACGGATTTATTTTTACCTTTACGACCGGGCAACAGATTATTGGATTCCCTGCGTTTCGATTGCAACAATGGCCAATATTATAATATAATGTCCAACTTTCGTCGACGTGATATTGTCGAGTATCCCTATTAAATATATAATTTGATATATAATATTGTGAATACATCATATGTACGAAGTCCCACCAATAAACTATCACCGTCGTTTTATACTAATACGTTAAGCAAAAGACAAATAAGTAGTTACCATGACAAAAATTCAATATAGTCACAATTATATGCAAATGCTTGAAATTGCGATTTGGCGTTCCAAATAAGCAAAAGAATGAGCGTGACTACCACGATTAGTCGAATTGCGCAAATCATTAATTTGCATCCATAGTAACCCGAATGTCGCTGGTATCCATTTGCGAAGGGTCCCGTATCGAAATGAATACAGTTCATCCATATTGGTGTCACCAAACATTAGAGCCGATTCGCACTATTTCCCAATGTACTATACGGACACTGTCAACGAGCTGCGGTTTGTCAGTTGCGGCGGGGGAAGGGGAATGGAGTCCGTGAACTTCAGAGAACTTTTGTCCTCTTACCAATGGATGGTTTGGGCATGTATAATGTGCTCTGCGATACTAATTGCAAAGGTGGTGAATGCAATCCGTCCCCCTCGAGGCACTAGTTTCAAGGACGTGATCTTCTTTCAGATAAATGGGCTACTGGAACAAGGCGATCCATTCCCTCAAAGATTCATGAAAATCATTAGACTACGATGCGTTGCCATTGCCAATCTACTGATGGGAGTTATCCTGAGCAATGCATATAAAAATCAGAACGTCTATAACATGATACTCCCCAGAAATCCGGAACCATACAAGTTGATCGATGAACTAGTAGCCGATAATTTCACAATCCTAACTAGAATGAGGCGTCTGGATATTGAGCTTATGTATAACAACAATTTGCCGTCCGTGTTCACGAATTTAAACAAAGACGGAACCTCTAGGATGTACATGTTTCGCAGACATAAACTCATAACTACATGGAAAGATTCGTTTAAGATTATCTACGGGGAATCCGAAATATACGATCTTGTTCGCAGGGTGATAAGCAGTATAAAGTATATGAGAAAGAGGTATGTGCATATGCACAATAGAACCGGTCTGCATTTAAAACTAATCCCGCGTATTGCCAAGATTTTTCAGGATATGTGGCCATCCATTCAAAGATCAACTGGGATAAAACATATCCGAAGGATTTGAGAAAATTGATAATAAAGAAGAAGAATGACTTACTTTATGAAACATTGGCAAATTGCTCCCGGGTTGCTGTGATAATTCCGCGCTATATTGCATACCAACGTGCAAGAAAACTTCAGAAATGGAATCCGAAGAACAACATCCACGTCGGCGTACAAGAGCTCATGAATCTTTCAATTGTGTTCAGCATTTCGGGAATGGTTCATCAGAATGTGATGCGAAGACGGAATGGGTTGCTCTCCTCCGGCATTTGGGACTGGTGGCCAAAATTTGTAATGCAGAGTGGGATATTCAGTCCGGTTTCAGGAGGACGACAGACATTGGAAACTCCGAACATGACAGGAAACGTTCAAATGATATTCATAGTATTGTCGGCTGGGCTGGCTGTTTGTTCTGTATTTTTTCTGATGGAATTGATGCCGCTTTTGTTTGTTGCTTTAAAACAGTATGCACGTGAATGTTGGCGGAATGTTGTCTCAATTTTTGCAACATGTGTCATGGCGTTTCAACTCAAATGTTACAATATTGATAGGCGAGTAACCCGATTAAAGCGTCCAAAGTAAAGCGGCTATCACGAAAAATAATGTTGAATGATTTTTAAAGAACCAAATATATCTATATAAATAGTAATAGCACATACATGCAACAGCACCCTAATAACCCTAGGACAACTTATGTTGCAGTAATATTTCCACAAAATATGTATAAAGTCTTGGTCATTCAATAAACAAATAACTCATTGATTCTTTAACTATGAATATAATACCAAAACTCGAGGTCGCGAGCCACCTGAGAATCAGTTTTCATTTCATCAGCTCTTTTGGCTAGCACCAGTGCATCATTGGTACCACCTATATATACATAAGCGTAACCTTACTGAAGAGCAAGATCTTTGGCAATCCACATGAGCATAACTTAACTAGTGAAAACATACTATATTTTTATATGGCAATCCAGGTTCGGTTCGGTACTCAATCATTAAATTAATGCTTTAATCCATTTGTTCCACGATTGTGTGAAGCAGGTCTGTATCAAATGTATCTCAATAAATAAGTATCTTCTTCCAACACATGAAGCCCCAAACCGGTAATGAATACACTATCTCTACGAGAATTATCGGAGGTAACAAACAATATTCACTGCTGTCAAAATCACCAAAGATTTCAAGACACCATGATCATGCATCTATTGTGAATAGTTCCCTCCAGAACAACTATCGACCAACTTCGAAAGAAACAAATTTTAGAGCACTTATCAACTGGCACGCTAGCAGGGTACATTACATATTCTTTACATAATTGCTTTTCAACCCATAGAAAATTGGTTTGATAAAATGCTTACACTATTCCGTGGAAGCAAAAATTAAAACTCGTTTATTCATTTTTCACTATCTTGAAAGCCGACGTCATACTGTTCTCAGTAATTTCAGCGTGCAAGAAATCGTAGGTCGGTGTATGACTCCCTGTATTACATATGCAGTAGTAGGTATAAATTGTGAAGATTATTTTTAACCATTCAGATCATAGCATTTGTTGATCCCTGTAGCTGCCATAGTTTTTATTTGTGTCCTTATGACACAGGCACCAAATTATAGGATGCGACGCGCTCTGATTGCAAGGAGTTGATACTATTACAATCGTGATACCCGCTTTGGCCGTTGCGATATTGGAGGGTGTCCCCACCAAAGATATAATATATCATATGTATGGTGAAGCCACCAAATGTACGAGACCGTACCAATAAACCGGCATGGTCGTTTTATAATAACACTTTATATAAAAGATATTTTTGTGGTATTAATGAAAAAAATACATTATAACCGCAATAATATTCACAAGTTTGAAATTAAGTTTGCGGCGTTAAATGAGCAAAATAATTAGCGTGACTACCAGGATTGCTTGAATTCCGGAAATCATTTCTTCGATTTAGAGATGATTAATTTCTAAATTATTTTCCGCTAGCAAGAAAATTCACAAGTAATATACATTAAGAGTTTGATTTATAGCTTATCATGTTCGGTCATTTAAAAGTAAATTGAGTTTGCGGGTCAATATATGATGATATGATCGCTGACTTCCTCAGGCAGTTCACTAACGAGTGGTAATCATGAAAAATTATATTATCATCAGAATACTATGCATAAGTTTGAAATTCTGATTGCGTGTTCCCAATGAGCAAAACCATTAGCGTGACAACCACGATTATTACAAAACCCGGAAATTATTTCTTCGGCTTAGAGATGATGAATTCTTTAATTATTATCTACTCGAAAGAAAATTCTCTAGCAGCATACAACAAGAATTCGATTTTTTCCTTACTACATTTCGTCTTTTAAAAGCAAATTATGTTTTGCGGGTCGATGATATACATTCGAGTTGAAGCTCAACACAACACACCGTTCTCAATTTCTGCGGTTTCAAGTATGAACTGGCAGTTGTAAAATTCGTCCCAAAATAATTTGTTGCCAATGGAGATATCCATTCGTATTGTATAAAATTTCCATCATATACATCATATACCATATGCGTGGCATTCGGACGATATACATATTCTCACCCATTCGTTTTAAGGAATTGAACTCCAACAAGTGTGGTTGAAATGTTGCTGCCTGTGAAGCCGCTTTGAAAAATCGACACGTTCTGTATCACGAAACATGTAACCGTGAACACTTCCACAATTCAAATATTCTGAGATATATTCCCAATTTGCCATACCAATACAGTGGAACACAGCTGTGGAAAATTTGCAATTGGAGTTGAAAGTTTGGAGTCAAAGCTAATATAATCCGTATTTTGGTACCTTCGAGAAAATTCATGCAGATAAACTGCATGGAAGAAAGCTTATATGTATGACATAAGGAATGGCTATTTAGTGTTATTTTTTGGGTCTCTGCTAAAAGCCGGTTAGCCAATGACGAAGCTCGACGATCCAAACACAGCCAATCAGCTGCCCAGCATGTCCAAACGCTCAACATGCACAAGATAGACAGCTGACGTTCATTCAATGCTAGAGTAGACTCCACCTTTTTGTTCCCAAACATTATGCATAAATAGCCATTCCTTTAGTCATACATATAAGCTCTCTTCCATGGATAAACTGTAATACTTTACACGTCTCGATACTACAATTAAGACGACAAAGCCCAGTGTTTCCGGAAACGCTTGTATACACATTCATTGACAATTCGTTCATTTCATATTACTCTGTCATAATAACAGGTATAAAATGGCGGAAAAAGATCAAAGTCAGCAACTGTTATACTACTCGGTTCAGAAGTTATTTCATCGCGCCGCGATATTTGCCCTATTTATATCAGCGGCATGCGGTTTTAACTATGAAGAAGTGTTGCAGATGTATGTAAAACCGTTTCCCATGGAAATTTCACCTGCAGATAATAGATCGCTTTTTGAGTTCAACGGAGAAATTCCCTTCAATGTACATGCCGTCAAATGGAAGAATACAGACAATTGGACGCGAAGCTTACCGTCAACAGTTAACCTTGACGGAATACTGGACCAATTGTCGTTCCATGAACCATTGTGTCACGTTTTAATCGATAACTATGAAGGCGTCGACCTCTCTCCATTTAAGTATCCAGTAACGTTGCGACGCCCTTTGCCAGCAACGCTTTGGTATAGTTGGATTATAGGGAGCAAACTTCATGTCTATAGTCAGATGTTTCAGGACAGTGTTGTCATTTGGTTGCCAAAGCTGAGCCAAAACATGACCATGTTAGCAAACTTTACGAAACGTCATGTGGTTTTTCAATGTCCTACATCACCTTATGAAATTAAAATGTGGCGTGGTCGTGGTGGAGGGGTAACAGTGTTTTCGTATGATATATGTACCCGCCTGGACTTTTTCCACCTATCGCCCCAAAGTAAATCCTGGAGTTGCCAAGTTAAAATTGACCTTCTTGTGCCACATCAGTTTGGAACTGGGCTCGTGGCTACGCCAAACGTATTTCACCACAACATCCCGGTGCCAGGGAATATCGACCGACAAATCTTTCCGCAGCCGTCATCAGTCGGAAAAGTGCACATTTTGACGATTGATATGGAGGGATATCGGGTACACTGGGACGAAGAGCATATTATCGACGGGTTGTTTAAGAGTGGGATGAAGACTACTTCCATACTTTCGATTGGTCACCACGGATCGTCCATTTGTATCATTTCGTTGCATTACTAGCAACAAAAAACATGATCGGGAGTGGAGTTCCACAATTAGAGGTGAAGCAGATCAGCCGGGCGAATACTGGAATAATCTACGGGACTAACGGAAACGAGTCGATATACAACAACAAACTGTACCTGGAAGCGGATACGAAATTGCTCGATTCTCGTCGTGATGAACATACAACTCTTTGGTATCTGGGCCATTATAGCAACAATGAAATATTTAACCAAGTTCTGAATAACCTGTTAAATTGTGAACCATTGAAGGACATATTTGAGGGGACAGATTTTGTGAATCCTCATAAAAACTGTCTCTAGGTTTGGCATCTATGTGGCAAGTAATCCTTCGCAACTATTCATTGGTATCTAGAAACGAATCCGAGTTCTGCCTTCATCAAAACCGGAGTGCAGCCGGCATCCATTTACGTAGGAAGTCATATGTAAATGAATACAGTTCATCATTATTCGTGTCATCAAACATTCGTTCAGATTCTCACTTATTCCCAATGTACTATAGGGACACTGTCAACGAGCTGCGGTTTGTTAGCTGCGGTGGGGGAAGAGGAGCGGAGTCTGTAAACTTCGGAGAACTTGTGTCATCTTATCAATTGATGATATTGGTGTTGATATTGTGCTCCGCAATATTAGTAGCAAAATTTGCAACGACGCTGAGGCCACCGAGAGGCACAAGTTTCAAACATGTCATCTTCTATCTTGCCAAAATTTTGCTGGAACAAGGTAATCCATTTCCAGAAAGTTTCATGAAAATCTCCAGACTACGATATATAGCCATTGCCCATCTGCTGATGGGAGTTATCCTAAGTAATGCATATAAAAATCGAAACGTATACAACATGATACTGCCCAGAAATCCGCAACCTTACAGACTAATTGATGAACTCGTAACCGATAATTTTACAGTCTTAACCAGAATGATGCGTGTCGATATTGAGGTTGTGAGAAACCAGTACCTACCGTCAGTGTTCCCGTATTTCAATAAAGACGGAACCCCTAGGATGTACATGTACCATAGACATAAACTCATAACTACATGGAAAGACTCGTTTCAGATTATCTACGGCCATTCCGAAATATATCATCTTGTTAACCTGGTGAAACGCGATATAAAGTACATGACACAGAGATACAGGCGCATTTATAAGAGGACGGGTCTTCACTCAAAATTAATCTTTGTTTTTGCCAAGACTTTTCGGGATAAGTGGTCATCTATTCTAACAAGACACAAGAAAAATGATAAAACATATCGGAAAGATTTGAGAGAGTTGTTGCTAAGGAATGAGGATGACTTACTTATTAAGACGCTGGCAAATTGCTCCCGGGTTGCGGTAATATATCCGCGCCATATTGCAAGCAAACGTGCAAGAGAACTTCTAAAATGGAAACCGAAAAACAACATCCACGTCGGCGCACAAGAACTCATGAATCTTTCAGTTGTGTTCAGCATTTCTGGAATGGTTCATCAGAATGTAATTAGGAGGCGCAACGGGTTGTTGTCTTCAGGGATTTGGGAATGGTGGCCAAAGTATGTAATGGAGAGTGTGATATTTAGTCCTGTCTCGCGAGGAAGACATGGAATTGACACTCCGAATATGACGGGGAACGTGCAAATAATATTCATAGTATTATGGGCTGGACTTGCAAGCGGTTCTGTAATCTTTCTGATGGAGTTGATGCCACTTGCGTTCCTAGCATTAAAACGGCAGGCCCGTCAATGTTGGCGGAATATTGAATCACATTTTTCAACATGTCTCATAGCGCTTCAATCCAAATGTTGCAGAATTTACAAGCTAGGAACCTCTCTAAGACGTCTAAAATGGAGCGGTTGTCAATCCAAATTGCGTTGAATAGTTTTTGAGAGAATATAATATACGTAACTAAATATTAATTACACATTCCTACTAACCTTAGCAGAAGATGAAAACCCGTGATGAAAAGAGAGAAAAACATTGTCATTTTTGGAATACCCGAATCCTCATCTGAAGGAATAAAGGAACAAATGAAAGCTGTTAATGACGTTTTCAATAAAATGGGAGTCACTGGAGTTCTTATCGATGACATTATAAGAGTCGGGAAAAAAGGTGGTCAGAACAGACCACTTCTTGTTAAGTTATGCCGAAAATATGACAAAAGACTGATATTCGCTGAAAAAAAGAAGTTAGGAAAAGAGAAGATTTTCATCAATGATGACCTGAGCCCACTGGAGGTTGCAACAGAGAAAAAACTGAGACAAACATTTGCTGAGATGAAGAAAAAGGATGCAGGAATCTCAAAATCCATTCGAAGAGGGGTAATGACGATCTGGAAGGATGGAAAAGTCAACATCAAGTTAGCAGTGGAGGAAGGGACAGGAAACATCATCCAAATCTGAGGACGCCGGCCCATGGAGAATCAAAACAATCAACAAAGTAGGATAAGTAATAGGATAAGTGTTTTTTACTGGAATGTAGAAGGTAACTCGAAAATTAATTTTTTATCCAAAGATGAAAAACAGACATTGATCCAAAACCATATAATTTGTCTGTATGAGACATGGCACACTAAATGCTGTGATATCGCATTAATGAGTAGGTATACTGTAATAGAATCGTTTGCAGTGAAAACTAGCGTCATGGGTAGAGCAAAAGGCGGTATTCAGATATTCTTTAGAAATGATATATTTATTAAGCACGAAACTCTGATAAACCAGCACAACTACATTATTACTAGGTTAGAGTTAAAAGATAAGCAAGCTTTAATTATTTGTTGTACATATATCCAACCGGGCACGGAAAATGATACGGTTTTAGAAAGTCTTGAGGAGTCATTAGAATTAATATTAGACCGATACCCTCAAATTCCATTTATATTATGTGGGGACTTTAACAGTCGTATTGCAAACCAAACAGAAGTAGGAACTTTAAATTTGAATCAGAGAGTTTCAATGGATAAAATTGTAAATAAAAGAGGTGAAAGGTTGCTCGAAATCACTGAAACACACAATTTAATAATCTTAAATGGCAGAACCAGCGGTGATGAAAATGGAAGCTTTACATTTGTAAGCACACAGGGAAAAAGTGTAATTGATTTAGCGTTTGTTAGCCAGAATGCAATATCAGACGATACTGACTTTAAAGTTAGTGATATGATAGGAAGCTCCCACTTCCCATGCGTCATTTCACTATCATTGAAGCATACTCATAAAGAACCATGTAGCTTGGGTAAGCTGAAATGGAAGAAAGAAAAAGCGACTGAATATGAGAGCAATTGTAAAAAACTCCTTACCTCACCTTGCTTTTTTTACAATGATTTCACAAGCACTATAAAAGAAGCTGCGAGAGAAACAGGAATGTACTCAAATGGTATAACGCATTTAAACTCAAAACCCTGGTATGATAGGGAGTGTAGTAAAAAACACAAAGAATTAAAAACAGTACTCAAGAAAGCCAAGAGACTAAAGTGGGAAAAACACGCCGATGAATATCATGTTATTAAGACCGAGTACCGCAAATTAATACGGGATAAAAGAGAGGCTCATGTAAATGCTCAGCGACTCAGGTTAAGCAACGTAAAGAATAGCCAAGCCTTTTGGCAAGCGGTTAAGGGCTTTCGCCCATTAACCCGAAAGCCAGTGGCGGTGCAAGAGGAGCAGTGGATGGAATTTTACGAATCACTAATGCCTATAAGAACGGCATTTAATAACCCTCCCACAGAAACCATTGTAGATTGTCAGGATAAGAGTTTTGAAATGTGGGAGCTAGAGAAAGCGCTGAAAAAAATGGCAAATAACAAAGCACCAGGGACAGATGGTATATCAGCAGAATTTTTGAAATATATGCCCAATGAGGGAAAGGATAAACTTCTTAATTTGTTTGATTTTCTGAGAAACGAAAAATTGCCAGATGAATGGAGCGAGTCTGAAACCGTTATGATATTTAAGAAAGGAAATGACATGGATCCATCTAATTATAGGCCCATCGCATTATTGAATATATGTTTAAAGGTATTTACGCAGATCATACAATTTAGACTTCAAGAATGGGCGGATGAGAACAATATTATTCCAGAAAGCCAAGGAGGTTTCAGAAAAAATCGCGGGTGTGAGGATCATATTTTTAATTTAGCCGCGGCCATTCAATTAAACATACAAAAGAAAAAGGGTAAATTATATGCACTCTTTATCGACTTTGAGAGAGCGTTCCCCAGTGTGCCCCACGCAAAATTATGGGAAAAATTATCCAAAATTGGTGTATCGTCTAAGATAATACGAATTTTACAGAAATTGTATGGCTCTGCAAATACAGTCATCAGAACTGAGCACGGTGTGACAAACAAAATCGACATGACCATTGGACTTTTGCAGGGGGAAGTGCTCAGCCCTTTAATTTTCAGTCTCTATATTTCGGATATAGAAAAAACATTAAGAGAGGCCGGCATTGCAGGCGTAAAAATTACTCATAATTTTGAACTACAAATACTTGCTTTTGCCGACGACATGGTTTTATTAGCCCCCACACCAGGGCATCTCCAACGCAAAATCAATATACTTGAATCCTACTTTGATGAGTTGGGGTTAAAAGTTAACATAGGTAAAACCAAAGTTATGATATTCCGTAAAGGGGGCAGAGTGGGAAAATTGTTTTTTAAATATAAGGGAGATCCAATTGAAATTGTTAATGAGTACGTCTATCTTGGTGTTCTGTTTACAAGTAGTGGAATATTTGCAAAGGCAGCCAAGACAATGAAACAGAAAGGATTAGCGGCCATGGGGAGAGCATGGCAAATTATTACTTCGGGGAGAGTAAATTCATTCATTAGCAACTGCAGACTATTCGATTCATTGGCAGCATCCGTGCCATTGTATGCTAGTCATATATGGGGGTTACGGTATTTTGACTTGATTGATCAGATCCAAAACAAATTTCTCCGACGACTCCTCAGGGTAAGTAGGTACGTACCTAACTATATCCTGAGGTTAGAAACCGGAAGAGTGAGTATGAAAATAAAAGTTGTAAAGCAATGCGTATCATTCTGGTATAAATTGTTAAATATGGATTCGTCACGATACACAAAGATTTGCTTTGACGCTTTACGTGAAAATGCAAAGATGCACAAAACAGAAGAGAAGTATAATTGGGTCAGTCAAGTTAAAGCAATATTAAGCCATCAAGGCTTCGCGTTTCTTATTGAGGAAAATGATCCCGAAGAATTCATTAAACATGCACACTCTTGCATTAAAACTATAGCAGACTCATGTAGGCAAGAGGACATTACGAGAGTGAAAGAATCTGCCAATCATAGCTACTATATGGGTCTATTGAATGAAATGCCATTACCCGCGAAATATTTATGTTTTCACTTGTCAAATGAAAAAATATCCGTTCTGGCTCAGGCTAGACTGAACAGAAATTCTTTTTATTTCGATAAAATCAGTCACTTACTAAACAATGAGGAATGTCAACTTTGCAATGATGAAAAAGTAGAGGACATGGAGCATTTATTACTGACGTGTATACACAATCAAGGTTTTGCGCGTGGCTTTATTAGTGAAAACAAAATTACACCAGGCGCTGACGGTACTTTTTGGCCAGCTATATTAAATTGTGGTGACAAGAAAGTGTCAATTGCCACTTTCCATTTCATCGTTAGCTGTTTAAGAGCTCGCTATTCGGTACTAAACAATTAAACTTGATTTTAAAAAAAAACGAGAAATTGTATAACATAGTAAAGAATCCATTAACACTGGAACGGCCCGGTTGGAAATTTGTTACGGATACTGTAAAGAGACAAGTGTTTCACAAATCCGCTAAAATGTCGATTAAGGTAATATAGAAATACCTAATTTATACTTTTTTATAAATCCATTGTTATAGTGTACACATTTAAATTGTAAGAAAGGGTAATATAAGTGTCAATACAAATCATCTCTCTATTATATTTATACTTATTGTACATATTATAATATTATGGTCAAGGTGGTCTTTTTCCTATTGCTTCTGTGTGCAATCTACCCGACGGAGACAAAACCACTAGGACCTGCAGCCGCGGTCATCGTGAAGAAAACAATTTCGGCAATCGGAACGGCTGGGGCCTTTGCTGCGCTCGACGCTGGACTGGGGAGCCTCACTGCCAAAAGCGAGACTCAAAAGGAGCAACTGGAAACCAAGCCGAGAGGAGAACACAAGGAAGGAGCCGATATCATGGTCATCGTCATAGTGTCAACCAGTGCCAGTGTCATATTAACCTTTGTCGTTCTAGTTTTATTAAACGTCTGTAAAGGGTATATCCAATGGAAAACTGCTGCGCAATCAGCCAGCAATGAATGATCATCTACGTGGTAGATAAGGAAAGATTATAAATATATTTATTTTTTAACATACGATAGGATGAAAATTACAATTTTGGGAGTTTTTTTTTTCCTTTTTTTATAAGCCTAGTATAAAGTTATTTATATATTTACTATTCAAATTTATATACTAGATCCAAGAATCTGTATTAGTTTTATAATTGCTAAAATGAAATTTGATTTGAAGCTCCATGGGCCGATGCCCGAAGAGCTGTAATAAAATCTATACATACATACATACATACATACTAACCTTAGCATAAATACTTTTCAAGTTATTCTTCAACCAACTACCTATAAATGTGTCGGTAGTTCAATAAACGGATTCATTCATTATCTTGCACTAAAAACCCGAACCCGAGATTTTAAATCTTTTCGTGTTCTGCGAATTTTTCCTAAAATGTGAATCATATTTCATCCATCAGTTTTTTTTCGAATCTTTAGTAGGTCATTTTAATACCTATACATACTTAAGCATGACTAACCTGAAGAGTATAATCTATAGCAATGCTCATAAGCACAGCATGCCTTCTAAAAACAGGCTATGCTGTGATGCGCCAATCCGAGTTCCGTTCATATTACTAATTACATGTATTTTTTGAATCAGCCTTCAAAAATTGTTTTAATCCATTGGTTTCAGGAATGCGTGAAGCACATCGTGACCAACCTATTATCAATAATGAACTTGAATCAACACAGTATGCGCCATAATATCGGCAATAAATACATATTGTATGGACGAGAATTTTCAGAGGTAACTGTCAATATTCATTTCTGTCAACACCACCAAAGATTTCTAGACGTCATGGGTATTCTTATTTTGTGATTAGTTCCTATCGGGACGCCTATTACGGTTATTTTGATTGTAATTATCAAGTGGCACGAAACGACGGTAACACAGGGCATTACCTATTCCAAAGATGATTGCTATTCCACCGAAAAAAATGGTTTCATTAAATCGATATACATATTAGCTGAATCGAATATTAAAACTCCAATCTACTTTTCACTATATACAGAGGAGAGAGGGTAGCTCTGAATATATTACTCAAAGCTTATTGAAATGCAGCGGCTGTAATTGCAGTCGTGTAAAATATAACCAGAAACCTATGTCAACCTAATAATTTGTTTGAATCAATCGAAAAAAAATCCGAACAATGGACAAACAAATTACGTCAGATACACTGTCGTCGCAACAATAACAAACATTTAAGACATCGTTAACGGTTTTTTCAACGCAATATATTGTTATAACTAATTGCGGCGTGTGTGGCAAATACACTATGAATTGCAGTTAGCAAGAAATTGTTTGCAGAACCAAAGACGCGGTGATCCCATAATATCTACGAAACACTAGCAGTAAAGTAGTATGGTCGTATTATGCTAATACTGTATGCAACAACAATTGAGTGGTAGTCATAAAGAAATATACTATCAGAATAATCTATAGATGCTAGAAATTCAGTTTGCGTGTTCCAGATGAACAAAATTATTAGCGTGACAATCTGGATTACTCGGATCCCGGAAATTATTTCTTCGGCTTAAAGAAGATTAATTCCTTAATTATTATCCAGTCGCAAGATAATTCTCTAGCCATCTACACCCAGTATTCGATTATTTCCTTAATAGGTTTTGTGTTGTAAAAGGAAAGTTATGTTTCCCAGAACGATATACTTTAATGCTGCAGCTCAGCAGAACATATTGTTTCTAGTTTCTTTACTTTCAAGCAAGAACTGTCGATTGTATTGTTGGTCACAAAAGAATTTGTAGCCAATGAACATTTCCAATCGTATAGTATAATAGTTCCCTTACAGACCATAAACGAAGCATTCCAGCGATATTAGTATTCTCATGTTTCAGTTTCATGCAATATAACATCAATATTTTTAGTTGAAATTTCACAGTCTGTTTGACTGGTTTGGCGCATTGACACTTGTTCTGCAGGACGAAAACATATAATCATAAATACACATGTATACCATTCAAAATTTTTGAGATATATTCCCACTTTCTCAAGGCAAAGAGTAGGACAAAAAGTGAGCTGGGGGAGGATTTGACGTTAAAACTCCTCTAATCGCTTTTCAATATCCTGGCGTACGATAACATAGATAACGAAAAATCTCAGTTGCTAATTATTTATCGTTTTTAGTGAGTAAAGTTTGGCAGCGGCCTTGTATAATGAGCAAATTCAAAAGCCGCTATAACTACAGCTAATACGACAAAGCAGGAGTTACAAAGTTACACAGAACGAAGATATTTCCCAAGACACGCTAAATCGTTAACTTCTTATTTCTTGCCATAACAAAGGATATAAAATGCCGGAAAGCGATAAATGTCAGCACCTGTTTTACTGTTTCGTTCAGAAGTTATTTCATCGCACCGCAATAATTGCGCTATTCATATCAGCGTCACATTGTTTCAGCTATGAAGAATTTTTGCTGAAGTATGCAAAACCATTTCCCATGGAAATTTTACCAGCAGATAATAGATCGCGTCTTGGTCTCTACGGGGAAGCTCATTTCTTTGTACAAGCTGACAAATGGAAATATACAGATAATGGGATTGGAAGCTTATCGTCAACAGTGAACCTTGACGGAATACTTGACCAACTGTCATTGCAGGAGCCAATGTGTCACGTTTTAGTTGAAAACTATAAAGGCGTCGACCTGTCCCCGTTTGCATATCCAATTACGTTGCGACGCGCCTTGCCTGCAACATTTTGGTACAGTTGGAGGAAAGGGAGCAAAATTCACGACTATAGTCAGATGTTTCGAGACAGCGCTGTAATTTGGTTGCCAAAGAGGAACCACAACCTGACCCTGATGGCGAACTTTACAAAACGTCATGCGATATTTCAATGTCCTACATCGCTTTATAAAGCATACGTGCGGCGTGGACCAAACGAACGGTTTTTTTCGTATGATATCTGCACACGCATTGATTTTTTCAACATATCGTCACACAGTAAACCGTGGAATTGTGAAATAAAAATTGACCTACTTCTACCATATGAGTTTGGAACGGCATTCGTGGCTGCACCAAAGGTATTCCACCACAACAGACCGATGCCGAAGAGTGGGTACAGAGGAATGTTTCCACCGCAGTCATCATTCGGAAAATTGCATATTTTGGCGATTGATGTGGACAGATATCGGAAGCACTGGAACGAAGAATGTATAATTGATTGGATGTTAAAGGGTGCGACCAAGGAGGAATATCTCAAAGCATTCGATTGGTCAGCACGGATGGCCCATTTGGATCATTTCGTCGCATTGTTAGCAACAACAAACATGAGCAATAGAGCAGTTCCACAATTAGAGGTAAAGCAAATCAGCCGCGCTATTACAGGATTTATTTACGGGACCAACGGAAACGTGTCGTTGTACAACAACAAACTCTTCCTGGACGCGGATAAGAAATTGTTCGATTCCCGTCGTGATGAACACACAACTGTTTGGTATCTGGGCCATTATAGCAACATTGACAGATATAACCAAGTTCTGAATTACCTGCTGAAGTGTGAACCACTGAAGGAGTTTACATTTGACAGGACACGTTTTCCGAATGCGCATGAAAAATTGTCTTTGGGTTTGGCATCTCTGTGGCAAGTAGTCCTGCGCAACTACTCACTGGTCTCGAGCAACCAGACCTGGTTCTGTCTGCATAGCAACCCGGATAAAGCTGGTATCCATTTGCGAAGGATGTACTATTCTGATGAATCTAGTTCATCAATATTAGTGTTACCATACATTCGTTCTGATCCCTACTATTTTCCAATGTACTATACGGACCCTGTCAACGAACTGCGGTTTGTCAGCTGCGGCGGAGGAAGAGGAATGCAGTCTGTAAACTTCAGAGAACTTTTGTCATCTTACCAGCTGATGGTTTGGATATGTATATTGTGCTCTGTAATAATAGTAGCAAAAGCTGCAACGACGCTGACTCCACCAAGAGGCACAAGTTTTAAACATGTCATCTTCTATCTTGTCAAAATTTTCCTTGAACAAGGTAATCCATTTCCAGAAAGTTTCATGAAAATCTTCAGACTACGGTATATAGCCATTGCCCATCTGCTGATGGGAGTTATCCTAAGTAATGCATATAAAAATCGGAACGTCTACAACATGATACTACCAAGAAATCCACAACCTTACAAATTTATCGATGAACTTGTAGCCGATAATTTTACAATCTTAACTAGAATGATGCGTCTGGATATTGAGCTTATGTATAACAACAATCTGCCGTCGGTGTTCACGAATTTAAACAAAGACGGAACCTCTAGGATGTACATGTTTCGAAGACATAAACTCATAACTACATGGAAAGATTCGTTTAAGATTATCTACGGGGAATCCGAAATATATGATCTGGTTGACAGGGTGAAAAGCAATATAAAGAATATGAGGAAGAGGTATAGACATATTTATAATAGAACGGGTTTGCACTCAAAATTAATCACGCTTATTGCCAAGATTTTTCGGGATATGTGGCCATCCATTCAAAGACGGCATATCAACTGGGATAAAACATATCCGAAAGATTTGAGAAAATTGATGATAAGGAAGGAGAATGACTTGCTTTCTGAAACGTTAGAAAATTGCTCCCGGGTGGCAGTAATATATCCACATTATATTGCAAACCAACGTGCAAGAAAACTTCAGAAATTGAATCCGATGAACAACATCCACATCGGCGTACAAGAGCTGATGAATCTTTCAATTGTGTTCAGCATTTCTGGAATGGTTCATCAGAATGTCATGAAGAGACGGAACGGATTGCTCTCGTCAGGTATTTGGGACTGGTGGCCAAAGCTTGTAATGGAGAGTGGGGTATTCAGTGCCATTTCCGGTGGTAGAACAGGAATGGAAACTCCGAACATGACCGGAAACGTGCAAATTATTTTCATAGTATTGTCGACTGGACTTGCCATTGGTTCTGTAATGTTTCTGATTGAATTTGCTCCGCTTGCGTTCGTAGTTTTAAAGCGGTATTCACGTAAATGTTGGTGGAATACTCTCTCACTTTTTTCAACCTGTTTCATTGCGTTTCAATTCAAATGCTCCAAAATGTATAGGCGAGTAAACACATTACTACATGTAAGATGAAGAGACTGTCGCGTAAGATTTTGTTGAAGGTTTTTAGAGAACGAAATATAGCAATATAAATTGTAATAGCACATATATGCGTAACTGCCCCACTAACATTTGGACAACTACTGTGAACATATTTTTAGACAAACTATGAATAACTTCACGGTCATTCAATAAAATATAATTCATACCTTTGAAGTTAAAACCAAAGCACGATGTTTCAAGCCGCTTCGTTTTCCGAGCATTTTTTAATCTGTGTTCATAATTTTTGATCAGTTTTCATTTCACCAGGTCTTTACCATATACACATACATAACCGTAATTGAACTGAATAGTAGGATCAATGGCAATGCACATGAGCATAAATCAACTACTAGATGTCAAATTCACCACAGATTTCAAGGCACAATGATCATGCCGCTGTCGTTATTGGTTCCTTCTGGAACGATTATTGATTTTCATCCAATGAGGCAATTTTCAGTGCAATCAAAACAATCAAGAAAACACGCTAGCAAAGTGTATTAAATTTTACAAGCACGATTGCCTTCACATCCAAAGAAAATTGGATATATTTAATCGATATACTTTTCAACTGAAGCAAAAATTAAAACTCCTTTCTACTTTCTTTTCACTATCTTGAAGGCCCACGGTAGCTCTGAATATTTTACTCAAAACTCTTTGTAGTAAGGCGGATCCAGTTCGTGTCCTGCAAAACAGAATTCGAATACTATGGTAACCTAACAATTTGTGTAGATCAATCCAAACTATATTCTAACAATTAACAAACGATTTGCGTTAGATACATTGTCGTCGCATGAAAAATTTCAAATATCGTGCGCAATTTTTTCAACAGTATATATTGTTATTAATAAGTACGGTGTGTATCGTAAATGCATGGCCTTAAGATGGGTTATCCGTTTTGTCATTATTCATTAATGGACGTACAGCTGAACCGACGTCTGGATCAGCAGATGCAACACTCCTTGAAATTGTTACACCAGTGATATAGATTAAATCTGACTTTCACTTGCAACCCGGGAGAACAAGCCTATTGCAGATCCCCACAGTTGATTTTTATTTTTGCCTTGACGACGCAGAAAACAATTTATGGGGTGCGACGCGTTTTAGTAGCAACAATGCCCAAAATTATAATCGAGGCAACAATATTGGCGGATGCCTTTTTGGAAAGTGTTCCGACTAACGACATAGACTGAAAAAAAATATTATAGATAATTGGAATAATATACATAAGCTTGAAATTATTATATTTCGCTGCACATGAGGAAAAAGATTGAGCGTGACGACCGTGATTATTCGAATTCCGGAAATCATACATTTTGTTCGACTGAAGAGATTATTAGTTTCTTAATTACCAACCACTCGCCAGAAAATACTCTAATATTCCACATATCGCTGATTCCGTTTCCGCCTTTTAAAACGAAATTAATTTTTGTCGGTCGATATGCTTTATAGTTGGAGAATGCAAATAAATTTTCCGGATTAATTCAGATAATAAAATGTACCAAGAAAGCAGTTGGTACTTTATGCTTTATGACATAGGGCAGCTGCTTATTCAAATCCTATTTAACTTTTACCATTCTGAATTTTCCTTAAGCTTATGCCATATTAATAGATCGCAAACACAATACGTAATTACACCCAAGTTCGGCAAATACTTAATAACATATTTACTGCCGTTAAACGAGATTGTCGTTCTATTTTTCTTCCTTATATCACACCAGTACGCTAAAGTTGTGTGGTAAGACAAAGAGATTGGTGATCATTAATACTAGGTAAACACTCACTGACGTAAACGTGTCGGAAAATGACAAAATAAGTCAACAACATTGTGTATCGAAGTGCATTCGGAATTCACTAATTTTTGGATACTCAACTTCAGCATATATAGGATTCAAAGATTGCTGTGAAATGTATATTTCAACGTTATTAAGTTGTCTTTGCCTAGTGGTGGTGTGCTACTCTAAGGGAATCATGCCGTGTCCCAAAGAGGGGGAAAAGCAGAGAACAGAAATATGGTAAGTTTAAAAACTCAATGCAACCAGGTACTTGATGTTAGTACAATTATTTACGGCGCTATTACATAAATTTCAGCGAGCAGATACTCGTGTGTTATAAATATGAGGATGGCTTTGCATGGGCTACGTTCACGTGCCCCCCAGGAAATAGACCAAATGATCAAGTCACACATTGCGAAGAGGGCAAATGTCTTGCAACCACTGGTAAAACATTCAATAAACACATTATGTAGTTGGCTTTCCATTTGCGCAAAAGTAGTAATCCTGTAATAATTTCCAATGCAGACACACGTGGCAGCGAAATAAGTTCAACCCCAAGTAGCTCTGGAAGATAGCTACAAACCCATTCGAGTCCACAAGTCCTCTTGGTTTTCAGGTGATTATATTTCAAGCTGTGCGGCTTCTAATAACTTATAAATCATATTAAATTAATCGTCAGTTTACGCACTTTAACTACATAATAAATAAACAACATCTTATAATTAGTAAATATTTATATCACTTAAAATAGTCTGTTCCAGGACCTTTAATTACGAACCAAGTCGCCTTTGCCAAACTGCTCATTACGCAGTCGAAACCGATTCAGCATGCACCCGGAATGTTTAATTGGTTCTTGATGCGCCACATGTATCATGACTAATATCTAAAATGAGTTAAGTGCCCATGATCCAGCACATTTTTCTGTCCACATTCATATAATCATAATTTACTTCGGAGCTCATAAAATAATGAAGACACACGCACGTATATTCCACACTCCATGTATTATCAGCACACTGTGCATGTCATACCATCAATTTCTTTTTAATTGACGCCGATCGTAAAAAATAAACAATGCTACTGACGTAAACAAATTACTGCCACGGAATGTGGATGTAGCATTTTGCATCATTCGATATACATGCAGACGCAATCATTAGTGTAGAACAATCCACATTAGTGTTCAATCTCCAGACGAAACCGTACATCTGGCTGGCTTTGCACAATCTTCACTGGTATGCATATTTTAACGGTTGCGAGTTTTCTTTGGCTTCTTGGCGTGTCCCTCGCTGTAGATCAGAATGGAGTCAAGTGTGACCTCAGAATGGGGCGTGACGCTCACGGAAAGATGGTAAACACATAATTCTATTCAAACAGATATTTCCCGTCAACAAAACATTTTTTTAATCAGTGCATATATTTTTAGCGAGCAGGTGTACATTTGCACACCATATGATGGCAATTTGATATTGGTCGCATTCACTTGTCCCGAAGGATCAAAACCAAGTGCCACTGGCACCGAGTGCGAAATTGGAAAATGTGAAGGAGTATCAGGTGAACATTCAAGGAACACAGTACTAATTAGCCTTCCAATTTAGTGTCAAATTTTTTACCGCAGTTAAATTTATGCATACAGGCCATGTTACTAGTGATGGAAGTACTACTACGTCCGGGCCGCCGCCAGAATTTGACTGCGCAACAAGTGTACCTAAAGAAAATTCATGGGGATTTTTCGAGGATAACACTACCTGCAGCAAATACATCGACTGTCAGCAAAATCCAGACAAGTCGTGGAGACTGGAACATGTCGACTGCGGTCCGGGCCGCCATTTTTATCCGAGCGTTCGTAATTGTCTCTATGGACCGTGCCCCAAGGACGTGTTGCCGTCTCCGCCTCCAGCAGCTCGGGAACCGTTTAGATGTCAAGAATACTTGCCGCCCAATGGATTCGCTGGCTATGTTCCTGACCCGGATAATTGCGGAAAGTACTACCATTGCTCCTACAATGAGAATCAACCTGCGACGGTGATTCATTATAGTTGCTACGAAAACTTTCATTGGAGTACCTTCACAACGGGATGTTTGCCGGGGCCATGTCCTTAGGAAACATTGCTTGTGGGAGATTAGAAAATATACGACTACAGCTGATTGAGATTAAGGCCAGTTATTTGCAACATTGCAGTCAATAATAATACAAAAAGCTTCTTCCCGCTTTGTCATTATTACGATTTTTTTACGTCCCTCAAAACTCGGTATACGTTATCCATTGTATAATCCCGACAAATTATTGCGTCAGTACTATCAAAGAGATGAAGCTGTTAATTTTGTTGCGGTCTGACACACCAATTTCATGATCATCATAATTCCGACCTGGTCCATTTCATTAATTCCGCCTCTACAGGCATGTCCTATATACATCAGTAGTTAACATGTAACTACATATTATCATTTCGACCACAGAAGATAGCAATTCGGTAAGTTAAATGCGACCATAAAAACAATGCACCGACTCTGACGCAAAACGAATAATTTCGTTATCAATATTGACTACAGTAACTCTGTTGATAACAACTCACATTAACTTGTAATAATCAGGGATTCAATTACATAATAATAAATTAGTATTGCCGAGAATATTTATTATGTTTATTATCACATAAATGCATGCCTCTGTTTTAGTACTTTCACAGCTTCTACAGAATTGTCGCGTCCACCGAAGTGATTTCCATTTGCACAGGTCCAACAGTATTGGTGGTAACGGAGACACCGCATCTTCTTAGCACCACTTCTGAAGATTTTTTTTGTGGCTGCCGAACTTTGCAACATTATGCACACATGACTAGCGAGAAGGAAATATTTTGTAAACAAGGTTGACAACGGAAGTAAGAGTTTGTCTTCGCTTTACTGTCAGATGATGGTGAGCTGTAAAACAATACGGAACAGATACGCGAAGTGAATGATGTGAGCAGTAATATAAAATGTTATTTTTGATACGAAAAGGATAGCGGTGCTTCTTTTCAGAATGATTTGTGGCTAAATAGATGGAATTAAACAAGGGGACATTTAACTGTGCTTTGTGAAGGTGAGCATGATTATCATCATTTTTTAAATTAAAGATAGCTTCAGTATTTGGAACGGGTAGTTTTTTTATACTCACATTACCATCTTTCATGTAAGAGGGATTAGATAGCGGAACAAGACGTTATATGCAATCACTCAAATGTTTATCCCCACGTAGATAATGAATGTTAAAATCCACGTCCATAACGGAAGTGATCTTGCCAAGCGGGCAATACGTGGTGCAGGCAAAATATTTTGGAGAAGAAAGCAGAGAGACTGGTGATCAACAAGTAACTTAACCTAATTATTAAAAGAATACGGACGCCAATATTGTATTGCCCAAATGCTGACAACGGCTTCTTAATAAGTGACTGAATACGAACTTTCAGCTCCATTCAACACACGAGAAGCATAGTCAAGGACTCGTGGCCTATTATATTAGATTCTCGCTGTATGAGTATTGCTCCGATTGGGTATAATAAAGCATCCGCGGCAATCTCAACAGGTTTATGAGGATCAAATTGACAAAGAAGGGGTGTGGTACAAAGTGTTTCTTTTAAAGTTAAAAAACAGTTTCACAAGCGTCCGTTCATGCGAACGGTACACCATGTTGAGTAAGTTCATTGAGCGGTCGAATAAGAATAGATTCAGCCAATAAGAATAAGAATGATAAAAACGTAATTTTCAAAGTAATTATCGACAGCTTAAACAAAAAAAGTAAACCTCGTTCCAATTAATACCATGCATGAGTGCACATTTTGCTCGAAACAATTTGTAGTGAGGCAGTGTTATCACCCGTCCGTGCACAACGTACACACATTCGTCAACTCAACATTGGTAAAATCCTAAAACATAAATATTTAACTCAGTCGTTTAGGTGCTAGCTGATAAGTCACATCTGGGCGCGAATTATATTAAATCAGTATCACCGACTATGCTGAGCTGATGATGCGTGATGAAGTCCAAAATATTCTAAACTTATATACAATACATTCAAGAAGTAAGTACCCACCAATAATGCAAAATACAGGAAGAAATCCGCTCCTAATTTGTACTCTCTAAGATTGTGTTGTTAACTATAGGTAAGACATTTAATCTGACCCATCACATCATCTTATTCATACACTTGGGGAAATAATGAGAACTGATATATGGTAATTTCTAAAAACGCAATGCAAAAAGCGGTTTGTCATATTGGTAACAAAATTTCCAACGGCATTGTATGCATTTCAGCGAACATATATTGTGGTGTGAAAAATATGAGGACGGCTTGGCATGGACAACGTGTTCATGTCCGGACGGAAACAGACCAAATGAAGAAATGAGCCGGTGCGAAGAGGGCAAATGTTTGCCGACAATTGGTAAAATATTCAACGAATATAATTTAAATTTGACTTTCTATTAGTGTAAATTGTGTAAAGTTGGTAACGCAGTAAAATTTGTAAATGCAGGCACATCTGGCAGCGAAATTAGTTCAAGGCCTAATTCCTTTGAAAATAACTACAAAACTACTCGGGTCTACAAGTGCAGTCTCTTTGAGTCTTCAGCTAGTGTAGACCGCAGTTTGTTACATTAAATTACTTTACAGCATATTTAATTAATCGTCAGTAAACGTATGTTAACTTCGCAATAAACAAACGTCATTTGAGTAAATATTAATATGACTCAAAGATGTTGCTTCCAGGACCTTATTTAACTTGGTGCGCAAAATATATCACGACTCAAGTAATCTAAGTTGCGGTGGTCCGACTTTTCCAGTCCACTCTTTTATCCGCATCATTTATTTCGGTGCTCAAAATAATGAAGACGCATCGTAAATTCCACATCATGTACATGTATTCGCAAGCTGATACTTATTGTCTGTACACTATGCTTGTCGTCCCATCGATGTATTGTGGGCTGACGTAAAAAAATATGTACCGTGTCTGTGTACGTAACAATGGATAATATAATCACACTAACATTCTTCGCCTAAATAATGGCATCCACATGCCGATCGTAAAAATTAGACAATGTTACTGACGTAGCCACGTTACTATCATGGAATGTGGTATTCTCTCTTCAGCAAAACCAAACATTAGCGTAGAACAATCCATACTAGAGCCACATCTCCAGACGGATTCGTAGAAGCTTTCTGGCCCTCTCGACACAATTGTCGCAAAAAATGTTTATTTTAACGGTGGCGAGTTTGTTTTTTCTGCTGGGTTCGACCCTCTCTGTTGATCAAAATGGAGTCCCGTGTGACACAGAATGGGGCGTGACGCTAACGGAAAGATGGTAAACACTGACGTATTTTCAAACATATATTTCTCGTCAATGAAACATTTTTTTTAAAATCAGTGCATATATTTTTAGCGAGAAGGTGTACATTTGCACTCCATTTGATGGTAAATTGGTATTGTCCGCACTCACATGTCCCGTGGGATCAAAACCAAGTGCAACTGGCACCGAGTGCGAAGAGGGAAAATGTGAACCAGTAGATGGTATAGCATACAAGAATCATAGTATAAATTTGACTTCAAACTGGTGTCTATTTTTAACGCGCCTAAATTTATAATTATAGGTAGGGTTACGAGTGGCGGAAGCACTACTCCTGGGCCACCGCGAGAGTTTGACTGCGCAAAAAATATGCCGGCCGAAAATACATGGGGGTTTTTCGAGGATAATACCACCTGCAGCAAATACCTCTACTGCCAGCTACTGCCCGACAAGTCGTGGAGACTGGAACATGTGGACTGCGGCCCGGGCCACCATTTTTATCCGTCTGTTCGCCAATGCCTGTTTGGACCGTGCCCTACGGACGTGTTGCCCTCTCCGCCTCCAGCATCTGATGATCCATTCAGATGTCAAGACTACTTGCCACCCAATGGATATGGTGGTTATATATATGACCCGCAAAATTGTGCAAAGTACTATCATTGCTTCTACCATGAGAATCAACCGGCCACGGTGATTCATTATTCTTGCTATGAGGGCTATCATTGGAGTACCTTTACAACGGGATGCTTGCCGGGGCCATGTCCTGAGGAAACATTGATTGTGGGAGATTAGAAAATATACGATTTATTTTAAGGCATGTTATCTGCAATATTGCGGTCAACAATAATAAAAAAGGCCCATTTCCGCTTTGTCATTATTATAATTTTTTGTACGTCCCTGAATAGTCGGCATACATTATTCTTTTGCATTTTCCTGACCAATAAGTGCGTCCGTACTCTCTAAGTGCACAATCAGTTAATTTTGTTGGCGATGGGGTGTTCTCCAATTGCATGCTCATTAACATTCCGACCAGCTCCACTTCATTACTTCCGCCTCAGAATGCATGTCCTATATACCTCAGTAGTAAACATATAACACAATATAGGCATTTCAACCGTACCTATCAATTCGGTATGTAAGAATAGGACCATAAACAATGCAGCGACGCACCGACTATTACGAAAAACAAATTATTCCGTTATCAATTGTGTATACAATAGGTCATGTGATAACGACTCGCGGAGTAATAACTTCGTATTTAATTGTAGCAATCGCGGCAAGTTGGAAAAAAAAGATTAGTGTATTAATTGCTTTTAAGTACAATATCCATAACAATTACGCTATTTATTTTTTCAATTTAATTATAAGAAATGGGATGCTATATATACCGAAGAAATGTCAAAATATATATCTTTTAAATTATTTTGTTGAATTTACAAAACTTTGGTGGCGGAACGCCGCTGGGTCAACATGTTCTTAAACTAGTTGATATTCCATTTAAAATATAATTTTTTTATAATTGTCAATTGTTTTTTTCATATCCAAAACCAAAAATATATCTGAAAATAATATGTAGGTTATTGGCCATTAATGTAAATTGGGTTAGCTGGAAAAATATCAATTATTCAGCAACCTAGAAAGTATTTGAATGTACATTTCAATGAGCACGTGCGGTCAAGATAATAGGGCAATTTCAGTTCAAGTCATTGACTAGGGAAACACGTTAAAAGATTCTGTTTCTGTTTCCAGCGCTAACGGGTTTACTTTTCTAAACAGTTCGACTGTAGTTCTTAAAGCATTCGTTCCACGTTTCCAATCACGTTCAAAATACAACTTGTATACATTCAGAATCTAACAACTGCCCAAAAAACTTCCTAGCTAACGCTTAACTTGAAAAATGCCGTCTTTACTCACTCTCGTGACCAACCACGTCAACCAGGCGATTACGGATTTCACCTTTCCGTCCTACTATATAACTTGGAGTTCGGATGCGATTGCCTGGAAATCAAACTTGAGAAATAAGTCCCTAATGCGTACTTATAAAACGTATCAAGATATCGCGGTTGCCATGAGCTATGCACAAGCATCCGTTACTACAGCGTCAATCCTTTGCGATTTGCTATCCGTTGAGCAAATAATAGCAAGTTCCATGACAATAATTTTGGCCCTTGCGTCGTTCGGATACGATCTTTTGAACGCTAGGCATGTGGACAGTTTCGTGGCGATTGGAAACTGGTGTTTTCAATTGTCACTTGAAAATTCGGAAACTGAAAGGCAGTTTCTCAGAATCATCAACACTTGCAGAAAATCCAAGCGGCGTCTGGCAATTGCCAGTATATATATTCGGGGTAAGTCCGTAGAAAACAATACATTTTTATGCGTTCATCTTTATTGTTGTTAGATATATTATTTTTTTTATCTTTTTTAAAGAATTCCTGAAAGTGGTTCGTCGAAAACGGGGAAACTTGCCAGATTGGCTCGGAATTATTCTCAATATTCCTGTATGGTCCATTACATCGCTTACATTTCTTGTACCAGTCGCCGTTTGTCTTCTCAACGCAGAGCCAATTTCGATTCTGGCGCAATTGATCAATCACTTTTTACGCATGCAACTATTGCCTGAAACCAAATTTGCTGCTTTGTTATTACTTCTCGTCCGATGCACCTACAGCTTACGATTGGCGTATCCAGTGGGTACAAACATTAGAACCTGCTACCTACTATACATCCAAATTGCGCTAGAGTTTATTTCCAGAATTACTTACATTGGTGGACACGTTCCAAAATCTGTAGAGCATGCTACACGACAGTATAAAGTGTACCACATTTGCTACCGTAATCTTCGTCCAATGGCAGATGATGTAGTATGGCCAGCGTTACTCGCATGTTTCTTCATAACTGTTGCCGGCGTGAATTGCATGATGTATGGATTGAAAACCAAAAACACAAGTGCGTGTTTAATTGGCGGATTCCTGGCATTTATTTTTATTCTGAGTGCAGTGATTTTATTCAAAATCGCGCAATGGCTTCTCCACTGTTGTGAGAGAAATATTGGCCGTTTTTGGGAATCAGCTGCGAATCTCATTCCGAAAGAGAGGAAACGGATTACTAGGGAACTGTTAAGTTTGCTACCGATGCGATTAAAAATCGGATGCGTGGGCTACGTAACTAGTTCATTTGAGTGCGCCTACTTTGACCTACTTATACAATATATAGCAAATGTGATGATGATGTTGAATGACACAACTTGAAAATACTTTAATCAAACGAGTACGGAAGTATGATTGCTACCATCACTGGTTTAGGTATTTTATAATATTATAACAATGTTACCTCTATTAAACGTAATTGGGTAAATGTTGTACTACATAAAATTAATTAGCAGAGTAAATTTTAAAATCCAGTAAAAGTTTTAAATAAATATGTACAATATTCTTTGTAATTAAATGAAGTAATGTCAGCACAAAAACCAACCTGATGCAATAAAACCGAATTTTACATTTGAAGAAATTTGATATCGTATTGTATGCTTTTAAAAATCTAGCATGACTATGATGGATGATGGCATTACTATGAACATATTCATAGAGTAGCTGGTATTTTCCAGAAAACTTTTTGAATTTTTAATAACTTTGAATTCCGTTCGTATCCCAAACTAATACCGTACCGGGGTAGAGGAAACATTCCTGGTGGGAAATTTAATAATATACAATCACAATTAACGTATCACAGAGGCCCTTTGCTGTTTATTGCCCATTGCCCAACTCGGTTTCCACATTGCCCAAATTGATAGCATATTATAAAATTATATGGGCCGGGTTTTCATACTAGAAAGTCTGCGCAAACTCTGTGAATTTGTTGGCAAGAAAACTAATTATTTGCAAGAAATAGACATGATTAGCTATGATCTTATTCAATTACAAGGAATTAGAGATAATAAATGTATAGACATCTCGAATTGTTCCGCCTGTATTGATAGATTGCATGGCAGTAATAAGTTGAGTACACAAGAAATTCCAAAAGAAAATGATATTTATTGATTTATTTTCAAATGTTTGTTTTAACTCTTATTTTTTACCAGCACTATTAACTACAATCGATTTACGTTAAACAGCATTCGTATTAGAAGATCCATTTCCTAACTTATTATGTCCCATGTATGTATTCTTCAGCTAAAGCAATGTGTCGTCCATCAAAGTGGGAACTCAGCCAACCGCACTGATAAAAACTGAAACAGAACAAACATCTCCTTTACATTGCTTCCCCGTTTTCTTAATAAACCGCACAGTTAGTAGATAAACCACTTCCTTAACCATAAGTTGTCTCAATAGACAACCAATAAACGAATATGGAAGTATAACATGATTGCAGAAGCGAACACAACTGACTAGGTACACTTTTGAAGTGTAAGTCGAGTTGACGAAAACCAAATATTGAAATTTGGGCAACTTTTGGCGTAGAATCCGAATATGAAATCCGTTTGGTGTAAAACTCACTTTTGATATCATACACTGTATCTGTCCGGCTGTCCGTCTGTACATCAGAATTTGAAGCATGTGTTTTTGAACTACATCATACCAAGATTAACTAAATCGGATGCGTAGAATCCAAAAAGGATGCCCGTTTTTCCCCATATTGAATACTTTGAAAGTTACAGCAGCTAATTTTTTAACTACAAACTTTGTGGAAAATTGGATTTAATATTTGAAATCTACGCCTAAAATATGATATTTTCGCATATATATTTCAACCAGATTCATAACTTTTAGTATCACTTATTTTCTAGCGCTACTTTGGTACATCAGTTTTACAGCAAATAATGTACATATTCGGATTCTCCGTATAAATTTTGGTTACAATCGACACTTTGTTTTACTGAACTCGACTTACACTTCAAAAGTGTGCCTAGTGAGCCAAATGCCGGTAAACAAACTGAAATTGACTTATGTATATTTCTGAGATTGACTCTACAACGATAAACCTTTGAGAGCTCCATTGTCACATATATGAGTGTGAAATTGGCACGTTTCATACATATATCTCTCAACAACAATTAATCCGTTACATTGTGGAATTGCTAATGCTATATGTATAAGTTTTAATAAAATAATGACAGTACACAATTATATTTTTATTGACTTGAAATAAATTATGTTTTATATTTGGGACAGAATACAAATACTGTGTGCATCATTTTGTTAAATTGCCCTGTTTTTGATGAACCAACGCTTTCGGATAGCATTTTCTTGAACTATCCACTACTCTTTTTAAACAAAATGAATGTTTTATTGTAGACAATTGCTTTCCCTGTTGCCATAACCAATTGTATCAGAAATTAGTATGTAAAAGAATACTCACCAATATAAATGGAATCGGCTGGAAAATAACTACCGATGATCCAGCAATCACGAGAGTAATTGGCCGAACATTTATGTGAGTATATACGGTTAAGTTGTTGGGAAAATTACATTTGACAAGTTATTGATTCGGTGAAAATAGCGCACGTGTAACTTTTCTATATTTGTAGGCAACGCTAGCGAGTTTATTTTTTTAATATCCGGATTGCAGTACAGACGACACCATTTTGTTTTTTCCCTGTCAAGTAAAAAGTACAAAATCATACCCACAGTTAGGGTCTACTACTTGGACAAATAAAAATTTTCAGCATACGTTGAGATATCCAAGATGCCATCATTGCTAACTCTGCTGACAAACCACGTCAATCAAGCAATCACAGATTTAATTTTTCCGTCCTACTGTCTAAATTGGAATTCGGAATTGGTTGCCTGGGAATCATACTTAAGCAATGATTCCTTAATGCGTCGGTACAAACTGTTTCAAGGTATCGCTTTTGTATTCCTCATTGTGGAAATTTCCGTTACATCAGCGTCACTAATTTGGGGCCTAGCATCGCTTGAGCAATTAATCGCAAGTGGACTTACAATCGCGTTGATTTCCAACTCTTTGGCATTTGACATTTTGAACGCTAGGCACCTTAACAGTTTCGTTTCCATCTGCAACTATTGTTTTAAAGTGTCCCTTGAAAATTCGGAAATTGAAGCAAAGTTTCTGAAAATCATCAACGTATCTGCAATATCTAACCGACGTCTAGCAATAACACATATATATGCGGAAGGTATGTAGTTAGTAAGCCATACGTAACTTGCGTTTACTTTGGTGTTAGCTAGTGTTCAGGACTACATGCAAATATGTATATTCTCTATGTTTTCAGAATTCATCAAGTTGGTCCATCGAAAGCCCGGTGACATGCCAGATTGGATCGGTGTAATTCTCAACATTCCTGTATGGTCCATTGCTTCACTTAATCTAGTGGCGTCAATAGCCGTTTGTGTTCTGGACGGGGACCCGATATTTATTCTGACGCAATTAACAGAATACTTGCTTGGCCAGCGAATATTACCAGAAACGGGTCTATATGACTGGTTATTTCTTCTGTTTCGATGTGCGATCCTGCTTCCACTGGCAGCGCCAGTGGCTACAAACATTAGGACCTTTTACCTCTTCTATATACAAATGGCTGTAGAGTTTATTTCCAGACTTGTTCACATTGGCGGGCCTTTCTCAAAATCTATTGAGCTTGCTATAACAGAGTATAAAGTATGCCACATATGCTACCGTAATCTTCGTCCAATGGCAGATGATATTGTTTGGCCAACTTTGCTCGCAAGTTTCTTCATAACGGTTGCTGGTGTTAACTGCATGTTGTACGGAATGAAATCCGGCATTGTTAGTGCATCTGTTATTGGCGGGTTGGTTGGATTTATTGTTTTGCTTAATCCTGTCATTGTATTTAAAGTCGCGAAATGGATCCTCCGTTGTTGTCAGAGCAATTTCTATCGTTTTAGGATTTCGGCCTTGAATTTTAGCCCGAAAGAGCGAAAATGTATTATTAAAGAACTAAACAGTTTGAGACCGATGCGCCTCAAGATGGGATGCGTAGGGTACGTTAATAGTTCCTTTGAGTGCAGCTACTTTGACATACTTATACAACACATTACAAATGTGATGATGATGTTGAATGATGTATATTGAATAGATAATAAAATCTTAATTACAAAACCATATAATAATGATGTGGTATTCATTACAACGCCGATGTGTAGATGCCATTTCACGTAAAAATTAAACTAGGAAAATAAATTTGAAAACCCGCAAATCCATGTGAATAAATAACAAGTATTTAATGGAACGTAATGGGATTTTACATTTTGAAGAAATTGTTAATCATTTTTAGTGCAGCTAATAAATTACCATGGCTTTGTCGGATGGTATAACGTATTTGTAAGGTCTTAAAGCAGTTAATATTATATCTTTAAAAACTTTTGAATTTGAAATTTTTATGTTTATTTTTGAAAATTTTTGTTAAATTTAATAAAAAATTCCTTTGAAAATCTAGTGACATTAACCAGCCACTTATTTGGCTTTCCATTACTATCAAAAACCAGTTTATATTATTGGCTATTGCTTTCAATTCGAATCATCGTGCTCATGGCACTAGCGACGCCAGTTGCTGCAAATATTAGAAGTTTTTACCTGTTTTATATACAAATAGCTCTGGAGTTTATTTCCAGCCTTGCACACATCCGAGACAAGGTTTCAAGATCTGTAGAGTATGTCATCAAGCAATATAAAGTGTTTCATATTTGTTACCGCAATTGTCGCCCCATGGCAGATGATACTGTTTGGCCTGCATTACTTGGTAGTTTCTTCATAATTGTTCTTGGTGTGAATTATTTTTTGTATGGTATACAATTTGGACTTACAAGTGCGTGTATACTTGGCGGATTGGCTGCAGCTATATTTATGCTTAATCCTGTGATTATATTCAAACTTGCACAATGGCTTCTCAATTGTTGTGGAAATAATATTCACCGGTTTTGGAGCTCGGCGATAAAACTGAATCCGAATGAGAAAAAATTGACAGTGAGGGAATTGACAAGTTTGCTGCCTATGAGGATTATGGTAGGATGTGTTGGATACATAACTAGTTCCTTTGAGTGCGGCTACTTTAATATACTTATTCAAAATATTGCAAATGCGTTGATGATGATTAAGGATGCAAATTAAAATAATGATTAAAATCAATCTTATCCATAAATTCCATAAAATAGCATAATTCATTGCGTAATAATATAGTATTTATCACAAAGGAGAGTCTAGGTAATAAATATATAGGTCACAAAAGTAGAGAACCACGAGTCAAAACTAAATCGAAAATATATTTGATTGGATTAACCAACAAATTGCAACAAACATTGCTCAAAAATTCGTCAGGGAATTGAATTTACATCAACATAGCTCCATTTTATGTGTATGTAATTACTGTTAATACTTCGACTTCATTTATTAACAATAAAACAAATTTTCCAGTCATTTCCTTTCCAATAAAACAAAGTTAGTACAGGATAAACCATTATTTTAGTTTGAGTTAAATTATTGGTATTTTAATTGGTGAAGGAATTGCAAATCATCTTTAATGTCTTGATTAAAGTAACATGGATTTTGTTTCAACAGTTTCATAAAGTTGCTGGCATGATTCGGAAAATATGATGTATGAATGTTTTATAATTTTCAATTCTTTTCCTAAAGAAAGCCAAACAATGTGACCAAAAATAGTACACAACGGAATACCCATCAATGTATTAAGTGGTGGCTTGAGAAAAGCTATTATCCATGGAGCAAGCAGGCTATTATTCTGTAAATTTAAAGAACTGTGGAAAATTACATTTACCAAAATTATTGCTTAGGCGGATGAACACAAGTAACATTTCTATTTCCGCACCCAGCACTTGCGAACGTATATTTCGAGCTGCTGGATTTTTACCACAAGGAGCATTCTTTGAATTTACCTAGCAAATGAAAATAAAATAATTATACATTTTGATTTTACTGATTTTACACAAAATTTGAGCGCTAGTCGAGTCTACTACGATGCCGTCGCTACTAACCCTGCTTACAAATCACGTCAACCAAGCGATTACCAACATCATCTTCCCGTCCTACTGTCTTACTTGGAATTCGGAATTGGTGATTTGGGAATCCAACTTGAAAAATAATTCCTCAATGCGCCGTTATCAAATATTTCAAGTCATTGCAATTGTTTACACTATTGCGGAAATATTGATTACTACAGCGTCGATGATTTTGGGTCTGGCATCGCTGGAACAGCTAATAACAAACAGCATAGCAATTAGTTTGATTTCCGCGTCCTTGGGATTTGACATGTTGAACTATAGACACGTTGACAGCTTTGTATCCATCGGCAACTTTTGTTTCGAAATGTCCCTTGAAAATTCGAATACTGAAAGAAATTTTCTAAAAATAATCAAAACGCCTAAAAAATCTCAACGTCGACTTATCATCGCCAGTACATTTATTCAAGGTAAGTGATAAATTTTCAATACGTACAAGCATCTAATTTTCCCCCTAATGAATGTTTTTTTAATAATTTCAGAATTCCTTAAGTTGGTTCATCGAAAGCCAGGAAATACTCCGGACTGGATCGGCATAGTTCTTAACATTCCTGTATGGTTCATTACATCATTGACCATACTTGCGCCCATTGTATTTTGTTTCCTCGGCACTGACCCAATATGGATCCTCGTAATACTGGTCAACAATTGGCTTGGCCTGCCATCATTACCCACTTCCAGTTTATATTATTGGCTATTATTTATGTTTCGATTTATTTTCATCATCCCTGTGGCAGCCCCAGTGGCCACAAACTATAGGACATTTTACCTCTTCTATATACAAATTGCTCTTGAGTTTATTTCCCTAATTGTGCGTATCGGAGAACGAGCTTCGAAATCTGTAGAGTATGCCATAAGGCAGTACAAAACTTGTCACATTTGCTATCGTAATCTTCGTCCCATGGCGGATGATACTGTTTGGCCGGCACTGCTCGCAAGTTTCTTCATAACTGTTGGCGGTGCAAACTATATGGTGTATGGAATGAAATCCGGAAGTGTAAGTGCATGTGTTGTTGGCGGATTGGCATCGCTTATATTTCTGCTGAATCCTATAATTATATTTAAAATCGCACAATGGATTCTCCACTGCTGTGAAAGGAACATTCACAGTTTTTGGAATTCTGCTTTGAACTTGAATCCCAAGGAGAGAAAATTGATAACTAGGCAGCTGAGAAGCTTACTTCCGATGCGGATTAAAATTGGATGTGTTGGATACGTAACTAGCTTCTTTGAGTGCGGCTACTTCAATATACTTATACAATATATTACTAATGTGATGATGATGGTGAATGGCGCATCCTAATATAGTTCACTTTCATTTAAATATTGTCCAATAAAGAAGTGTATATGTGCGCTTGAATCGTTTGTGTTTCTCAATTATTTTTTATGTACTCCATATGCCATCCGCGCATATCCAATTCGCAAAAGTTGTTTCCAAATACTGAAATCGTTATATTTCAATTTATATCATCATCATGTATTCTCAGTTTGTCATAAATTGTCTATTAATATCTTACCAATATTTAGCGTCTAAGGATATCCACTATTCTCAGTTCATTTCAGTTCATTCAGTTCAGTTCATATGTACCAAAATCGCCCATATTTCAATTTTGGGAAAATACGGAAATTTGTAATTTTTGGATCCTACTCTTTGTTAAGTAAATCTGCTAGGGAAGTTTGGAGATAAATGTTTAAAATCCCTCTTATTGAGCTATCGGATCATTATTTCACCATTACGATATATGTTGCATTATATGAATTACAGATGTTAAATGAATAGCATTTGTCGTGGTCGGTTTGTTTAAATTTTACCTTGTCAAATACACAACATGTACTAACTTAAACATCTGAAAATGCAGAAATGATGCCCATTCAAGACTGTTCATGCACATTTAAATCACATTTCACAACATCATCATTTTTGATTGGCATGCGAGTCTTAAATTGTCCGGTACATTATCAGAAACAACAGTTCGATCGCTCCTCACAGTTATATCCAGCTTATAGGAGATTTTGACAAGAAAATTCGTTGTCCATGGACAGTTTTAAATGTGGCTTTTATTCTCAATTAGCAAATGTTTATTTAGTGCATGTTGCATATTTGACAAGGTTATTTTTAAACAAAATGACATCAAGAAATGTCCTACATTTAACTTTTTGTAATTCATAGACTACATCATAATTCGAAATTGCAAAGTATTGATCTGATAGCGCAAACAGAAGGCTTTAAAACATACATCTCAGAATTTCCGTAGTGGTTTTAATTAAGAATCAGCAGAATACCACAAATAACAAGTTTCCGAATTTTTCCAAAATTGAAATATGGGTCGCTTTATCAGTAAGTCTTCAAATCTGGAAACACCATGGGAAGGAAAACCGTTTCAATCAACCAAACTAATTACACGAATCCATTTATTTTAATTTGATTGAAATAAATGACTTTTTTATATGCACACGGAATTGTATGTCGTCTTTAATTCGTTTATTAAAAAGCCATGGCTTTGTGTTCAACAGTTTAACCAAGTAGCTAACAAACATGGCAAAACGCTATGCATTTTTTATAATCGTCAATTGATTTTAGTAGCCAAATGCAAATATTAAAAAACAATACGTATCCGAATACCCATCAACGTAAAAGATGTTAGCCTAAAGACTATCAGCTCTTGTGCAGGCAAGTTTCGCGCTTCTCCTTGGATGTGAAAATATCGTACATTCAGAATATGCTATTTGGACAAAAGTATTTACACAGAAAAAGTTGAGGTTATCAAGATGCCGTCTTTACTAACTCTGTTGACGAACCATGTCAACCAGGCGATTACCGATTTCATGTTTCCGTCGTACTGTCTCACTTGGAATTCAAACTTGGTTGTTTGGGAATCGAATTTGGAAGACGATTGGTTAATGCGCCGCTGTAAAATATGTCAACTCGCTGCTGTTATTTTCACGTTTGTAGAAATATTTGGAACTGCAGTGTGCGTATTTTTGGATTTGGTATCTCTCCAGCAAATTATAGCAAGCTGCTTGACAGTCGTTGTGTTTTCTGCGTCCTTGGGATTTGATATTCTGAATGCTAGGCACGTAGATAGCTTCGTTTCCATCGGCAACTGGTGTTTTGAAATGTCTCTTGAAAATTCGGATACAGAACCAAAGTTTCTGAAAATTATCAAGACGGCTAAAAAATCGGAACGGCGTTTGGCTATTGCAAACATTTTTATTCGAGGTACGCAACTTTTTAATAATTTCATGTATCCGACTGTGGCGCTATTAAAAATTATATTTTTATTTAAGAAATCCGCAAGGTGCTTTCTCGAAAGCCGGGAAATACGCCGGACTGGATCGGCATAATTCTTAACGTTCCTGTATGGTGCATCACATCATCTACTGTGCTTGCACCCGTTGTAATTTGCATTCTCTACGCGGATCATATATGGATTATTACGCTACTGATCAATCACTTGGTTGGCTCGCAATTAATACCTATAGCTAATATCTATATCTGTCTATTTTTTCTGTTCCGGTGTACTTTTCTGATATGGTTGGTAGTTCCAATAACCACAAACATTAGAACTTTTTATCTCTTCTATCTTCAAGTTGCTCTCGACTTTATTTCTAAATTAACTCGCATGGAAAGCCGCGTCGCAAAACCACTTGAACGTGCAATCAAGCAGTATAAGGTATGTTACATCTGTTACCGTCACCTTCGCCCAATGGCAGATGACACAGTTTGGCCAGCTTTGCTCGCAGGTTTCTTTATGAGTGTAGCCTGTGTCAATTATTTGCTGTACGGTATAAAATTCGGAAGTGTTAGTGCTTTTATGATTGGAGGATTCTTTGGATCAGTTTTTCTGCTCAATTTTGTGATAATATTCAAAATTGCACAATGGCTTCTTCACTGTTGTGAAAGAAATATTCGCCGCCTTCTGGATTCAGCTATGAATCTTAATGCGAAGGATAGAAGACAGATTACTAGGGAACTGACAAGTTTGCTACCGATGCAAGTAAAAATTGGTTGCGTTGGATACGTAACCAAATCATTTCAGTGCGGTTATTTTAACATACTTGTACAATATATTGCAAATGTGATGATCATGTTGAATGATTCCTCTCAAAATAAATAATTAAAAGCAATGTCCAAAGACAAAGTACAGGTCATAGGTCGTTTTAGCTGCAACTTTTAGAATGGTTTATGTGCCACTGGTGCACATTTTCAATTATAGGGCCATATCAAGTCATGAACTGTTGTTACGTTTGGGTAGCTAGAAACACAAAAGGTTTTTCATGCCATGCACCAACGTTTAACAAAGAAACGATTATGTCTGACTTTTCAATTACTCAATCGGAATGAGAATGCTGTGGTAATAGTGTCCGTTTCTCGAAATGTTGGGCTATGTTGAATACTCAGAAGTTAATCTGCTATTATTGTTTTTTAGCAATATGTTCAACTTCATCATTACAAGCACGACATGTTTATTAATTGTTTTTATGTTTCGAATTTATCAATTTGTTTTCATTTGACGAAACCGATACAGTTAGATTACTTATACATATTTTATTAGTAGCTTTGTTGCGTACTAATGATCTACAAATATTGTAACAGCTAGTTATATCAATATCATAAATTGATATGCCACCATTAGACAATTAGTTCTACGATTCATCAGGTTAAATAATTTCATCAGAATTATTTAGTTGTATCTACTCCATACTTTGTCACAGATGCTCATAAAATATAATTAGTCAGGTTGCACTACCGAAAATTATGAATGTTTCATTTACATAATGGCTTCCACAATATGAGTGCAATATTACATCATGACATGGAATATACACGAACAAAGTAATATCTTTCGTCTCTTGATTACCCGTCTTTTCAACGCACCACAGTGCAAAGATACCAACGCACTTGTATGCCAAATGCAGGACGAGAACACTGAAACAACGGTCCAAGTAATCGCCGAGAACACTTCAATAAAAAAGCATGCCGCTGAAATTAGCAACAAAACGTACCAAACAAAATATACTACTACAATATTGCTCGACATTGAAAGCGGCTTCAGAGCTTCTCGCTTGTTTTCCCGAAACGCATTATATTCACGAATACGCCGTCTCACTGCTAACGGCATACTTCGTCGTTCATTTCGTGCCCAGTGACTGGGAATGCCAGAATGAATCAACGAATATACTCGCTGTGAAAAGACTTTTACTGACACTGGCAGATATTTGAAAAACCAAACATAGTACACATCTTCATATGGCTTTGTACTGATGTGCAAATCTTCTTCATTCTGCACACTATTTGTTTCTTTTATTTTGGAATAATATTCAACAACTTTGTCATACTTAGCAATGTATGCGTCTCGATTGCATTCGCTAATTTTTCTGATCATGTATTCTGGAGTCATTCCAAGATATTCCAACGTGTCATTCGTTCTGTGAACCAAACTTTTTATCTCGTTTTCGTAGAACATGTCATCCACGTCCACATTAAGTATGGACTTGAAGCCAAAATAGGCATGAATTTCCATTGACTTATGCTCGAAATTTTCCAAATTGATATATCGCGGATCTTCCACAAACTTGGTAGTGTTTCCGCCCATTTTGAATAGCTGAAGAATGCGATTGTACGCAATTGCAGACGGCGATGAAAGCAGGGTGAAGTTGTTGGCCGTTAAATCCTGGAACGAATCATAGTGTTGAGGTATCATATGGCTAACCAGTTTGTTTACATTATCTCCGCGATATTCATTAGACAGCAACATTGCAACAAATACCCAAGGAGTAAATAGTAATTTGTAGTCATCCAGTAAATTTGTCGGTTGTGAAAGGAGCAAATTGTAAGAGAAATTTATGTAGTCCCATAATGACTTTCTTGATTCCGTTCGGTACATTCTCGCGACGAATATGGTGACAAGGGAAAGAATTAGAAATGAGATCCAGATGTAGAAATCAAATGATGAAATGAAACCATAAACGGACCAAGGTTCCATATGTTTCTTTTTTGTACATGACAGAAAGTGAAGTGGGTTGGGCGAAGATAGTGACATGAATTGTACCGTGCTTGGACCTTCCACCACTTGCACAAATGGGATGAGCAGAGCCGGTATTGTGTATCCATTTGAAGCTTGAATGATTGTCGAATTTGTAAATATGGTGGCCGTGTAAATATCGGCAGCGACAGACTGCCAATTTTGACCAAGAACGACATTTTCTAAACTCTGAATACTCAATTTCCAAATGCTCTTAATTGATTGTGAACTGCAGCTAGGAATCAACTTTCTCCCCATCTCAGCGAATTCCCGATAAATTTCATTGGCTTCATATTCCCATTCGTGCCAATCATACGGATGCACATCAACATATTGACGTATCTTTTGGAAATATATAGAACTTATCGACTGGAAGGATACCACATTGCACGAGGAAACCTGAAACTTATTTTCTAATGGTCTATTGATTTCGTATAAAAGTTTCATGGGACCTACCGCTGGTCGGGTTCGATTAAGATAATGATTGTAGTCTACCGTAAAGAAAATAGAATTCCATTTTGGATTCAGGTTACTCGGATCCTCCAACTTAACTTGAATGAAGAACCAATTGTACTTTGTGGGATGGTTTACTATATGATTTCCGCTGAACACCAAATCAAAAAATGAGTTTCGTAGAATGTTTGGCCTTGACTCTGACATGCCCCGAAAATATAATACTCTGTTGTCTGCGGTCCAGGTATGACACGGCTTTGGATCAATGTATACCTGCACGACGCATGTAGGTTTCAGAATCAGTTTGAGGTCAAATGAAAATCAGAGCTTTCAGATATTCCATACTTTTGATTTCCATTACAAGTGAGAGGGCCGCCCGGCATTACAACGTATTGATATCGTGTGTGAACCAACGGAATACCAAGTGGCTCCAAATCGTAAGACCCATCAGCACCTGAAATGCCATTGAGGGTGTTAATGTCATTTACCATTAAATGAATGGTACATCTTTTGAATGCTTGAAGATGATTTCTCAAATCAAGAGTTTTCGCCGGTATAGCCAATTGTGCATCAAATGCATACGTGTAATCGAAAATCAGAGCCAAGAAAGCAGCCAATTGAATAACAAGAAGAGTGCTCGCTTCGATTGCAAGTTTTGTGTGAATCCTGAATGCCATTTTCCATTAAAGGCTGGTATCGATTTCAGGGTTGCTGATAGGTAAAATGTTGTAACTATTCCGATGATCCTGCTCAAATAAAATTAAGATGATGTGGACAGTGTCACAACTTACAATATTTGTCATAAATCAAACGGACTAGGTACTCCAAATGACACGTACTCTACAAGTTGTTGCCAGCTAATTCGTTTTAGCTGTAGAAGTGTTTTGTTTTCAACACTGTGCGTTTGCTGCGTAGAAAACCATGGCCTATATTTTAAAAGCGATCATACTAACGCAGTAAAAACAAAATCATTTCATAACATATATTAGTTTTCGAAGGATTGTTGTCCTTGACAACAAGAGCAACCACAACAATATTAATACCATTTTACCTTGAGTTGTTTTGACCTTTCGAATACTTCATAAACAATAACAAATAATTCCACACAAAAATAGAGTCATTGCATTGCTATAATATGTTCCCCGTCAATGTCTCCGCACTGAGTATGCAATCACCTAAAATGCAAAACAACTCATAAATAATAAAAAACGTCGTTTTACCATCAAAACAAATAATATTAGGTATGCAATAATTTAAAATGTGTATGTGATACGTAATCTCTATCACGCGTGTCCAACGAGCCTTGGACGTGTGGGATGGAAATGTAGAAAGTGTTGGTGGAAATTAGATACATCAGAGTTAATAATGATACGGCTTATCATAATGTGTACATGCATTGGCATTACCACAGAAGGAGGTATTTTCTTGCACTCTTTAAGCATTAAGTATGTACGACAAAGACCTGTCAAATTGACTATCGGGATGCACACATACTAACATGCACTCACCGGTTTTGTTGACTCATTTCGAGTTTCTGATGGTGATTCTGTTATTGCGGTTCTGATGATTGCGATATGTTAATGACATGACATTTTGTTTTTAGCATCACGATTTGAAGTGTTGTAAAATAATTAATTCAGTGATCATTTGACATCACATGAGAAATGATGAAGCACCAATTATTTTTGTATCTTATCTCCACTCTGAACTATGAGTCCAACACATTTAATTTTACATGACTCACAGATATTAATTATGCTTACGTGGCCTTTGCAATGTATCCAGCAATTTTGTGTAAGAGTCACTCATTTCATATTACAATTCCAAATGGATACCATACACTCATACGTTGTCTCCGCGACCAGAAAAATATTTGGTCAAAAGATTGCTGGAGTTGTGAATAGCTGGATTAACCGGTTCCGGGATGCCTTTGAAGATCTCTGGTACGCCTCCACTGCACCCATTGACAAATTACGACGTGAAGGACGGCGGCGTTTGAGACAATAACTGAAAGGTAATGCGGCACCTACCACAAAAAATAATTGCAAAATATGTTAACGTACATTTTGAATTTAATAAGCACTCTTGTTTTAGAAAATGAATACCAAACTGGATGCAATCATTAACAGTATCGGAAATGCACCAGAGGACGAAACGGTTATAGTATTGCTAGAGACAGGAAGTAATTATTTAGAGGAAGTTGCAGCGCTGGCACGATGGGCTGCTGAAGATCCCATTGCAGCCATTGGTGGCATTGTTGGAGCTTCCGCAGCAATAACTATTATATATTTACCTAATATCATTCAAAAAATTGCAATGGGCGTCATGCATTGTCGCCTAGCGTGTCATTATTACCTTTCCAAGATAGTTAGGTATATTCAAAAGCACTACGTAAATGTAAACCCATTAATTTCAGTGAGTTGACTTTCAATAAATTGGTAAAAAACGCCAACAATCTGGTTCATATGAATGTACATTCCAATATATTATAATTGTTGATATGACAGCAACAATGAATGTCCATGTATTCAATATGTAATTTGCGTGATCATTTCACTTGACCAAATGATAAATTCGGTTAAAATTCATTTCCGTAAATCTTGTCATTCACATACTCTTTCCATGTTCAAAGTTCACAGCTAACCGTGTAAAGTCCAATGTCACCATACGCAGCGATAAACTTGTCAACAAATCATAGCCTCGTTATCTTTTATATGCCATGAAAATGAGCTTGCAAGAACATGTTTTTAAAGTGTGAACATACATGCATAATACTCTACCCATATTGTATATCTACAATAAAAAGTTTCTACAGGACCTGACGCCAATATACTGCAAAGATTAAGTGTATGCGTATGCATATGCGTTTAAATTGTCACATTATAACATGCATATTCACAACAACTTTGCTTATCAGGGAAACACTCGAAAATGTATGATCATAATATCCGTAATAATATGTGTAGTATCTTTGACTATGCCGAGTGTAAGGTTTTATGTGAGATGCTATGCTGTGCATAAATCAATGATGGTACGTGGAGTCTTTGCCTGTTTCTAGTCTCTAATCTTTACTACAAGAAAGGTAGATTGGGTCTGACTGAAAGTCAGGAGAGTTACAAGAGTTATACTTGGTCATCAGTTCATACATCATGATAATGCAAATTAACTTAAATTGGTTTTCTACCAAGATTCAGGAGACATGAATATTTCATCAATTATCCAATATAAATTATCATCATAATTCCAGACATTCAATGTGCATACATTACAATATGAATCATACGTTTTAGCGTTAACATGCAGTCATTTGCTACCAACACCTATCACTCAGAAAATTAACATGTAACCATATATGGTTACGATCCAGCTTGCATATTAACAGCTACATTTTATGTTGCAGATAATGAATAGAAACAAGCAAAAATGAGAAAATAAACTTAACATGGCAGAATTTCGCACACTACTAAATGGTGTATCCTAATACTTAGTAAGCATTTAGATTTGATGTGTTGAAAGGGATTAAAATTAAATTTCCGTGAATATTGTAAATGTTTACTGCGTAATTGATGAACTCATTAGCAATTGCAGGGATGGGAGTCAGCTTTACATTCATCAACAAAGCCGCTTAGGTACACAAACTTTTTATATATCCAAACATCCTGATAATAAAAGCCAGTTCCAATTTATGCACATGTGTCACGTATGTACATGCTGCCTCGTAAATGCTACTCTCACATTGCTGGTTCCGACGTGTATCCCTTTCCAGGAACGCTGTCCCGTATCCTGTCAAACATTACCATTTAAGGTAACCTATGAAATTTACATGCGTCTACCCAACTTTTTTATCTGAACAAATAGAGCAAGCGTGGATCACTCCAAACTTATCATATACGTTCCACTGCATCTGTGCGATCCAAATTATTACGTTGTAAAAATATTTAAAAAATGCTGAAACGTTCACTTTAAGTTGCGTGTGCGCAGTTGGTTTTTGAGGCGTACAAAATTTAACGCTATTGTTCTTATTGCTAATTTGACTGCAACAGCAATTGCGTGAACAGCAACAATTCAAATTTTAAATTAAGTTTTTGGAACGTTAATATGAATATAGGGGACAGACAAATCAAAAGGCTCCACGGGAAGCTGCAATTGCATATTCATAAGGTGGCGCACTGGGTACCATTCCATCAGGTAATAATTTCAATTGCCAATTTTTCAACTAATTAGTCATGAAATTTAATTAGGTTTATAATAATAATAATCAATATTACAATTTGTATTAGTTTCAAAGGAGTTCAGACTATTTCCAACCAAAAGTAAAACGAATTCCAATTGAGTCCGGGGAGGATGCCAATAAGCGACTGAGAATCGAGTTTTCAGAAAATATTGATGTGAAAATTTTCAACTGGCATCTCTCAGCCAATCGGGATCATCTTGTTTCAGTATCTTTGGACTTGCGTGGTTTGAGTCTAACCGCCTTAAAATGGAATGGATGGGAGGACTGCAGATTATTGAATGAACTTTCGATTGCCAAAAATATTAGACATTTTCGGGACGGGGAAAATACCCAGAAAGCTGTACGCTTGGCCGCTCCCACCATCGGTGAAAAAGTTTGAAATTTCTAAAATTAGACAGGATTGTTTTCTTCTTGCAAACGAGTTTTTGCTGTATCTTGTCAAATTTCTGAGAAATGTGAGGTACGTGCGTTTTCCGGATATGCTGGCTGAGAAGCTAAAGGCATTTGCGTACTGCCAACTTACTCCCTGTTGCGATGATTTTGATAATGGCAGTGGCTGGTTCGAAATGATGGTAAAGTTTAATGACGTGGGTACAATTGTTAAACTGAAATAAAAATAATAATATTACTCAATATACATATGTATTCATACATGCACACATCTGGCACTCTAATTTGTACGTTCCTTCCGTCAAGAAACAAATGTATGCGTCAGAAGCATATCTTATAAACAAATTCTCCATTGTAAGTTTTAAGTCTGTGCAGTATTTCCAATTCGGAGAATCTGCTTGGCATGTGTGGTTTCACTAATGCTTGTCTCACTTCCACATTCTAAATATAAATTTAGTACATGATCTCATGCTCACATCGTAAACCGTCAATAAAAATATCAGAACATGCTATACTGCTGTTGTATTCAGTTCATTTTCATCGTGCAGTTGTGTACGTGAAAACTGCGTTTCTCTCTTTCACATTTTCAGTTGGTTTTAAAAGGATATATATTTTTTCATTTCCTTGATTCAACTTTTATTTCAAGCACAGTTTTTTGAAGATGGCCGTGCCAGTGAATAGCCTTCTTCAAATCTTTCCGGAAGAGGTAAACAAATATACAAAACAAATTGTCATGCAGAATCCCGTATCATTATTAATTACCCACATATATAGGTCTGGGAGTATATTCTGGAAAGACTGGATGACACGCAAGATATTCTCAACTTTTTCTCAGTGTGCCCAACACTTACAAGATTGTCTCAAGGAAGGCACTGGTCATGGCTGATTGGCCAGGTCATTCCGTCACTTGTTCCAAAATATCAGCTTAGCATCTACGGCAGAAATTGTAGATTGGTTTCAAGACGATGGAAAAATGCTGTGGATAGGTCATACGAGATGCATCCCGGCCGGCATCCGTATAAATCATCAAGACAATTTAGAATGACAGATACTCAATTCAGCAAGACGAATTACGTTGACGTTACAACAAATTTTTGCCGCTTCCTTAATTTTGCAGACGTTGAGCTAGATACAAGATCCTGCAGCCAGAATCCGTTCCCTGGACGGCGCGTACAATTTGACCTTGAAAATTTTATCAAATTGGGAGAAAAAACAAGTTTGTTGCTGCAAAAGTTTGGTCATCACATTGAGTATGCTGACATCTACATTAAACCAGTGCCCGATAAATTACCGGCCAAGGAAAAAGCTGAAGTGGTAATAACGTCCTTCTTGTCAGGTCTATCATTCATGCCCAATTTGAAATATCTGGACATTATGATACTCGAAAATTCGTACCTAAATTGTGTTGAGGCGGATGATATTGGTAGCTTGTTGAAAACTAGCCTTCCGTCAATTCCATTCTGTCTGGAGACTTTTGCCATGCGGACATATTGGGGACAAAAGGCTTGTGACAAGGCCATACAGAGAGAAATTATTCAAGCGCTGTCAAACCCGGAACGTCTCCAAAAGCTATCATTACAAGCAGAATACTGGGAAACGCGCTACGGGACAATGTTCCCTAATCTAAGGGAATTATGCGTTAACTGCATTAAAAACATAGATGATTTGTCACTCATTTTACACCATTTGGCATTTCCTCTACTTTTGAAGCTGAACTTTGGGCTTATTGATGACATGAAGGAAGACGAGCTTGAATTAATTTTCCGTCTCAATATCGAGTCTTTGGAACTAGATTGTGTGGTGAGGGATAACGAAGAGTGTTTTAAAATGAAGAATACACCGTCCGATCAGTCGCTGCTAAGTAATTCTTATCCTTTGTCCCATATCCCAATTAATGAATCCATAAGGTTTTTGCAGCTAAAGGCCAGGCCATCCTCGCGGTTCTTATTTTTGAAGCGACTTCCAAATCTTGAGTATCTTCATGTACACCTTGTCATGTTCCGTGGCTGCGGTCGGAGTCCAAGGAATCCATTCCGTGATTGGAATGATGGAGAATGCACGGAGCAATTCTTTCGGAACGCACTACATAAATTTGTGTACAGTAGGTTTAAAGATCATGGTGGCTTTTTGTATATATGGGATCACCTTCCAAAATTGAAGATGCTGGTGATTAGTGAAAGACAAAAAGCTTTCCAAATTGTTCGTGAACATAAAACCAAAATGTATTTTGTTTAAGGATTGATAGTAAGCTTAAAGTACGCGATTGAGTTGTATATTTTTTCCGGTGTTTCGCTAAATGAGCAATTATGGTGCAAAGTTACGTACATAATGTATTAAATTATGAATAATAACTTGCAAGTAACATTTTAATAGCAATATAATTTACACTGAACTCCTCAACTAAAAAATTCTCCGAACCGCATTTATGAACCTAGTTTTTATCTTACGTTTTTGTCGCTAAAAATTACGTTTTTTGTTGTAAATATTCGTCAAGTATTTTATCAGTTTTATTTCTCAATGTAGTTTTTTTCAACAGAGTCAAAAATAAACTATACCGTTCTTGTGAGTTTTCATAAGCTACGCATTGTGCGTTCAGCTTATACACCTTGCTTTTCTCACTTCCACAGTCTAAAAATAGATTCGGCATACACTCATGCTCACATTGTAAACAAACCATTACGAACGTCCGTAATTTGAACTGCGTTTATTTATCTTGCGTTTATTTCATTTTCACAGCGCACATCTCACGGTGATTTCCTCGTCATTTCTCCATCAGAATTTAAAACTGCATTTATATTTTGTTCACTGCAATTGCATTTTGAAGTGTTTAAATCAGCATGTCCGTACCCGTCACCGACCTTCTTCATATATTTCCTGCAGAGGCAAGCAAACCAAAATATTTTACAAGTATTCTGTTCATACAATTTTTTAACATAAATTTATGGGTAGGTTTGGGAAGCTATTCTGGAGAGACTGGACGACACGCAAGACATCCTCAACTTTTTCTCCATGTGCCCTTCACTCGCAGGATTATCACATGAAAGGCAGTGGTCATGGCTGATTGGACTGGTTATTCCATTGCTTCTTCCAAAATACCCTATTAGCGTCGGAGGCAAAAATTGCAGACTGGTTTCAAGGCGATGGAGAAATGCTGTGGATAGGAGCTACGAAGTGTATCCCCTGCGGCACCCATATAAATCATCGAAATTATTCCGAATGACAGACACTCAGCACGCCGTTAGGACATATCGTGACCTTGTAACAAAATGGAACCGGTTCCTTCAGTTTGGAGGTATTGAGCAAGGATCGAGATCCGGCAGCCAAAATCCTTTCCCTGGACGACGAGTACAATTTGACATGGAGGATTTTAACGAGTTGGCAGAAAAAACGAATTTGCTGCTTCAAACGTTTGGTCATCACACTCAACACGCTACCATTTGGTTTAAACCTTTACCTGAGAAAACACCGTCCAAGGAGAAAGCTGAAGCGGTATTATCGTCCCTTTTCTTATGCCTGGCATGTATGCCCAATTTGGAGTACCTAAAGATTATGGTGCTCGAAAATTCATACCTAAGCTACACCGAGGCTGTTGATTTTAAAGTTTTGTTGAAAACTGCTCTGCGATCCGTTCCGTTCCGTCTGGAGACTGTTGACATGTGGACATATCGAACAACAGCTTGTCATTCTGACATATGCTATGCCCTAATTACGTGTCTAGTTCGCACGGAACATCTCCAGAAATTTTGCTTAAACTCGGAAATCTGGGAAAGTAGTTACGGGCACATGTTCCCCAATCTGACGGATTTGGGCATCACCAGCGTTTTTAATAGGGATACATTGTCACTCATTTTATGCAAATTGGCCCTTCCGCGGCTTCTCAAGTTGCGAATTGAAGCAACTGACTGGATCATGGAAGATACGCTTGACGTGATTTTTCGACTTTCTATTGAGACCTTGGAAATAAATTGTGCAGTGATAGATAACGAAGAGTACATTTCAAGGCAATCAACACTTCCTTCTGTGTATCTGTTCTGGCAGTTGCGAAATAATGAATCAATAAAGTTCTTGCACATTATGGCCCCGTATTCTTCTCGGTTCACATTTTTGAGACGACTTCCAAATCTTGAGTTTCTTAAAATTACGCTTTTGATACCTCGTCGTTGCGCTTGCTGTGCAACGGATCGGACTGCAAAGTGGACTGATGAGAATTGCACTGGTTCCTTTTTCCGAGACGCTCTTCACAAATTTGTGTGCAGTGATTTTAGTGACCACACTGAATTTTTGTACATATGGGGCAATCTTCCAAAATTAAAGATGCTTGTGATTTGTGACTACGAGCAAGCTTTCCAAATTGTCCGAAACCAAAATAAAACCAACATGTACTATACTTTAGCAGAAATATAACGTACTTAAAATCAGCAGAGTTAAAATAGTCTCTGAACTGTCAGGTTGGTAGAGCCATAATAAATTCTAGATTCTTAATGTTTAAGCAATTGGTTATGCAGCAAACACGCTTGTAAATACTTTTGATTTGGTGAAATAAATTGACTAGAAACTGTGTATATCATCATATTAAATCCTCATACGTCCACATAAGTCCATTGTTTCCAAGTTCGCACATATTCAAATTAGATATTGGACAATTATATATCGCGCGGTCTTTACTTCTACTTCTACCGGTAATCCTTATTGATCAAGAGATAAACTACATGAGAGGATTCAACTTTTTACCAGTATCGGCTCAAGTATTGTCAAACCGTATATATTCGTTGATACATTCTGGGCAGCCAAATTACTGGGCGTATCTGGAACCCGAAATCACACCATCAACCTTGTCTATAAATACAATGTGTACCGACAAGATAAGCATACCGTAGCAACTACTCCACTCACAATGAACAGTAACATATTATGCGCATATTATGTGTAGAGTGGACTACTGTTTGCATCATTATTTTGGTTTGCCATTGAAGTACTTCCGATTGCCACTTGGTACATTGTATCGCAAATTTGTTCATGTACATGTAAATTCTCTATACTTATTTCGAATTACTGGCTTGATACGAAACTGAGAATACTGTGCAAAGTAACACCCACTAACCGCGCAAACAGACGCTTTTATTCATTTGATCAACACTTTGTTATGATAATAATCGTGTACTAACAAGGGATGGGCAAGAAGTGTCCACTCGCTTTCACGGCGTCATACATTTGGTTTTACTAAGTTTTTGGCGCTGAATTCAGATCCGAGCACAGAAATCCCAAGAAATTTGATTGAAAGGATATACCACACATTGGCCATGCATTTAACGCCGTGTTAATGAATGGTGTCGATAAACCAGCAGCACCATAACTACCATAACGGTGCACGGATGTCTCCCAAACTTGATTCAGACCCCAATGGATCACATAGGAAGTCAGGGAAGCCCGTCATCAACTTTTGGGTCGCATCATCTGCCACCGGCGGCGCGGTGGGGTGCGGTGAGGGCCATACTTTTATGAAGATAAAAATAATTTCAAGGTGCTTGCGAGTGCGGTATAAATTTGAGATTATTAGAGGTCGAATTTGCACAAAGACCATATTGTAAAATATGATCAACATTTGGCTCTTTAAGGGAATCGTCAATATTTTTTTGGTCCATAGAAAAGTACAAGCCACAACCCACCAAGCCGGCGGTGGTAGGTGGTGCGACCCAAAAGTAGATGACGGGCTTCCATGACTTCCTATGTGATCCATTGGGTCTAAATCAAGTTTGGGAGACATCCGTGCACCGTTATGGCAGTTATGGTGCAGCTGGTTTATCGACACCATTCATTAACACGGCGTTAAATGCATGGCCAATGTGTGGTATCTCCTTTCAATCAAATTTCTTGGGATTTCTGTGCTCGGATCTGAATTCAGCGCCAAAAACGTAGTAAAACCACATATATGACACCGTGAAAGCGAGTGGACACTTCTTGCACATCCCTTGTAAGTACAATTTAGTTTTCATCTCAAACCACTATTTCGAAAAAGTAAAATAGTTGGTTATCATAAAATTAATTAATACAAAAAAGCCAGAAGCTATTACGTTTAAAGCAATGGTTGGCATTGTTTTTGCAGAAATAGAGATATGCCGATATGCGTCGACAGTCAAGTCATTTTCTAGTGATGGAGAATGTACGGGGCTATTTATTCGGAACGCACTGCATAAAAATTTGTGTGCAGTGAGTTTTGAGATCATGGTGACTTTTTGTACATAATATGTCATCATCTCCCAAAATTCTAGATGCTGGTGATCAGTGAAAGACAAGCTTTCCAAATTATTCGTGAAAATGTAACCAAAATGCATTATGTTTAAGGATTACTAGTAACATTAAAGTACGCAATTGAGTTGTATATTTATTACGATGTTTCATTTATGTGTGCAAATAAGCAATGATTCCTATTAGATTTCTATTAGATATTAGATAAATGCGTAGGTAGAAACTCTTACAGTACCGGTGTCCCGGTTACGCATATTTAAAGGATTCCCTGCTCGCCTAGGAAATGGGTTTCTGCCTGGGTTAGGGATTTCTGAAAAAATTTCATTACTGGGCCACCAAAAAATCCCTGCTCGCCATGCTTTCATACTTTCACAAAAAAGTCTCTGCATGGAATTCTGGTGGGAACATTTTCAAAAAATCCCTGCTTGGCATATCTTCGTACTTTCACCCAAAAATCATATCAGGGAATCCGCATTGAAACATTTTGAAAAAAATCTTTGCTTGCCAAAATGTCTTTACTGGCCAAAAAATCATTGGTAGCATCCAAAAAAGCCTGCTCGGACGCAAAGAATTCCGATTACGCCGTAACCACGTAACGAAAGAATTAACTTATGTTTGTGCAACAGCTGCAATAGATTTTTTCTTTCTCAAAAGCCATTGCATGTTTCCTTGGATGCCCTATCCTATATCAATAGCAGGATAACCACGTTATTACATAACCGTCAATGTCAAAATCAGTTCATACCTAATTTTTGCCTTCTTGGCAAGCAAGCATCGACGTGGTCCTCAATTTTACCCAAATCATTTTTTTGATGTAACGCTTTACTCGGAACGGTCATTCAACCCGGTACGATGATTTTAGTTTTTCATTCACGTAACACGTCAGCAGGTGGAGCAAATCAGTTGCCATTGGAATCAGAAAATGGAACTCCAATTTTCCTTACGGTGGACAACGTCTCTGTTCATGGCGGACAGCCTGCCGTCACTCACGTGAAACTTTTGTATCATGTCCATAACACTAATAGCTCAGATGTTAATGTTGTAAAGTCGTGTGACGTTGTGTCCTTCATTCCTTCACTACAAATTTTTGCACGATCTTATGGATAAACAAATGCTAAAATTGCACAAATGTCACTCATTGTGTATTCCAGCTAAATGAATGATGATGATTTTTTTTCAGGCATAAATCTGTATGAACTGTCTTAATAGCGTAAACGCATTTTTGAGCTATATACATTCACAAACTCATGCCGGGTTTCCAACCTACTCTGGCTGCAATTTGTTTGAACAACATATTGTTTTTATCAGAGTAGTATGAATCTTAAACAATGCCGTTCTAGTGTATATTTTCGTATATTTAATATTTCAGACTATTAGAGTCTCAGAGTAGCAGATGTTGCAGATGCAATTAATTTTCTCATTTCCAGTTTCTTAAAATAGATTTCTACATGTAAACATTCGTTCATGTAAACTGTTATAACTCATCACATACTGTTTTTTTTTCAGTTTATGGTTATGACAGTACGACGATGAGCAGGAAAAACCAGGATTACATTTTCTTCATGAGTCAATACACATTTCAATCTCCACAACTCAAAATATGGTGCGACCCACATTTACTATGAACGTCACGATGTAAATAACGTATTTCGCTGCACAATTTCGTAAAGGTTTTTAGTGTTTCATTCCATCAATCTAACTGCGACTGCAGCAGCAAATTGGTGATGACGGTACACCAGAGAAGCTTTCTTCTTAGCTTTCCATAGGTGGTGAGCAAGCATATTATATATCAATTGTGTAAATTGCGGTATTGTGATTTATTCAATTCGGTTATCAGGTTTATCAAGAAATACTGGAAAGACTGGAGAGTACTGAAGATATTCTTAACTTTTTCTCAGTGTGTACATTTTTACTCAGTTAATTTTCGCAGTGTATAACTCTCGGTATAAATAGTAATTTACTCGCCATTTCTCCTTTAGAATTTATAGCTGCATTTACATTGTCTCCAATTCAACTGTAGTTTTGAATGATTATTTCAAATATGCCCGTACCCCTCAAAACTCTTCTTAATATCTTTCCTGAAGAGGTAGGCAAACCAAATTACTTTGCAGGAATTATTTTCCACACATTTTCTTTATTCAATTTCATTGACAGGTTTGGGAAGCTGTTCTGGAAAGACTGGACGACACGGAATATATTGTAAACTTTTTCTTAGTGTGCCCTACACTCTCAAGACTGTCACAAGGACGGCAATGGTCATTGCTAATCGGGCTTATTATTCCGTTGATTGGCCCACATTTTCCGATCAGCGTAAGGGGCAAACAATGCAGACTGGTTTCTCGACGATGGAAACATGCTGTGGATAGGTGCTACGAAATGTATCCTCAGCGTCATCCGTATAAATCATCAAAATTATTCAGAATGACAGACACTCAACTCACAATAATCACATACGTTGACCTTGTTACAAAATGGCAACGTTTCCTTCTCTTTGGAGATGCTGAGCTTCAGTCGAGGTCCTGCAGCCATAATCCCTTCCCCGGACGACGTGTACAATTTGACATGGAAGATTTTAACGAACTGGGTGAAAAAACGAGTTTGTTGCTTCAAAAGTATGGTCATCATGTTCATCACGCTACAATTTCTTTTCACCCTCTGCCTGAGAGAAAGACATCGTCCAAGGAGAAAACTGAAGCAGTAATATCGTCCCTCTGCTCTGGTTTTTCACACATGCATAATTTGAAGTACTTGAAAATTATGGTGCGCGATAATTCGTATCTGAGCTGCATTGACGCTGATAATATTAAAAAAATGTTGAAAACTGGCATGGGAGCAGCTCCATTCCGTCTTGAATCTTTTGAGATATGGACATCTAGTGCAACAGCTTGTACGCCTGACATATGCTTTGCATTAATTACGTCTTTAGTCTACACGGAACATCTCCAGAAATTGTGCTTAAGCGCACAATGCTGGGAAAGTTGCTACGGACACATGTTCCCCAATCTAAAAGACTTGTGCGTCACCAGCATTTTAATATAGATACTCTCTCACTCATTTTACGCAACCTGGCCCTTCCGCGGCTCCTAAAGTTGCGACTTGAAGCAAAAGATTGGATCATGGAAGATACGCTTGACCTAGTTTTTCGTAATCCTATTGAAAGTTTGGAAATAAATTGTGCAGTGATGGATTACAAAGAGTACATCTCGAGGCAGTCAACTCTACCTCTAGTACATCTGAACCGCACTCGTATTCGAAATAACGAGTCCATTAGGTACTTGCAGATTATGGCCTCACATTCATCTCGGTTCACATTTTTGAAGCGACTTCCAAATCTTGAGTTTCTTAAGGTAACGCTGTTGATGCCTCGTCAGTGTGCTTGCTGTGCAACGAGTCCGACTGCAAAGTGGACTGACGAGAAATGCACGCCATCATTTTTCCGCGACGCCCTTCACAAGTTTGTTTGTAGTAGGTTTAGTGACCATACTGGCTTTTTGTACGTATGGGATCGTCTTCCAAATTTAAAGATGCTTGCGATTAGTGCCTACGGGCACACTTTTCAAATTGTTCTGGAAAATAAAACGAAAATGTATCTCACTGTATCTGAGGTTTAGACTACTTCAAGTCAAAGATATTTTAAATAGTTCTTGAGATGAATGATTTTGGTAATGTTTAGTCAAAATTGCCTTTAGGCACATGCGTAGTTGTTGAAACATGTTATAGTAGGAACTATTCTGTTGAATACAAGTAATTGGATGGAATAGATTTGCACCTGAGCATTTATGTTATCCAGATGCTCTGCTGGAATTAATAAAAAATTGATCAGTTTGTTTGTCTCATTTTCATATCGTATATTCAAAAACATACACATGTCGTTTGGCGCATGATATTTTATATCCTGTAATATTTTTCTTCGTGGTTCGTTTGGTAACGTTGGACAGCAGGCCTAATAAATATAATTATAGAATGGCAATATTAATTTTGATTCATTATTCATTTGTTTACATTCGTGATAATGAGTGTATATGCCGTAATTGGGCTTGTTTGCATTAATAATAGTAATTAGAAGTAGCATGTACATATTTATCATGTGAGCATTTACGAAGCTTGTGGAAACGATAAATCGATTTAGCTTTAGCTGAGAACAATTTTTGTGGAATAGTAAAATATTTTGTGATCAAAATAATAATATATTTTAGGAAATTGTAATTTCGTTTTAATGTTTGTTGGAATTATTCTGATTGTTACAAGACATGTGCCAAAAGCCACATTTTTTTTCTAGTAGCAATATAAATTCATATTAATGGGACATACATATATTGACTTACATACGTAGACTCCATTTTGATATCGAACACTCCAACCGAAGACAAGCAAGTAGCTCCTTGATAGGATTAACAATCTTTACACTGTTTTTATAATTTTTGATGCATCGATGGTTCCTTTTTCGCAGCAATTCCAAATAAACTAGGAACAAGTTAGTCACTCCAGATTTTCCAACAAGACTACGGGACTAGCAAGTTTTGAAGGTTGATGATGTTTTATTCCGTTCATGAATTATCTGTATATATTAGTACTTTATCTTTTTAATTACCGTAATCACGTAGTGATTGAGACGTGGTTAGTTTAACTGAATTTTTCAACAAATCTGGCACATACAATGCTATACATAGTGCTTGCGTATGAAGCATATGTCCAAAACAGATGACGCATTACTGCGTCTCCGTCAGTTCAGTATTTCACATTCTGCGAATCAGTTTGGCATGAATGGTTTCTCTATTTCTAGTATCACTTCCAAATTAAAAGTATAGATTATTCATGTACTCATACTCACATGGTACACCACCCACATACAAACAAAACCAAACATGCAATTCTGATTGAACATCGCTTCATGGGTCATTTCATACCGCACTCTCAGCACCTCGAAAAATTATCAAGCCGAACTACATTCAGGTTCATTTCCATCGACCCCAAAATCGCTGCTGGACTCAAAAAATCCCTGCTCGACATGTCTTCGTACTTTCACCGGAAAATCCCTGCTGGGAATCCTAATTGAAACTTTTTTCAACTGTGTCCTTGTACACATTTACCAACTCACCACAAACTATCCTTCTTCGTTTCCTGGCGGCGAAGGTACGATAATGCGCAGGAGAACCAGAATTACTTTTTGTTTATGAGTCAATATACCCTGCACTCTCCACAACTCAAAAAATGCTGCGACCTACATTTACCATAATTTTAATATTTATCTTACGCACGTCACGATGCAAAAATAACGTATTTCGTTGTATAATTTCGTAAATGTTTTTAATTGGTCATTCCTTAAATCCACCTGCGTTTGAAGCAGGGAAAATACGATGACGCTACACGTGAGAAGCTTTCTTTCTAGCTTTCTATAGGAGGTGAGCAAGCATAAAATATATCAATTGTGTAAATTGCGGTATAGTGATTTATTCAATTCGGTTGGCAGGTTTATAATAAAATACTGGAAAGACTGGAGAGTATGGAAGATGTTCTCAACTCTACCTCACTGTGCGTAACACCTGCAAGACTGTTAAAAGAAAGCCAATGGCCATGGCTAACTGTGCAGGTTAATCCGCTGATTCACCCAAAATACCCGACTAGCATTTACAGCAAATATAGCAGACTAGGTTCATTGTGATGAAATGGTGCTGTATATACGTGGCACGAAACACATGCATGCATTCATGTTTTTCTCACTCCCACAATCTAAAAATAGAGTGTGTATGCATTCATGCTCACATGTGAGCATCTACAAAAACAAAACAAAAAACTGTCAGCAATCGGGACGGTGTACGAAGGGATTATCAGAAGTAGTGCATCAATTTTATTTTGCTCTAGATTCAAAACTATTAAGCATATTCAACCAACGTTTCGTACATACTTTCTCGTGACGTTTACAAGCTTTTTCCACCCTACCTCAAGAACCATGATGCCTCATACACGGAATGCCGGGTCTTAGAGTTCGAGCCATGAAGTGTCACATTTTTCATTTGTAAGTTTGACTTTAACTACCTCTCACACATATAAGATTTCATTTCGGAGAACAAATAATAGTGATATTGGGCAAGCTGGGGTCTATAAAGAGAGTGGCACAGTTGGATAAAACCGATGTGGTGTACCTGGTCCGTGACGACGTTCGAAGTTTGGCACGCAGTATTTTTTCGACACTTAAATTGTCTTGGCCATGGGTTATGATGTAGGCCACTTCCAACTTTTCCTAGGCATCAAATTTTGCTTCTCCAGTCAATGAAGAACCCTTGAGGAAAAACTGCACCATCGAAACTGTCATCTTGTCACTAATACACGCATCGTTATCCGCGACCTCAATTTTGGTGCAATTTATTTAGAAGTAGCCGCGGTTTTGTTCTGTTTTCCAGCGGAGGAGGACCACTACCTAACATCTAACACGCAAGAGTTGCCAGCTATGTTTATGGCAATGGATCCGCATCATCTTTTTTATCCTCATTTCAGTTTAAGTTAAGATAATCTCATGTCAAAAGATTTAGCAAACCCTGTGATGCAGAAATATTTTGGCTAGAGAAAAATACAATGCGTGATATTTCCAGCCTTTTCTCTGAACCTTATGTACATAATGCGGAGAGTTATATGTCGTTTGAAAGCTCTGCTCTCCGACTATCTAATGATATGCAGTTCAGTGTAATTGGACAAATCGCCATTGAGATATGGACCATCAAAATTGATGCATTACTTCTGATAATCCCTACATATATGCATATAACGTTTACAACAATGATGATGATGATGACGAAGAAATGCGTACTTTTTCGCTTCATGACTTATTACATACTGCCATTTCAACAACTCAAAAGATCATACTTTTGTCTTCAGTTCATTTTGGCATTGCAGATCTTGCGGTTATAGCAGTGATCTTCTCCCCATTAACCTTCATGATTTAAAACTGCATTTTTTACATATTTTCCAAATCAACTTTATTTTGAAGTATGTCCGTGCCCATCAACGCCCTTTTTCATATGTTTCCTGAGGAGGTAAGCAAACCAAAATATTTTGCATTAATTCTGTCGATAAATTATAGTTTTTAAAGTTTAATTTCACCGGTAGGTTTGGGAAGCTATTCTGGAAAAACTGGATGACACGCAAGATATTCTCAACTTTTTCTCCATATGCCCTTCACTCGCACGAGTGTCACAAGGACGACAATGGTCGTGGCTGATTGGGTTGGTTATTCCGCTGCTTCTCCCAAAATTCACGATTAGCGTCAACGCAAAAACTGCAGACTCGTTTCAAAGCGATGGCAGAATGCTGTGGATAGGTGCTACGAAATGTATCCGCAGCGTCATCCATATAAATCCTCAAAATTATTCAGAATGGCAGACTCTCAACTCACGATTGGTACATACGTTGACCTTGTTACAAAATTTGACCGTTTCCTTCAGTACGCAGATATTGAGCTGGAATCGGGATCCTCCATGTACAATCCTTTCCCTGGACGACGCGTAGAATTTGACATGGAAAATTTCAATGAATTGGGAGAAATGACGGTTTTGCTGCTTAAAAAGTATGGTCATCATATTCAGCATGCTACAATTTGGATTAAACTTCTCATTGATAAAGTTGAGTCCAAGGAGAAAGCTGAAGCGGTAGCATTTTCTCTATTATCAGGCCTTGCATACATGACTAATTTGAAGTACCTAACAATTATGATGCTCGAAAATTCACACATAAGCTACATTGAGGATGGTGATTTTACAAATTTGTTGAAATCTGAACTGCGGTCCGTTCCATTCTGTCTGGAGACTTTGGAAATGTGGACGTATAGAACAACAGCTTGTCATCCTGACATGTGCTTTGTCCTAATTACGTCTCTAGTTAACGCTCAACATCTCCAAAAACTGTCCTTAAAAGCGGAGGTCTGGGAAAGCTGCTACGGGCACATGTTCCCCAATCTGACAGACTTGTGCATCACCAGCGTTTTTAATGGGGATAACCTGTCACTCATATTGCGGAAATTGGCGCTACCTCGATTTCTCAAGTTGCGAATTGAAGCAACGGAATGGATCATGGAAGATACGCTTGACCTGATCTTTCGTCTTTCCATTGAGACTGTGGAAATAAATTGTGCAGTAATGGATAACGAAGAGTACCTTTCAAGACAATCGACACTACCTACCGTGTATCTATACCGGAATTTAAGAAATAATGTGTTCATTAGGTACTTTCAGATTATGGCCTCATATTCATCTCGGTTCACATTCTTGGGACGACTTCCAAATCTTGAGTTTCTTAAAGTAACGCTGTTGATGCCTCATCGCTGCGCTTGCTGCGCATCTGATCGGACTGCAAAGTGGGGAGATGAGGAATGCACTGGATCGTTTTTCGGAGACGCTCTTCACAAATTTGTTTGCAGTGATATTAGTGAGCATTGTGGCTTCTTGTATATATGGGACCATCTCCAAAATTTAAAGATGCTTGTGATTTGTGATTACGAGAAAACTTTCCACATTGTTCTCGAAGATAAAACCAAAATGTATCGTACTTTATCAGAAGGATAACGTACTTCAAATTAGAATAGTTTAAATACTTGATGAGCTGCTTGATTCGTGTATGTGTAGACAAAATCATCTCTAGTAACATCTGTAGGTATTGAAACAAATTATTTTAGGAACCATTCCTTGGACTACAATTAACTGGATGAAATAAATTTGTTTTTCAGTGCTTGTACTATTCATGGGAGCTGTTTGAATTAATGAAATGGGGATCAGATGGGCTTCCTCCCATTTCACCTCATTTATTGAAATACATATTCATGTCGTTTGGAGCAATAAATCAAGTACTAATATTTTTGTTATGTCAAGATAAATTCGTGTCATTACAAAGCAGGGTGCATCTTATACGTTGTCCCCAATTCGGAACCTTATACTTCAATTGGAGGATGGAAGTATCTGCTTCATTCAATTAACCATATTTATTTGATGGCATGGAATACAATATTATCTTGATCAAATAATTCACACATTTATGATAATCATATGATAATGCGATACATATCATTCAAATTGATTGCTGTTATCGAAGCAATTCGATACATCAATTTTGTTTGCTAGTGTATCAAAACAAAACACTTTGTCCAGGGTCAAGATGAAGCACTTTATATTTAACTCATGACAAACATGAAGAATTCAAGAGAAAATTTCGAAACCAACTACGCACAAAGCATTCCCAACCATACGAGGTAGCAATATTATCATAATAGTGTTATGATAATACCTTTATTTATTTTTTAAAATAACCATTTACTTAGAAACCTTCAATTGTAACAATGATGATTTCACGGAAACAAATTACCATACGATCAATGTGTCCAGTCGTTGGCTTGATATTTATTATTTGCGGTGTATCCCCAACACTCACAACTAAGCCACATTGGCGCAAAGAATTGCTTAATTTAAATGATCACCTCGTGGCGTTCAAATCATGTACCGTCCACGTAATGGTTAACCACGTAGAAGGAGGTGCTGGTAGATCCGAGTACGATGGATCCTATGACATGGAGCCACTCGCCATTCCGACAGTGTACACATTATATCGTTATAAATCAGACAAAATTGGCTTATTGATATGCAATGGAAATGAGAGATTTGGTTTTTCAGAAATCTCCAACTTTCGCTTCAACATGTCCATACTACATAACCCCACATGCATTGTGCAAGTTTACATTGACCCAAAACCGTGCCGAACCTGGACCGCCCACAATTGGATTGGGTGGCCTCTGTATAAGCCTGCAATTTTACCAAAATCATTTCTGGATCTTCTCCTTCCTCTTAAAGGAGATTTTCACCCTATCCGTTTCTACTGGTTTTTCATTCACGTAAAGGGGCAGGAGATTGGCGAAATAAGTTCTAAATGGGACTCCATTTTCTTTGCGGTGGATTCCGCTGCTCATGAGCGCGGACGCGTATCAGTCAGTCCTGTGAAACTTGTGTACCAAATAAGTAATTTCCAGGCGGAAAACTTTTCCGTCAAATTCTGTGGTATCGCATCCCTTCAGCATTCAAGTTACAGATATTTCGAACTAGTCCGTCAATATGTCGATGGGCCATCCTCAGAATGGTACAACTCTGTCGGTTTAATGAACCAACTATTTCAAACGTACGCCGAAATGAAATGGAGGCAAATTCAATGCCACGGTGCCGGAATTTCAATGGAGGAGATTTGGAAAATGAGCATTGAAACTATTGACAATTTGATTCTGGGACAACTACAATTGAATTCTCAAAACTACAATGTCCACACAAGCGCCATATTTCCAAATTCTTCAGTCTTCAACTTCAAATTGGATAAACAGCTTGAAGTAAAGTCATTGCTTTTTCCGATCCTACAAGTTGTTGAAACGCCATTTACGGTTGAGTATGTGACAACACCAGCACCAAACTCATTACACTTCATATCATGCACAAAACTTAGGCAGACTGGAAGCTTGTCGCTTTCCGGATATACATCAGCATTTGACAACGGCATTTGGGCGTCTCTAGTAATATTATCTGCATTAACCATAACTATCCTGATAATGTATCGCACCGAGCACAAGAAATCAATTTGGGAATATCTCACTTTCTCCTACAACTTGCTGCTATCTCAACCCGTATATCATTTGGATAATTACAAAATACTACTAACGCCCTGGGTTTTTGCCGGTATGCTTTTATCAAACGAATACCGCGGCGATAATGTGACGAAACTTGTTAGCCAATTGGTAGCTCAGCACTATGACTCGTTTAATGATTTGTTTGCGAATTGTTTCACGATTTTCTCATCTCCTCACTTCACAGCATACAATTATTTTCTGGAAGAATATATACAGGGAGGAAACGATTCCCATTCTGTTGAAAATGTTGCGGATAGATTATTTTTAGAGTTTGACCTTTACTTTGTTTTCAAAGCTGCATTTTTTCTTGAAGACAAAGACATGGTTTTCATAAACCACACCAGGCGCTACTTGCACAGGGAAAGGGAAAAAGTAAAATATCTTGGCATGACCACGGACTTTTTTGTTAACAAAATTAGTGAATGCAACGATAGTGCGTATATAGCAAATTACCACAAAGTGGCGTATTTGTATTCAAAAGTTAAATTAGCAGGTAGCGTGAAACACGAAGAGAATATTCACATTAGTACGAAACCTTATGAGGACTTGTATTGCGCGTGGGCCTTCAAGATGCTGCCCGTGTCCGCACAAGTATTTTCCAGTCGCGTATTTTCGTTGCTACACTCTGGATTACCGAATTACTGGGCGAAACTGGAACGGGAAAATATGTCATCAACAGTAAAGAGTCATATTCGGGATTATAACGCCTACCGGGAAAATAAACATAGTGCTCCGAAGCCGCTATCAATGAGCAGCAATATTGTTGTCGTTTATTGTGTTTGGGGTACACTATTGTCCTTAGCGTTGCTTTCTTTTGTCATTGAAGCATACCAAGTGCTCATATGGTATTTGGTTTCATATGTTTCCAGCTGCAAATGGAAGACTTCTGTATACACGTCACTCTACTGGGTGAGTATCAGATTGCGAGCTCGTCTGTTGAGGGAGTGGAAACCAAAACTTAAAATTGCTCCTGGTTAGCTAATGGTTTTGGTTTCAGATTGATAAGAAATTGACTTGTGAGAGTACAACAGTATATTGGATGAAGGTCCATGTATCACATATTGATAAATATGGTTTTATTGACGGTTATTATTCATTTAAAGAATGCATATACATGCATGTAAAATGTGGACCCCACGCAGTCTCGATATCATGATATGCTACAAATGTAATTATGTTTTATATTTGAATAAATGCTTTCCACAATGTTTCATATACTGAATATACTGTGCACAATACATATTATCTAACTACGGTGACATTGTCATGTCAATCAAGTTAACACCATATCTCTAAACAGATTACATTCAACGATGTTCATTAATGAATATACCTGACACAAATGAGTAAGGGCAGCTACTGATAATCTTAAAGCATGCACACATTTCATGACTCTCGATATCGTTGACTCACCATAATTTCATCATTCTGTTTGGTTGTCTCATTGGTGTAAAGGAATGACTCCCGTATTCATATCGACTTGAATATGGATAGACTACAAAATTGTACTGTTTGGTGGACCAAAAAATATTTGGTCAAAAGGTGGCCCGTTGTGTAAACAACTTATTTGTCCGTTTCCGTGGCGCACTAGAAGAACTATTCTTTGTTGTCACGGAGCCCATTGACAAATTCACGAGGGAGGCTCGAAATCGGATAAGATAACATGGGTTAGTGCATTAGTTTATCTTAAGCTTAATCTTATAAGGAAATTATTAATTGACCATGCTTATCCATGTTCTTCATGCAGATCCGCTGCAACATTCCTGCTGCAACATGGATTACAACTGAAATTTGCACAAAATTGGCTCATCCAATCCGACTCAACATCCAAATTCTATATTAATAACTGAACCATTTATATTAAGTATCGATCAAGTAATACTCGAGACGAACGTCTGTAAAAATATAAGTAATAGTATTCGTTCGGAAAAAATAAACGTGTAACATGTAGATACTATGTTACGAATATATTAGCTTGTTCAGAAGCTCTTGATTGAACTTTATCCTTCATGATTCAACCAGTCACGAGCATAGCACATTCACAGACCGGTATCGCATAACCTTACAGATATATTTATTATTGCATGACTCGCGTTTCTGATATTTTTTCACAATGAATGAAACTTTTTATACGTACCTTGAACAAGTTCGAGTTTTTATCAATTGGCCAGGTGTGCCTCACGATACTATGATCGTGTTGATGACTAAACAATGTGCAAATTTATTCGAGGTGACTCATGACATGTTTATTACAATGATAATACTTCAGTGATACCATATCTGCATCCATTGAATTGGGCATGATATGAGAATTTTGCAGAAGTAAATGCGTAAAAAATGTAGTCTATTAAATGTAGTACATAATTGATTAAGTTGAATTTATTGAAAATTTAAAAATCCAGGGCTTCATGAAAGGAGCTTGATACCAAAATGGGTTTTTATAATCCAAGTTACTCAACCCGAAATACATAGAATCCGTGTTATATCTCAGAGTAAAAGCGGTAATATGTTGGATTCACACAGCGCCCCATAATAAAAAAGGACATCTGAGTGAAACAATATACGACTGTGGTCGGACGCTGATAAACAGTAAGCAAGATTGAAATGTCTCACTTGCATATGGTCGATAATAGACATAATCCGAAACTGCCTCTCACGTCCCATTGCAGTTAAACTGTCTTGGCGCAAGTGCGTCCCTGCCAGTAAACTATGTAGTATATTGTTATGAAATCAAACTATTTATAGTTACCTCCTTACTTCTTCGAAATAGGAATGAAAGGGAATGCGTTGTGAATATTGTTTGCAGTTGTAGAAACCCGAAAATCCATAGGAAGCATTAAGAGCAGCAAATTGTGTAGACGAGGTTACTGACGCAAGCGGCATTCCGTCTTCCTGACAGTACTCCGACGCCATGGTCCAGTTCTGACAAATTGCAATTAATACCATTTTAATAATGCAGTTATAATTATGGTCAAAGATTAGCTATATGCATAAAAACTATTCGAATTACCCTACTAATCGTCACATCAGCGTAAAAGGATTTCCCGTCGACAGAGACAATAAATGTCGGCGGGACAGATGCATCATCTGAAATATATTGAAGCAAAATAAGTTGTTGTATGCTCAATTGCGGCTAGCGTAATTACATTACTATTAATTTAGTACTATGTTATAGTCTAAAACTTTTAGGTACCCAAAGATTAAATATCCATTGAATTGATGACCGTGACTACTTCCAGTACCGCTATCGTGAGCAAAACTAAATAAATCTTCATTATTGGTTAACAATGGGGATATGAATTTTAAACAAGTTCCTGTTATGACGGTAAGCCTATTAGCGCACTGGACAAATGAAACTTGTTGCGTATGTTTAAACTAATATATGCAGCAAGTCATTTTGTCATCCCAATTGTTAATCAATCAATTTCTGACAAGATAGCGTGATTAGTTGTCCACCTGATAAAAGCCATGCCGTTTTACTCTGTGGATAGTTTGTTTACATTCAACTTGATATTGCGACTCTGGGAACTAAAGTCATATAAATATCTCACAGCAATACGATATCGAAAAAAATGTGAGCGGAAAATTGAAATAAAAGATAGGTGACGATACACTTAGCCATCAATTAATAAGCCACCCCTTTTTCTTTAAAGCATCAAAGCCAGTTGCTTCTGACTGAGAGATTCAAAATCATTTTAAATAAATTTTTCGGAATGTCCAGATAAAATGAAAAAAAAATTACACCCTTAAAAGTGGAGTTTGTAGTATCGTAAAATTATGTTGGAGCATGTTGTGCCAACTTAAAAAAGATTTTTATATTTTTTAACAATAATAAAATTTTATTTTCTCTAAAATGAGGAATTTCTTTTATTTTCCAATTGCTAACTTACAGCATGTATTTAAATCATACAGTTAAACCTTTTACTGAATGTGTATTTAATATATTCGTGTTTTTTATAATTTTATAATAATACAATTTTTTAATGGCGTTGTATTTAAAAGTTTAAAATGCGTTCAATTTTGTATACCTCCACACTGACGACATTATAAACCTCCACAGTCGTTAATAATTTAGTTGACATGGATTCCGAATTAGCATTATAAAGTTAGGTCGTATCGTCTGATTTCAATTATCCATTCGAGGAACTTAAATTATTCATTTGTTTTTTAGATAAATGGTTCTGAAAAATAGGCAAATTTTAAAGAAATAAAAACTCAACTTATTAGTTATGCATACACGTGCTGTAGTAATATTATTCTAGCGAATAAACGCCTACCTAAAATAGTAAAGCTTACTATCTAGTCATACCAATTATTCGCAAATTTCCTTTCACCACTACGTCGTAATATCTGGAACAGAGCCAGCAAACCTGACATTCTATTATTTGTTCCGTCCGGATTCAAATCTAGTTTATTTCAATCCTTTCAGCTAATTTGCGATTAAAAATGGCTACTCCATTACAATGGAAATCCTACGGCTTTTACCAACAAATTTCTGGAAACCTTCTGTATCCTTACAAGCTGTCAATCGATACCAAAACTGAGAGAATGCATTTCGCCAGAAACACGCGAAAATTGATTCCATTCTACTTCTCGCTGCTAATCATCTTCCTCGTCGTTCTAATGAATTTGGTTATCGTGATTAGATTTTTTGGCACAACGGATACAGTTCCCATTGAAATTGGATTGCTTAGCATGGCCACAGGCTGTGTATTTTCGCTTGCAATAGGCATGAATGTTGTCGTTGTTGTGTACGGGGAGGAACTTGCGGAGGCCGCCAATAAGCTGTACGGGTTTGACAGAAGACTCAGGAATGAAACCATGGAAGTCGGATATGCGAGCGGCCTGTCTCGCCGGAAGTTAATTATGGACGGTAAGGCATTTCAATAATAATATGGCATACACTTGGTTGGATTTATTTTAATAAAAAATCTAAACTATTTTAGAAATACGCAACCTGATTGGACGGAATGGATCCGCTGATCTACTCGGATTGGTAATGCACGCAATTGTTTTGATTGAAATGAGCAACGGATTTACATTCGGCTTGTTTGTCGTGATTGGCAATGTGGATCCGCTCCACCAAATACTGGAAACATTTTACCCGGATCTGAGCCGTCACATTGTATTTATCATAATCCGAATCGTTGCAATGTATTTGACAGTACTGGAAGCAAATAGAACATTTGCCATCCTGTCACTGTTCGCTTTCTTCCAACTAAACCTGTTCATCAACTGCATGGATATAATTTCACAATTACCCCTAAACGATAGAGCGCTGAGGTGCTTTGTGGAACTTCAGATCATCAACAATATAGGCGCAAATCCAACTCGGTATATAGCTGGATTGTTCATGACAACTGGATTTGGTCTAGGAGTTCTCTGTACATGGACTGCATGTGTGGGATGGAAATACTTTCCGCCATTTCTCTACGCCAACTTCTGCATAGCGGCTTTGCACATATTCACGATCATGTCGCAGGTACTGCCCAGGCTTGAAAAATGTCACGAGTTTAGTAAGAGTACACTTGAGGAGTTATGGGCGACAAAGATGGTTGTACGTTGGGGGCTGTTCACGGGAATGGACGGATTCGGGAGAAGTTATAAATTGGTGGCTTTAAGGAAGCAGATAAAGGCTCAGCGGCCCATATCGTTCTTCTATGGAATAACGACGTTTGATAAAGATACCAAAATTAATTTCTACACAGGTATTTGGGATAATGTTATCAACGTTGTTTTGTTGACAATTTAAGATAAAATATAGCTCTGCTCGCACATTCCGTCGATGACGAAGCTCTGATTACTTTAATAAATCACTCCATCATAAATATTGTAAATGTTTGAGGTACATATCTAATTTAATCCCATGAATGTCAAAATATTGAACAAGGATGCTGGACCATGGCGCATGTAATTATTCAAGATAATGTCATTTGCTATCATGTGATGATTCAGTATCAGAAAAAAATATGCTGACCGTTGCGGATTGAAATTCCACGCATTCATATTACTTCCTCGTTGGCATGCAGGTACAGAGTGTATGTGTGTGTAATATACCAATATTAATACATAATCATTGAGACACCGAAACAATTATTTTGGGGAGACACAATGGACAGAATCCAAAATTGTGTGGTTTGGTGGACCAGAAAAATATTGGGTCATAAGGTGGCACGCTGCGTGAACAATATGTTTGACCGTTTCCGGAAGACGCTAGGGGATCTATTCTTTGTAATCACGGAGCCCATTGACAAGTACAACATGGAAATCAGATGATGAGGTAAGTTATTAGTGTGATTTTCGGGTTTTACTATTATTTTTATTTGAATCGCTTTTGTTAAGGTATTTAATGGGTTTGTAATGACGTTTACTTTCAGATCATGTGAGAACATTCTTGGATTTACGTCTAGGTGGATTATGACGTCGTATGATTTTCCGGCTTTTATCACTCGTAACATGGATATTGTCAAACAAACTTATTTCAGCATTCCTTAAAAAACCGGTTTTATAATGTTTAAATGTTTTGTTGGATTTATAATTATATCACATAGTCATACTGACTTTTTCTAGTATTGTGGTTAGCATTTACGAACAATTGAGGATTTATTATATTGTAATTAACTATAACTCAAACCAATGTACATTGTATTAGCACGAATATTAATTCTTAAACATTCATTAAATGCTTGTATTCACACGTTTAACATTTTTAATGTTATTTCTGATAAGCAAATAATGTTGTATAAATCTGATTGAACGAATGAATAAAGAATCGAATGTACTGAATATCTCACATTTTATAATCACTGTGGCCTTGTCACTACTTGAGTGATATTGATCATCATGAATACATCAATACGTGTCATAAATGGATATTATCGAACAATACCATGCCCTCATTCAAGTACATTTTACGTGCGTTCAAGTATCTCATGGGAGGCGTCGTATTCAACGGTTACGGAATGATCAACAATAAAATCCCTGATTGATTCTTCCAAAGGTTAGAGCTTTAAAGTCACATGGCTTTACGCACGCACAATCACACGTGTGCCAATAAGTCATCAGTTCAAGTATGTCATCACAAACAAATCAAATGTAAGTTTACATAAACAGGTCATAAAAGTTACATATGTAAAAGTATATTTGCAATATAATGGATACCGCCGCAAGATTACATTGTACAACTATTTTTGCAAGGCAATTTTTGATCTTTTTCACCCTAGTAGGAATGCTTATTCTCCACTAGAAAATACTCGCAAAATTATAAAAATGAAAAAATAGTACTTATTCTACATAAGTATTTTATGGTGTAGAATAAGTACTTTGCATAAAATGTAAATATTTTTGAGAATAATTCTCGCTATATACTGACACATTTATCCATCCATTAATGACATCTCGTTTATCATTTTACCATTCTGAGCGATACAATGGCTAGCATTGACTCTGACAGCGATTTTGAGCGAGTGATTTTGACTCCCAGAAAACGATACCAATGGGAGGAAGTTTCCATTTCCGAATAAGAGATTCGACGCGACTGGAGAATAAGGGCTAAAGTTCAACTTAAAAATAGTGAGTATTGGGAGTACTATTTTGATTACGGTACTAACTGCAAAGCCTAGTTAAAGAAACTCATCCTTCATAATAGTGCTGTTTCATATAAAAATTGCACTGTTTTTCAAGCATATTCATGCTGATGCTACGTACAAACCGGTTCATCAGGGATACACCATTCTAATAGCAGGAGTGACTGAAAAAGACAGATCTTTCCATCCGTCGGGCATGCCATCCGCAAGTCTGAGACTGCGACAGACTTCGAATTCCTATTCTCCAGCTTAAAGGAAGGAGTTGAAAATGTCATCGGGCAAGGGTATCACCAATTGGTGTGCGAGGGCGAGTGCGAGTCTCTCCGTGCGAGTGTTGCCTCCAATTGGTAACGTTTTCTGGGAGTCACAATCACTCGCTCAAAATTGGTGTCAGTCACTGCTAGCCATTGTATCGCTCAGAATGGTAAAATAAACGAGATGTCATTAATGGATGGATAAATGTGTCAGTATATAGCGAGAATTATTCTCAAAAATATTTACATTTTATGCAAAGTACTTATTCTACACCATAAAATAATTAATGTAGAATAAGTACTATTTTTTCATTTTTATAATTTTGCGAGTATTTTCTAGTGGAAAACGAGTATTTTTTAGTGTAGAAAAAATACATGCCTTTTTGCAAGAGTTTAAAGTTCGAATCGTTGTAAGCGCTAATCAATATGAAATCAATAAATCCAAATGTAATACCTCCTCCTCGGCATAACATTTTACATGATTTACAAGGGAAGTGTGTCATATCTTCCTGCAACAATTGACATTGGAGAATGTTTTGTTGATGCAGAATATTCGCTATGATTTGTGTTGCATTTCAATTAGACTGTTTTGATAGGGAGATGTCAACTTTGTCTTTCATTACGCGTAACTAAAATCCTCGTAAAGTTAATTTATGAAGCACTACCGACATTATGACTGCTCGAACAAATCATGATGCTTGTAAGTAAATGAGAAAAAAAAACTAAATTATGAGTACAATATCCGCCTTAAATGTTAACTGCGAAAAATAGAATTGACAATCAACCATACTTCATTACATATATATCCAGATATAACCGATGGATATAGTCCAGGGTTTGCATGCATGGTATGAGTCACAATCCGGAAATATGATTCCCACAATCTGGTCAAGAGCAAAAAACTGGGTCCATAAAACATTCCCAGCATGCGTCAAGTTCCCTCGGAATACATTTAAAATGGCTGATTATAGTACACCACTGTTATCATATTACAAATTCACATTTTATGTATTCTTTTCGCCTTTTATATTCCACAAAACCCAGGACGGACAATTCTTGACTAAAAAGCATACTAAGCAGAAGGTGAGATTTTAAAAGATTTTTACATAATCGAATGACACTTTTTTAACCAATATTTAATGTCACTTGGGGCTGCAGTTTGTCTGTGGGTGTATGTCCATCTTGAGGGCATATTATTACATTGGAGATTTGTACAGGGACATCCGTATCTTTCCTTCGCTTCGACTTCAGACACCAGGAAACCCACTAACTTATTTTGAGTTATTTATCGTCATAAACGACTTTTTCCTGGACGCATTTACGATACATAGAAACTTTTTTCAATCCAACTTGCAACTGAAAAATATTCGCAAAATTTCACGATACTCTAAACAGTGTTTCCCAAAAAATTGTTCTAAAATTTGGAAGATTGTAAGAAACGAGAAGCAAATATATTTTTATTCTTATAACGTTCTAAATGTATGCGTATATGTATTTGTGAATTGGTTGACTTAGATGCTGTCAAAGTATTTTGTGCTCGGACTAATATTTCTACAAGTCGTCTTCCAAGCCGTCCTACCAGCGCTGTCGATCTCATTCACATTCTCGTCACAGGAAGTATACAGTCTTTACGAGCGCGACATTTTGTGGTTTCATAGCGATTTCAGGATTCTGACAGAGTCACCAGTAACATCAGCCGTTGTCATTGTTACACGGGCGGGAGTGGGTTTCATGTATTTGCTCATATTAACCCAATTGTGTTGTATAAAACTTGGGGTGTTGATAACATTCTTGACACTAGTATGCATAAGCAAGGATTTCTCGCATGAGATAAATTCCGGTGGGAATTCCACTAGAGAGATTTTATGCAGATACAGAGGGTATCTGGCTATTCGAAGATTAGTTCGACATAACGACAAAGTTTTCGGTCTCAGCCTGATTGCCATCATTATCCACGACATTCTTCAATTTGCAATGTTCATTCGGTTTGACGACAATATATTGGGATCCGACCTAGCGATATTATATTTCAATGCGTATGCATTAATTATTGCAATTTGTGTTTCTACAATGGCAATAATATTTGTGGAAAAGGTACTTGTTAATTTATATATTATTGTGAGATTGTGCACATTTCCCAACGTCGCTCAACAAGTTCTTCACTTTTTAGATGCAGAGCATTGGGATAGTGTCGAAGAGAAAGCGATCAGTGATTGAATCAATCAGTAATACGTCGGAAATTGTCCGAAACTGGGTCTTAAACAGATCATGCTGCATTACAGCACGAATTGTCCCAATTAACTGTAGTACAATATTCCGCGTAAGAACAAATCTTGAATCCTAACAGAAATTTTACCTCTCCATAGTATGCTGAGCTTTATTAACTAAATTTGAAGTTTTGAAAATTTGAATTGCAGGCATTGATGATCCTGATGACCATCTTCCTAATAACTATATCTCCAAAATGCGATGGTCTTTGAATTATAGAGGAATTAATTTTTAACATATGTCTAGTGATTTTCATTGATCATAACATCATTTTAATTACAAATTTACACATTTTATTACTTATTCACGATCATGAGACAATACCTTCTTGAATACTACACTGTGGAAATGAACAGAGTTTTGTTTACCTATACAATAGCTTGATGTGTATTAAATTTCAGTACATTTTCTGAAAATTCCTATAAATAGTCATATTTTATAATATTATGAAGCACTAGTGTAATTGTTCTATATAAATTTAGTTAACATTGCTAAATTACAGTTACACAAATAGGCTCTAATTGTTGAATTATTCAATGTATGCGGTCAGATCCGGTTGCTTGCAGACTGGGCCTTCTAAATCGTTCCATAATTTTGACTCATCATACCTCAAGTCCATTTCTTCTCCCAAAGTTGTGGTTGTATGATTCGATGCTTTCAACGAATATGGCGGCGATAGCTGTTTTGACTTAACAGCATCTAAATCAGTCTCAACTTCAATGACTTTGGCTGAGGTTACAGTCCCCAAGTCCTTCGTATCAGCTTTTAAATAAACATTTCCGCCTTGCCATTTGAAGTTTTTGCGTTTCAACTTTTCGTGTTTAAACTTTTTGTATTTCAACTTTAGGAATTTCACCTTTTTGGATTTCAACTTTTTGCATTTCCAATTTTCAAAAATTGTATTACTTTTACCAGAATTGTCATCATTTTCTGTTGATGAATACACCAAAGTAAGTTTTTCAGAGTCTGGGATTACAAGCTGTGGAAAATCCCGTGTTTCCTTCCATGTAGCGTCTTTGTCCGCTGATGTATTTGGCTTAACCAAGTCGACGTCTCTGCTTCTACTAATTGAAAAATCAGGAATTTCGGAAATCTCGTTGCATTTTGATTCCTCAAAAGTTGCCGAAGGTTTTAGCTTGAGAGCATCCGCAACAAAAGCTGACGTTAGAAAACTCAAATCTATTTTCAAGTCGTCCTTTATTACATATTTTAGATCAACGACAGAATTCGTTTTCACTTTTATATATGGAGGCCGGAACTTGAATATTCTTTGGTTTCGAATGCCGGGCACATTCGCATACATCGACATCTTAGCCTTACCTTCGTCATCACAAATCGTTGATGAGTGTTCATCAGTGGCAGGTTTTCCCTCTCGTTCAAACCGTGTCCTCGGCATTTTCTTCACGACGTATGATTTATTGTTAGATACAAATTTGTTTCGTTTCCATATTCCCTTCTTGTATTTGTATTTTGACGCCAAAGTGGTTTGAGGCATACAATTCTTTCTGATAAATGTTTTATGTTTCTTGCGAAGCTTTTTAATGGGCTTTCGTGGACGTACAACGTTTACAGAACTGCGAACTAAACAAGAACTTTTGATCGTTCTATTGTCTTTTAGTTCCATTGAAGAAGGTGTTTTCTTGGAATTTGATTCTTCAGTTTCCTTGATTGTTTCATTATTGTCAGAATACATCATGCGTTCCAGCATGCCCACCGCTGTTTCAGTTTCTTCCCATGATGCCATCTTTGTGATAATGGGATCCCTCTCTGGGCTCATGGCCTTCCGATTTCTCCAGCAGCATTCGTCGCTTATTATGGATCCAATTGCAAGTTCTAATTTCGTTTCGTCAAAAATGGTTTCTCGTCCACAAGTTGGATTGGAATCCTCCTCCTCGGAATCCTCTGTTATATCAATGCATACTATTTCAGTGCCATTGCGACTTTCCATTGGTTCCACACTGGATCTTCTTGGATTACTTTCAGAAATGGTTTCTCGTGCAGCAGTTGGACAAAGTAGCTCGTCATCTGAATCCGCTGTTAGATCAATGCATACAATTTCACTACCATTGTGACCTTCCATTGGCTCTGCACTGGATCTTCTTATATCATTGCCGATATCACTTATGTTCTGCCCGTGACCGTCACGACTACCTGTATCTTGTTCCCCTAACAAGGCTGCAGCAGCCTCCACTACGCGTATCGCTTGGTACAATGCATCCATTTGAATAATTTTCGAGTCCCCGAACTATATATCTGTGCGTTTGACGGAAGGCTGTAATGCGTTCCCTGTGTCATTAGCGAATCACTAAAATCACGTTGTTTTGAAATGTATTGGTAGAGATTCTTCTAATATCGTGTATGTATTTCACGGCACCACCTGTGAACATTTGAACAAGATAAATATCGTATATACATTCATGCATTTAATGGTTAATATGAAAAATACTTGAATTCATGTAGATTAATAATTACACTTACAGCTGGTTCTTATCCACAGCGTCCGCAATTACAACAGTGTGGACTATGCTTCCTACTGCTCTAGCTTTGCCTCACCTTCGCCGGAACTTGCTGAGAAAACGGAACATCATAGGATTGTAAGAAAATAAATTTATATCTTTTGCGTAATTTGTAAACTTGATTTTTCACTTTTTTAAGTTAACATTCACTATAGACACCACTAAATATTTCCGTCAGTCCAATGGATCCACTATCTTGAACTGAATTATCCGATAAGGTTGTGTTCTCAGTTATCGGTTTCAAATGTGTATATTTCTAAAACATTGATTCAATGCAGTGTGTGCACGTCCGATGGACGATGGACATTACCTGCGGACGAAATTGGATTCTTCCAGTTTACGTGGACGCTAAATTGAAGCTTTCCAAACCATAAAAGAATTATCAGAAGCACATTACCATGTGCTGGTACGAATTATTCCGCCAACAATTAAAAATGCGGCGCTACTTTTCAGTACAGTCCCGTCCCTAACGGTACCAGGCATGAAATCATTTTTCTGCATTTTCAACGAGTTCGATGAATCACATGTGTCTATGTTTCATACTTTACGGTTCCGGTAAACGTCACTAACCTTATAGTTAGCACATCTCACTTTACGTTAACGATTTATACCCATAGTAACATGTCATTTGAAACCCCCCTACTTGTCTATCAGCGCACACGCCGTCAACATAATTACGCAAACAGATTTTGAGATACGGCGAATAAAAGCTGTTCCACTGCTTCTGATAACCGCAATGTACCCAATGTTTTGCACACTGGAACGAACCGTTTGGTCCACTGGAAAAAACGGATATGTCCACTTGTTGAGCGGACAATGGACCTTTCCATCCTTTGGTTCGGTGAATATTTGTGAGTTCACAGTATCCAGCAGTTATTCCAGGAATAAATAATCCAATTGAAGCAATTTAAACTGATTCCAGGAATTCTTGATTTGACAAACAATACAAACTATATTATTAATACTTCACACAATACAATTATCAATTGAAGGTCACTGTAAATGCAACATATATTTAGCGACTACCGTGTTGCTGTAATTGATGTACATCATATAAGTTTTGTGATAAGCCACAAAGTAAATTGTTGGTACATATGCAATTTGTTTATTGTTGCATTGTTTGTTTCATACCAAGTAATTAATTTCTTTATTTAATTTTTATTATGTTACATAATTAGCGGCTAAGCTTTACGGGTATACATTTTGTATGGAATTGAAATTACAAGCATAAATTATGTATTCTGATATGATTGGGGCACATTGAAACGGTAAATACAACATGTGACAGAGTTAAGTATGCCGTTGGTCCATTTATCTTAAAGAGTAATGTGTTAATTTGTTCCAAATACCATTAGCGTATTAATCAAATTCTCCAGCAATGTGTTAAAGTAAAAGATTTCAAAATTTCTGGTCACATATGCAATACCGCCCACATTAATCTGCATTGGGATCAAGCATTTGCAGCTTCGGGAAATAAACTCCCTTTCCTTGGACGCAACGTAAGTACATTTCAATTTTAACAAATAAATCACATGTGCAGAGGTGTCATGTAGCCAGCGACACATTCTCAGTACGACTACTGGAATTCCGACGAAAGTCACTGCTAAAGTTCCCACAATGAAATAAGCTCCGAGATTATCAAAGTCAAACACTTCAATAAGTAGAACAAAGCAAGCTATCACCATACAAAAACTGGTGACCAGGCATCCAGTCACTGCAAAATTTGCTAATGGTCTTGCATGGCACTGAATAATGTATCGCAGTCGATACGCCAGTATCGATTTAGGTGTCGTTCTGTAGCTTACTTTGCGCAACTTGTGTACCTCCGAGAAAAAGTCTAGTGTGATTCCAACAGTAAATACGATTACAGTTCTGAAAATTGTAGTGGTTCCTTGTCCTATTAAGAAGAGAATTGGTAGGCGTATAACAACAATAACATATATATACTCGGATACGAATTTGGGCAGCGAATATCCAGTGAGATCTGCAACATTTGTCAATATTATGGAAAGTGGATTCAGTTTGGTTAACATGAGGAATATTGGAAACAGGAAACCGAGCAAGACATAACACCATACAACGCCATGGAATACTATTCCAAAGTAGTCAGCACTCCGCCATCTTTCCGGACTCAACACGTTCCGAATTTCTGTAAAAAAATAATTGATGCTTTGCAGCTCACAATATATGCCATTTAGTCTCGTTTTTAGAATCGTAGCTTACCCCGAATCCATAAATTGGCCAGTACAATCAATCTTTTCGTCTTGCTTTGAATGCCCAAAAACTTTGCAAAATCCTTTCCCGTCTTTGAGCTTTCCAATCTACTTTCCAAATGCCAGTTTCCAATGACAACCCAGTCATCTCCAAAGTATCGAATGACCATATCCAGAATCAACGACCAGAAACACACAGCGACAGCAGCAGCGTAAAACATTGCACGTTTCAGCAAGATAGAATTATTATGTATAGTTATCGCTATTGAAGCCGTAACCACACCCATCCATGCTAGCGTTATGTATTGGAATATTCGGTAGCGTCTCGCTGTTTTGGGACAGTGGTTGCGGCTTTCCCAGCTTGTTTGTTGTGAGTCCCATTTGACCCAAAGCCAAGGGAATAGCTTGTTTGACAACGCCTGATTGTAGTGGTTTGCTGTAAGTATGAGCAAAGTAGACATTTCGATATCGCCTATATTATTTTTTTTAATTATCCAAATCTAAAACCTGAGCACACCACATATACGCTATGCAGTAAGATGTGTATTGTGCATTGGTGGCTACGTGATCTACTATCAAGAGACAACATTTAATATTGAAACAGGCCAAAAATAAAAAAACATATAAAATATTCATTACTCCCATCTAACTGATTCAGCAAACTACGTTCTTAAAGGGAATGTCTCAAAATCTAATACAAAAAAAATTGGTTGGAAAAATAAGTAATGTATTTAAAGTACATACGTCTCAAGCTCCCCGTGTGCATGCATAATTCAAACTTTATCAGTTCGCTTACAAGTAGACTCACAGTCTTGTCTATTGGATTTTTGAATTAGACCGTTACTTTTATATGTATTTTTACGCGCTGATTCCGAATTCGGCAACCATAATCCCAACAGTCATTTTAAAACCTTTGGGGCACATGGGCAAGCTTAAATCAACGCTGGAGAATTGAGGTTTTGGTATTACTCTTTACCATAGGCGTACAATATCCCTTAACAATAGGCGTGGTATTTCTCTTCACTATAGGAGCGGTATCACCATTTACCACAAGCTTAAGGTTTCATTGTTGAAGTGCGGTGTTTTGTGCTTTGAGACTACTATATTTGTAAACAATGCTGTGGCGAAGAAATATTCACACTTTAACAAATATTTCCGTTGTTTTAATTGATTTGATAGGGCCCCGAAAAACATATCTGAACTAATAATTGCTAATTTGCGTGCCATGTAGGCCTTGCAAGTCCTTTTTTGGGAAAATGGTTGCCGAATTCTGAATCAGCGCGTAAAAATGCATATAATAGTAACGGCTTATTCTAAAATCGAATGGACAAGACTGTAAATCCCTTGTTAGTTGCCTCAATTCCCGAAAATTATATTACAATATTCACTTTATCGCAGAGTACGAATAATGTCAAAAAAATCATCACAAGTTGGGTATACTGGTAATTTAAATTATTAAGAGATGATGACAGAAGCTAAGTGCATCGATTAAAGTTTTCTAGCTGGGAACAGAATTATAGTTTTCAACATGACAATTGTGTACATTAATATTTTAAGAGCCATAAAAATATAGAAGCTATAAATATCAATTCCCAAGATGAAACCACACTTAAGCAGGTAGAAAGTCGGCAGATATCCAATTAAATTTTTTTAGTAATTTAATTCTGAAAATTTATTCTTTCAGTAAGTCAGAGCTCAACATATTCCAAATCAAAATTGTTGACACCCTTTGCGTTTACACTCACAATTTAATCTGGGCGAAACAGAATTAAAGCATTTATCAGTGTTTCAAGCAATGTTCTAAAGTAAAATATTTCAAAAACTTTAGTCACATTTGCAAACCCGCCCACATTTACCTGCATTGGACGCAAACTTTTACACGTACGAATCATAGACTTCTTTTGCCATGTAGCCAAACCAATGCATTCACAACTTATCAATCGAACAATATGTTCACTCATATCATTTATCCAACGACACATTTTTAGTGAAACTATAGGTACAGTAATAAACGCCAAAGCTGTACTACCTACATAGATATATGGTCCGAAACTTTCTGGGTCAAAAATCTCAATGACGAAAACAAAACAGGCTATCACCATGACAAAACTAACAATTAAGCAACCAGTGACGGTAAGTTCGGCTAGTGGCTTTGCGTGGCATTGTATTATGTAGCACAACCTATATGCTTGTATCGATTCTAGTGTCGATCGGGAACCTAGCTTTTGCAACTGCTGCATCTGCGAGAAGCAATCCAACGCAATTCCTACCGCAAATAATATTACGGTTCTAAATATTGCCAATATTCCTTGAGAAATGAAAAGAAGAATGGGAAGGCGTATCACTGCGGCCAAATATTTGTAGGCGTCCAACGAGTCGGTCGGAAATATTCCCACAACTTTCAGTATCCGATCGTAGAGAACACAAATGGGGCACAGATTTGCTTGTAACAGCAATACTGGAAACAAAAGCCCAACTAGAACGTAACTCCAAACAACGCAGTGAAATAGTACTCCAAAATAATCCGGCTGTCGCATTCTGTCCCGACGTAGAATTGTGGACATTTCTGCAATTCGAAAACCGTTTAAACAAACGTCTGAACAATGCGTTATCAAACTTTCAAAATTTGAGCAACTTACCACGAAACAGTAAATTGATTAGGATTGCCAATCTAGTGCGCCAAGCTTCAATTTTCAAAAATTTTGCAAAACTAATTTTTGCGTTTGAGTTTTTCAAACCCGTTTCCAGATGCCAGTTTCCAATTGTGACCCAGACGTCCCCGAAATGCATTATGACCGTATTCAGAACCAGCGACCAGATACACACGCCGACGGCAGTCGCGTACAACATTGAATTTGTCATTGAAATGGAGTTTGATTTTATCGAAACTAAAATCGAGGACACTGCTACCAGAATCCAGCAAATTGTAATATTTTTAAATATGCGATACCGTCCCGCAGTTTTGATATGGGTTTTGCGATTTTCCCATTTCAACTGCTGCGAGTTCCATCCAATCCATAGACATGGGAATAACTTTTCGGATAATTCCTGATTGTAGTGATACGCTAAAAGAATTAGGAAAGTAGACATTTTTATAACTGTTTATGGTCAAGGTTTGATTAGGTGTTCTTGGAGCTCAGGCTGCCGCTAAGTCTCACCTAGTACAATAGACTAGCATTATATTGATATACATGCAATGTAATATATACCGTCTGAATTCGAACAAGAAGAAGAAGCATTACTGAAAAACCGATTACGAACATGGAAAATTACTTTCAATTCGTACGAGATAAGACAATTTATTTCATATCTAACAATTTTTAGCTATACTAACAAGTGGAAAGAATCCAAGAAATTATTTGATAGCACAAGCGTTTTATAACAATTGATTTACTTTCCGAAAAATTGTACCAAATTAATATCATTTGTTCCAGTTTATGAGTGTATATGGAGGGTCATATTTATCTGGTCAAGTTTCGGCAGGAGAAATTAGGAAAAATGCACTCATTAAATCGATAATGACTAGCAGTTTGTATGACAATCATGTGAATATGTTGCGTTATGTTTTCCTTCAGAACTGCATTTGTTGAAACTCTCTACCACCATACATTTGGGAAACAAATTAAATCAGAATACGCGGTTAAATATATAACAATATAATTGGACTAGCAATTTTAAGCGAAAAGCTCACCGCACTTAACAAATCATTTCTATGTAACATACTTGCACAATCTTTTAATATTCCTAAACGAAACGAGGAGAGTGCTTTCGTTAAGTATTTCTAGCTTAATGCTGTATTATTGTGATATGGGCATACTCCGACAATTGCACACAAGCATTCTTCATTCATTCGTAACCCACATTTCATGATGTATTATTTTAACACGCGTTCTTCATGCGTGGTCGTTGCGAATGATACATGCACTGAACGTAACAATACATGTGCACGATAATTCGAAATGAACCTACATATTTAAGTTTTCTTTGGTGCGCGACCACCACACTTGCAATCAATAAGTGGTTGTATGAATGAGTCGTTACATGTTAATTTATGACTGTATATCGCTCACGCAGCAAGAAAGTTGACAAGAATACATCATTAAACGCCACTTCCGGCTGGTTAGAAAAACATGTGCGTGGCATAAATGAGACAATGAATCATCTTGTTTGTGAATATAATAATGTACTGGATTACTACACTAACTGAAAACAATATAGGCACTATTTTGACTCGTAAACTAATAAATCAACTGTGAGTTGAAAACTAATCCAAATTTAATTATGATCCGTTTAACGTATCACAGTTGATAGTGGGTTTCCAATATGGATGCGGTAGAGAATTTCTCTTAATGTATCGGCTGAAGATTTTATTTCATAATTCACTGAATATACATGGCTACATACAAACTTAACGGTACAAGAATTCGGGTAGCCAGCTTAAAAATTGGTGCCAGTTACATAATTCCATATCCACTAACTGAACTTCCTGAACGCCTCAAGAACACGCATCATATATCATAGCCAGCAAAGTATTCTTGCATTTCCACTTTCGAATCAATCCAGTGTAAGAAGGAATATACTCGAGTATAAATTCCTGGAATTCCGGGCCGTGCACATCCTGACATTTTGTTTCAAAATCAAATCAATGTAACTTTTTAAAAATATATCCAACATTTCAGTCCAAATAACTATTACCTTCTCCAGCGCTCACGATCCCTGCCAGAAATGTTCCATGCTCATCCTTGACTGCAGCTGGGCCGCCAGAGTCGCCTTGGCAAGAATCGAGTAATCCCTCTGGATATCCCGCACAAACTTGACTGCTGATAATTTGTGGATCACTTGTGTTCCAAACTTGTTGGAATATCCGATTGCACTCTGGATTACGAACCACAGGCAGCTTCACTATTTGAAGTGTCTCGGCGTCTTTATTGGCGTCTTCCTCCATGTCGCCCCATCCCGAAACATATATTTCTTGGAATCTATTTCGTTTCCTAGAGTAGGAAAGTTTGATTGGAGAAATATGAGCGGAGAGTTTGAAATATCCTTCGAAGTAGATTAGCGCAATATCGTTGAAATAGTGGACATGGGACCATCCTTCGTGCACTACAATGTCGGTAACTTGAAGGGTTTGCCCTGTTGTTGGGTCGATGCTAACGGAGCCTCCGCGAATTTTAAATTCATCTGGGAAGTAAGGTGCGTCGTTTTCTTTATGAGTAACACAGTGAGCGGCAGTTATCGCGTATTGCATCCCAACCTTTTTGGAGACCACCAAACTGGCACCACACTTGTGGCCGAATTTTGATATCAGACTGAGCTGGTACGGCGCTTCACCTTCTTCTGCGTCACGGCCGCCCACAATACGACCTTCCAGGTCATAGTAGTCGTCCGCAAACCTGGCTAGTGGGATGTACGATTGCCCACGTTGAGCGATAAATACAGTTGCAAGTACGAATACGGATGTAAGTCGAAGTAGCATTTTGCCAGATCACCGTCAGTGTCTTGCACGATGAAATGTGAATGAAAAGGAATACTGAAGTAGATTGGTGAACGTTTTGCATTAATGTCATGAGGAAGCATGAATGCGCCATTAAATTGCCTTGTCTATTGTTTAATACATTTCCCGTTTCATCATGAATAAACACAAACAAAGACGTAATTTACAATTTAGCGACATCCTCAATGAAGACGCTGTCCGTCTCTTCCACAACGACATCCTCAATTGAGAGTTTTGACAAAAGTCTGCGCAATGTGTTATGTAACTTTCACATCGCTCAGAGACACGCCGATAGCAGTCGCGTAGGGTATTGAATTCGTGAGTGATAGGGAATTAAATTTTATGCAAGCCAAAATTGAATCGACAGCCACCACAATCCAACAAATTGTAATATGTATAAATACAATGCCTATACATTACACATAAACTAGCCGTGGCTGAATATACTGTCAACGGAGTTAAAATGGGTAGTTTTAATAAGTAAATGTGTTTTTAATTTTAATTTACCTGAATATATAATTCAACAATTTAATACAAAATTTTAATTTACAGCCCAAGTGGATATGGCGTAATACATTATTATGCCAAAGCCAATGAAATTAAATGCCATCATTTAAATAACAAAAATAAATTTGATGAAAGTCGTAGATATTATAAAATGACAATTCAAAGATTTATTTTCATATTGCGTTGAACTAATGGAAACTTCATAAATGTAAATTGGATGATCCTGTCGCTAAGATCAAATCTAATTCTACGTTTAACAAACATAATTTTTTATATTTTTTATGGGATTGAACGACATTTGGGGACATATTTTTGACAATTAACGTTTTATTAGGTTGACGTTTCGACTTCTATCTGTAAGTCTTCATCAGAACAACAACAGTAAAACAAAGAGTGAAAACTATCTTGCCATGAAATAAGAATGCGAAAATTAATTCAATTATTGACTGTGCTAGGTATATTGAAACTTTTGTTTTTGAAATTGTCCTTGGAGAGCCTATACTTGAATTTGAAAAACTCCACTAGTCTTGAGGACCATATGGATCCGTACACCGTTGTTGTTGTTCATTTTCTTTGGAACAGCTCGTATGTACAGTGCCTCTTTTATTTTGCGAAGGTTACCGTTTGGTTCAACTTCTAAAAGTCTGATTCCTTTGATAGTATGTCCGGTTTTTGAGATGTGCGATGCAACTGCTGAGATTGGGTTATCGTTACGTATGTCTACCAAATGTTGATTAAAACGTTCTCCTATTACTTTTCCCGATTCTCCAATATATACATGTTCGCATATATTTCCAGTGACGGCATCTTGACAGTCGATTTCATAAATTCCAACAATAGGTTTCTTCTTCTTTGTTTTGAAGTTGGAGAGAATGGTATTGATTAGCCCCAAATAATTTTTTATAATTAGACCCAAAGACTTTCACCATTTGGTTTAGCATTTTGCAAATTATTTCTCAATAATTTAATTACTTAACAAATATTCTTATAGAACTTATACATTTGTTAATTTAATCCCCATTTCATTTGATTGCAATTTCATTTGAAACAAAATGAATTGCCTTCTCGGTAATACAATAATTACAGTAAATCTCTGCACATTAGACAAGTGTTTACCAAATATTCCAAAAGTGTCTCAAAATAAAAGCCTTCAAAACTTTCACTTACACTAATAATTCCAGCTACAGTAAATATCATCGGCGACAATGATTTGCAACTTTTTAAGAAATATTTCCGTTCCTTCGAGAGTAATCGGATAGACTCCATTTTAAACAAATACAAAACGACACGTGATGAGTAAGTATGCCAGCGACACAATCTCAGAGTTAGTATTGGAACGCATACAGATATCAGCAATAGCATTACTGGGGTCAAGAACTTTTAGCAGTAAAACAAACCAGATGATAACCATAACAAAATTAAGACCTAGTGCTAGCGTTACGCTCATGTTTGAGAACGCTCCAAGGTAGCAATGACATAAATAGTTTAATCGGTATTCTTTTAAGCATTCCAGAGTAATTCTCCAACGCCTTCTCTTTAGTAATTTAATTCGGGCAAAGAACTCGAATGGAATGGATACGCCGGCGACGAATAAGGCCTTGAAATTTGTCGCAACTCCTTGTATCAATATTAGAAAGCATACAAATTCGACGCAATCCAGCAAATTCTTGAACGGTTTTGAAAATGTCCTGAGTGCAAGTATGTCAGCAATATGCCATTTATATTCACATACAACAATTAGAGGGTTCATATTGCAAAAAGCCAACAGAAAAGGATATAACAGTCCACAGAAGGTAAACGACCAAATCACAGTGTGGAACAAAATGCCCAGCCAGTCCGGTTTTCTCGACCGTGTTGGTCTGACAATGTAACTCAATTCTGAAAATATTTTAGGATGGACTTCGTTATTTAGTACCAAATATGGCTTGCGTAATCAACTGTTGTGACTTGGTGACAACTGTGGACTCTGAAAAATTTTGGATAAAGGGTAATCCGAAAATTGCATGAAAAAAAAACCTAGACGATAAAGGTGTGCCAATTCTTTCAATCGAGAGAGCCTACTTGGAATATTGATGAATTCAGCAAACTCTCGCTCCACATCTGAACGTTCCAAGTTACTATCTATCAGCCAGTTTAACATAGAAGCTCCCGCGGTTCCATGGCGCATTGCTAAAGTATCAATTATCAGGTACAGAGCTCATACATAGGCGGCGACAGAGTAGAACACTCGGAACCCTCTCCAATCCGGCAGGTACCTAATTCGCGCGTTCCGGCTTGATCGATTTTTTGGAAACCGAGACGAAAACGATTTGGAAAGGATCGCGTTTGGCAGCGTGCAATCATTCATACTCGGCTGCGAACCCGGTGGGAACCCTCTCCGATCCTGTCGGAACCTGGTTCGCGCGTTCCGGCTTGATCGATTTCGTGCAGCTTTAGACAAACAACGGGTTGAAGAGGATCGAGTTCGGTAGCGTGCAATCGTTAATACTCAGGTGCGATTCCGGTGGGAAAACTCTCCGATCCGGCCGCAACCTGGTTCGCGCGTTCCGGCTTGATCGATTTTGTGCAGCTTTAGACAAACAACGGGTTGAAGAGGATCGAGTTCGGCAGCGTGCAATCGTTAATACTCAGGTGCGATTCCGGTGGGAACCCTCTACAATCCGGCGTGAAACGAGCGTTAAATAGGATTCTGAATTTTATTCTAATGAACGGGCTTCCGCTTCGCCGTCACCACGGTTGAATTTCTCAAAGGCTAATACATTGACCCTGAAACCAGCGTTAACAAGGATTCAGGATATTATGCTAATGAACCGGCTTCCGCTTTGCTGCCATCACGGGACAATTGATGAGAGGATGATTCATTGACCTGAAACGAGCGTTAACAAGGATTCAGGATATTATGCTAAAGAACGGGCTTCCGCTTCGCCGACACCACGGTTCAGTTTCTGAGTAGTTAATAAATTGACCCTAAAACGAGCGTTAACAAGGATTCAGGATATTATGCTAATGAACCGGCTTCCGCTTTGCTGCCATCACGGGACAATTGATGAGAAGATGATTCATTGACCTGAAACGAGCGTTAACAAGGATTCAGGATATTATGCTAATGAACGGGCTTCCGCTTCGCCGTCACCACGGTTCAATTTCTGAGAGGCTAATACATTGAACCTGAAACGAGCGTTAACAAGAATTCAGGATATTATGCTAATGAACCGGCTTCCGATATGCTGCCATGACGGGACAATTCATGAGAGGATGATCCATTGACCTGAAACGGGCGTTAACAAGGATTCAGGATATTATGCTAATGAACCGGCTTCCGATATGCTGCCATCACGGGACAATTGATGAGAGGATGATTCATTGACCTGAAACGAGCGTTAACAAGGATTCAGGATATTATGCTAATGAACCGGCTTCCGATATGCTGCCATCACGGGACAATTTCTGAGAGGCTAATACATTGACGCTGAAACGAGCGTTAATAAGGATTCAGGATATTATGCTAATGAACCGCCTTCCGATATGCTGCCATCACGGGACAATTGATGAGAGGATGATTAATTGACCTGATCCGAGGGTTAACAAGGATTCAGGATATTATGCTAATGAACCGGCTTCGCTTCGCCGACAGCACGGTTCAGTTTCTGAGAGGTTAATAAATTGACCCTAAAACGAGCGTTAACAAGGATTCAGGATATTATGCTAATGAACCGGCTTCCGATATGCTGCCATCACGGGACAGTTGATGAGAGGATGATTCATTGACCTGAAACGAGCGTTAACAAGGATTCAGGATATTATGCTAAAGAACAGGCTTCCGCTTCGCCGTCACCACGGTTCAGTTTCTGAGAGCATAATACATTGACCTGAAACGAGCGTTAACAAGGATTCAGGATATTATGCTAAAGAACGGGTTTCCGCTTCGCCGTCACCACGGTTGAATTTCTTAAAGGCTAATACATTGACCCAGAAACGAGCGTTAACAAGGATTCAGGATATTATGCTAATGAACCGGCTTCCGATATGATGCCATCACGGGACAATTGATGAGAGGATGATTCATTGACCTGATCCGAGGGTTAACAAGGATTCAGGATATTATGCTAATGAACCGGCTTCCGCTTCGCCGACACCACGGTTCAGTTTCTGAGAGGTTAATACATTGACCCTAAAACGAGCGTTAACAAGGATTCAGGATATTATGCTAATGAACCGGCTTCCGCTTTGCTGCCATCACGGGACAATTGATAAGAGGATGATCCGTTGACCTGAAACGAGCATCAACCAGAATTCAGGATATTCTGCTAATGAACCGGCTTCCGCTTCGCCGACACCACGATTCAGTTTCTGAGAGGTTAATACATTGACCCTAAAACGAGCGTTAACAAGGATTCAGGATATTATGCTAAAGAACGGGCTTCCGCTTCGCCGACACCACGGTTCAGTTTCTGAGAGGTTAATAAATTGACCCTAAAACGAGCGTTAACAAGGATTCAGGATATTCTGCTAATGAACCGGCTTCCGCTTTGCTGCCATCACGGGACAATTGATGAGAGGATGATTCATTGACCTGAAACGAGCGTTAACAAGGATTCAGGATATTATGCTAATGAACCGGCTTCCGATATGCTGCCATCACGGGACAATTGATGAGAGGATGATTCATTGAACTGATCCGAGGGTTAACAAGGATTCAGGATATTATGCTAATGAACCGGCTTCCGCTTCGCCGACACCACGGTTCAGTTTCTGAGAGGTTAATACATTGACCCTAAAACGAGCGTTAACAAGGATTCAGGATATTATGCTAATGAACCGGCTTCCGCTTTGCTGCCATCACGGGACAATTGATGAGAGGATGATTCATTGACCTGAAACGAGCGTTAACAAGGATTCAGGATATTATGCTAATGAACCGGCTTCCGCTTTGCTGCCATCTCGGGACAATTGATGAGAGGATGATTCATTGACCTGAAACGAGCGTTAACAAGGATTCAGGATATTATGCTAAAGAACAGGCTTCCGCTTCGCCGTCACCACGGTTCAGTTTCTGAGAGCATAATACATTGACCTGAAACGAGCGTTAACAAGGATTCAGGATATTATGCTAAAGAACGGGTTTCCGTTTCGCCGTCACCACGGTTGAATTTCTTAAAGGCTAATACATTGACCCTGATCCGAGCGTTAACAAGGATTCAGGATATTATGCTAATGAACCGGCTTCCGATATGATGCCATCACGGGACAATTGATGAGAGGATGATTCATTGACCTGATCCGAGGGTTAACAAGGATTCAGGATATTATGCTAATGAACCGGCTTCCGCTTCGCCGACACCACGGTTCAGTTTCTGAGAGGTTAATACATTGACCCTAAAACGAGCGTTAACAAGGATTCAGGATATTATGCTAATGAACCGGCTTCGGCTTTGCTGCCATCACGGGACAATTGATAAGAGGATGATCCATTGACCTGAAACGTGCGTCAACCAGGATTCAGGATATTCTGCTAATGAACCGGCTTCCGCTTCACCATCACCACGGTTCAATTTCTGAGAGCATAATACATTGACCTGAAACGAGCGTTAACAAGGATTCAGGATATTATGCTAAAGAACGGGTTTCCGCTTCACCATCACCACGGTTCAGTTTCTGAGAGCATAATACATTGATCTGAAACGAGCGTTAACAAGGATTCAGGATATTATGCTAATGGACCGGCTTCCGCTTTGCTGCCATCACGGGACAATTGATGAGAGGACGATTCATTGACCTGAAACGAGCGTTAACAAGGATTCAGGATATTATGCTAAAGAACAGGCTTCCGCTTCGCCGTCACCACGGTTCAGTTTCTGAGAGCATAATACATTGACCTGAAACGAGCGTTAACAAGGATTCAGGATATTATGCTAAAGAACGGGTTTCCGTTTCGCCGTCACCACGGTTGAATTTCTTAAAGGCTAATACATTGACCCTGAAACGAGCGTTAACAAGGATTCAGGATATTATGCTAATGAACCGGCTTCCGATATGATGCCATCACGGGACAATTGATGAGAGGATGATTCATTGACCTGATCCGAGGGTTAACAAGGATTCAGGATATTATGCTAATGAACCGGCTTCGCTTCGCCGACACCACGGTTCAGTTTCTGAGAGGTTAATTAATTGACCCTAAAACGAGCGTTAACAAGGATTCAGGATATTATGCTAATGAACCGGCTTCCGCTTTGCTGCCATCACGGGACAATTGATGAGAGGATGATCCATTGACCTGAAACGGGCGTCAACCAGGATTCAGGATATTATGCTAATGAACGGGCTTCCGCTTCGCCGTCACCACGGTTCAATTTCTGAGAGGCTAATAAATTGACCCTAAAACGAGCGTTAACAAGAATTCAGGATATTATGCTAATGAACCGGCTTCCTATATGCTGCCATCACGGGACAATTGATGAGAGGATGATTCATTGACCTGAAACGGGCGTCAACCAGGATTCAGGATATTATGCTAATGAACCGGCTTCCGCTTCGCCGACACCACGGTTCAGTTTCTGAGTAGTTAATAAATTGACCCTAAAACGAGCGTTAACAAGGATTCAGGATATTATGCTAATGAACCGGCTTCCGCTTTGCTGCCATCACGGGACAATTGATGAGAAGATGATTCATTGACCTGAAACGAGCGTTAACAAGGATTCAGGATATTATGCTAATGAACGGGCTTCCGCTTCGCCGTCACCACGGTTCAATTTCTGAGAGGCTAATACATTGACCCTGAAACGAGCGTTAACAAGAATTCAGGATATTATGCTAATGAACCGGCTTCCGATATGCTGCCATCACGGGACAATTCATGAGAGGATGATCCATTGACCTGAAACGGGCGTTAACAAGGATTCAGGATATTATGCTAATGAACCGGCTTCCGATATGCTGCCATCACGGGACAATTGATGAGAGGATGATTCATTGACCTGAAACGAGCGTTAACAAGGATTCAGGATATTATGCTAATGAACCGGCTTCCGATATGCTGCCATCACGGGACAATTTCTGAGAGGCTAATACATTGACCCTGAAACGAGCGTTAACAAGGATTCAGGATATTATGCTAATGAACCGCCTTCCGATATGCTGCCATCACGGGACAATTGATGAGAGGATGAGTAATTGACCTGATCCGAGGGTTAACAAGGATTCAGGATATTATGCTAATGAACCGGCTTCGCTTCGCCGACACCACGGTTCAGTTTCTGAGAGGTTAATAAATTGACCCTAAAACGAGCGTTAACAAGGATTCAGGATATTATGCTAATGAACCGGCTTCCGATATGCTGCCATCACGGGACAATTGATGAGAGGATGATTCATTGACCTGAAACGAGCGTTAACAAGGATTCAGGATATTATGCTAAAGAACAGGCTTCCGCTTCGCCGTCACCACGGTTCAGTTTCTGAGAGCATAATACATTGACCTGAAACGAGCGTTAACAAGGATTCAGGATATTATGCTAAAGAACGGGTTTCCGCTTCGCCGACACCACGGTTCAGTTTCTGAGAGGTTAATACATTGACCCTAAAACGAGCGTTAACAAGGATTCAGGATATTATGCTAATGAACCGGCTTCCGATATGCTGCCATCACGGGACAATTCATGAGAGGATGATCCGTTGACCTGAAACGGGCGTTAACAAGGATTCAGGATATTATGCTAATGAACCGGCTTCCGATATGCTGCCATCACGGGACAATTGATGAGAGGATGATTCATTGACCTGAAACGAGCGTTAACAAGGATTCAGGATATTATGCTAATGAACCGGCTTCCGATATGCTGCCATCACGGGACAATTTCTGAGAGGCTAATACATTGACCCTGAAACGAGCGTTAACAAGGATTCAGGATATTATGCTAATGAACCGCCTTCCGATATGCTGCCATCACGGGACAATTGATGAGAGGATGATTAATTGACCTGATCCGAGGGTTAACAAGGATTCAGGATATTATGCTAATGAACCGGCTTCGCTTCGCCGACACCACGGTTCAGTTTCTGAGAGGTTAATAAATTGACCCTAAAACGAGCGTTAACAAGGATTCAGGATATTATGCTAATGAACCGGCTTCCGATATGCTGCCATCACGGGACAGTTGATGAGAGGATGATTCATTGACCTGAAACGAGCGTTAACAAGGATTCAGGATATTATGCTAAAGAACAGGCTTCCGCTTCGCCGTCACCACGGTTCAGTTTCTGAGAGCATAATACATTGACCTGAAACGAGCGTTAACAAGGATTCAGGATATTATGCTAAAGAACGGGTTTCCGCTTCGCCGTCACCACGGTTGAATTTCTTAAAGGCTAATACATTGACCCAGAAACGAGCGTTAACAAGGATTCAGGATATTATGCTAATGAACGGGCTTCCGCTTCGCCGTCTCCACGGGTCAGTTTCTGAGAGCATAATACATTGATCTGAAACGAGCGTTAACAAGGATTCAGGATATTATGCTAATGAACCGGCTTCCGCTTTGCTGCCATCACGGGACAATTGATGAGAGGATGATCCATTGACCTGAAACGAGCGTTAACAAGGATTCATGATATTATGCTAATGAACGGGCTACCGCTTCGCCGTCACCACGGTTCAATTTCTGAGAGGCTAATACATTGACCCTAAAACGAGCGTTAACAAGGATTCAGGATATTATGCTAATGAACCGGCTTCCGCTTTGCTGCTGTCACGGGATAATTGATGAAAGGATGATCCATTGACCTGAAACGAGCGTTAACAAGGATTCATGATATTATGCTAATGAACGGGCTACCGCTTCGCCGTCACCACGGTTCAATTTCTGAGAGGCTAATACATTGACCCTGAAACGAGCGTTAACAAGGATTTTGGATATTATGCTAATGAACCGGCTTCCGCTTTGCTGCCATCGCGGGACAATTGATGAGAGGATGATCCATTGACCTGAAACGAGCGTTAACAAGGATTCAGGATATTATGCTAATGAACGGGCTTCCGCTTCGCCGTCACCACGGGTCAGTTTCTGAGAGCATAATACATTGATCTGAAACGAGCGTTAACAAGGATTCAGGATATTATGCTAATGAACCGGCTTCCGCTCTGCTGCCATCACGGGACAATTGAGGAGAGGATGATTCATTGACCTGAAACGAGCGTTAACAAGGATTCAGGATATTATGCTAATGAACGGGCTTCCGCTTCGCCGTCTCCACGGGTCAGTTTCTGAGAGCATAATACATTGATCTGAAACGAGCGTTAACAAGGATTCAGGATATTATGCTAATGAACCGGCTTCCGCTCTGCTGCCATCACGGGACAATTGATGAGAGGATGATTCATTGACCTGAAACAAGCGTTAAATAGGATTCTGAATTTTATTCTAATGAACCGGCTTCCGCTTCGCCGTCACCACGGTTCAGTTTCTGAGAGGCTAATACATTGACCCTGAAACGAGCGTTAACAAGAATTCAGGATATTATGCTAATGAACCGGCTTCTGCTTTGCTGCCATCACGGGACAATTGATGAGAGGATGATCCACTGACCTGAAACGAGCGTTAACAAGGAATCAGGATATTATGCTAATGAACGGGCTTCCGCTTCGCCGTCTCCACGGGTCAGTTTCTGAGAGCATAATACATTGATCTGAAACGAGCGTTAACAAGGATTCAGGATATTATGCTAATGAACCGGCTTCCGCTTTGCTGCCATCACGGGACAATTGATGAGAGGATGATCCATTGACCTGAAACGAGCGTTAACAATGATTCATGATATTCTGCTAATGAACCGGCTTCCGCTTTGCTGCCACCACGGGACATTTATTCATATTTTAGTAAGACACGTAAACATCGTTTGAGAAAACGATACGGTGTTTGCAAAAATGCTTCAATTTACAGAAGCTGAAATTAGTAAAATTTCATCGGTTCAAATGGAATTTCCTGGAAAATACCCCTTATTTAGTATCCGTGCATCAAAAATACGCATTAATTGCAGCATCTAAGAATCAATTTAGATTTGAACGTTTCAGCATTCATATTTTAGTAAGACACGTAAACATCGTTTGAGAAACGATACGGTGTTTGATCTAATGGTTCAGTTTACAGAAGCTGAAATTAGTAAAATTTCATCGGTTCAAATGGAATTTCCTGGAAAATACCCCTCATTTAGTATCCGTGCATCAAAAATACGCATTAATTGCAACTTCTAAAAATCAATTCAGATTTGAACGTTTCAGCATTCATATTTTAGTGACACCTAAACATCGTTTGATAAACCAAACGATACGGTGTTTGATCTACTGGTTCTTTTACAGAAGCTGAAATTAGTAAAATTTCATCGGTACAAATGGAATTTCCTGGAAAATACCCCTCATTTATTATCCGTGCATCAAAAATACACATTAATTTCAGCATCTAAAAATCAATTCAGATTTGAACGTTTCAGCATTCATATTTTAGTATGACACCTAAATATGGTTTGAGAAAACGATACGGTGTTTGATCTAATGGTTCAGTTTACAGAAGCTGAAATTAGTAAAATTTCATCGGTTCAAATGGAATTTCCTGGAAAATACCCCTCATTTAGTTTCCGTGCATCAAAAATACGCAATAATTGCAGCTTCTAAAAATCAATTCAGATTTGAGCGTTTCAGCATTCATATATTAGTAAGACACGTAAACATCGTTTGAGAAAACGATACGGTGTTTGCAAAAATGCTTCAATTTACAGAAGCTGAAATTAGTAAAATTTCATCGGTTCAAATGGAATTTCCTGGAAAATACCCCTCATTTAGTATCCGTGCATCAAAAATACGCATTAATTGCAGCATCTAAGAATCAATTTAGATTTGAACGTTTCAGCATTCATATTTTAGTAAGACACGTAAACATCGTTTGAGAAAACGATACGGTGTTTGATCTAATGGTTCAGTTTACAGAAGCTGAAATTAGTAAAATTTCATCGGTTCAAATGGAATTTCCTGGAAAATACCCCTCATTTAGTATCCGTGCATCAAAAATACGCATTAATTGCAGCATCTAAGAATCAATTTAGATTTGAACGTTTCAGCATTCATATTTTAGTAAGACACGTAAACATCGTTTGAGAAAACGATACGGTGTTTGCAAAAATGCTTCAATTTACAGAAGCTGAAATTAGTAAAATTTCATCGGTTCAAATGGAATTTCCTGGAAAATACCCCTCATTTAGTATCCGTGCATCAAAAATACGCATTAATTGCAGCATCTAAGAATCAATTTAGATTTGAACGTTTCAGCATTCATATTTTAGTAAGACACGTAAACATCGTTTGAGAAAACGATACGGTGTTTGATCTAATGGTTCAGTCTACAGAAGCTGAAATTAGTAAAATTTCATCGGTTCAAATGGAATTTCCTGGAAAATACCCCTCATTTAGTATCCGTGCATCAAAAATACGCATTAATTGCAACTTCTAAAAATCAATTCAGATTTGAACGTTTCAGCATTCATATTTTAGTGACACCTAAACATCGTTTGATAAACCAAACGATACGGTGTTTGATCTACTGGTTCTTTTACAGAAGCTGAAATTAGTAAAATTTCATCGGTACAAATGGAATTTCCTGGAAAATACCCCTCATTTAGTATCCGTGCATCAAAAATACGCAATAATTGCAGCTTCTAAAAATCAATTCCGATTTGAGCGTTTCAGCATTCACATATTAGTAAGACACGTAAACATCGTTTGAGGAAACGATACGGTGTTTGCAAAAATGCTTCAGTTTACAGAAGCTGAAATTAGTAAAATTTCATCGGTTCAAACGGAATTTCCTGGAAAATACCCCTCATTTATTATCCGTGCATCAAAAATACGCATTAATTTCAGCATCTAAAAATCAATTCAGATTTGAACGTTTCAGCATTCATATTTTAGTATGACACCTAAATATGGTTTGAGAAAACGATACGGTGTTTGATCTAATAGTTCAGTTTACAGAAGCTGAAATTAGTAAAATTTCATCGGTTCAAATGGAATTTCCTGGAAAATACCCCTCATTTAGTATCCGTGCATCAAAAATACGCATTAATTGCAACTTCTAAAAATCAATTCAGATTTGAACGTTTCAGCATTCATATTTTAGTGACACCTAAACATCGTTTGATAAACCAAACGATACGGTGTTTGATCTACTGGTTCTTTTACAGAAGCTGAAATTAGTAAAATTTCATCGGTACAAATGGAATTTCCTGGAAAATACCCCTCATTTAGTATCCGTGCATCAAAAATACGCAATAATTGCAGCCTCTAAAAATCAATTCAGATTTGAGCGTTTCAGCATTCACATATTAGTAAGACACGTAAACATCGTTTGAGGAAACGATACGGTGTTTGCAAAAATGCTTCAGTTTACAGAAGCTGAAATTAGTAAAATTTCGTCCGTTCAAACGGAATTTCCTGGAAAATACCCCTCATTTATTATCCGTGCATCAAAAATACGCATTAATTTCAGCATCTAAAAATCAATTCAGATTTGAACGTTTCAGCATTCATATTTTAGTGACACCTAAACATCGTTTGATAAACCAAACGATACGGTGTTTGATCTACTGGTTCTTTTACAGAAGCTGAAATTAGTAAAATTTCATCGGTACAAATGGAATTTCCTGGAAAATACCCCTCATTTAGTATCCGTGCATCAAAAACGCAATAATTGCAGCTTCTAAAAATCAATTCAGATTTGAACGTTTCAGTATTCATATTTTAGTAAGACACCTAAACATCGTTTGAGAAAACGATACGGTGTTTGATCTAATGGTTCAATTTACAGAAGCTGAAATTAGTAAAATTTCCACGGTTCAAATGGAATTTCCTGGAAAATACCCCTCATTTAGTATCCGTGCATCAAAAATACCCATTAATTGCAGCTTCTAAAAATCTCCACGGGTCAGTTTCTGAGAGCATAATACATTGATGTTAAACGAGCGTTAACAAGGATTCAGGATATTATGCTAATGAACCGGCTTCCGCTCTGCTGCCATCACGGGACAATTGATGAGAGGATGATCCATGTACCTGAAACGAGCGTCAACCAGGATTCAGGATATTCTGCTAATGAACCGGCTTCCGCTTCGCTGTCTCCACGGGCAGTTTCTGAGAGGCTAATACATTGACCCTAAAACGAGCGTTAACAAGGATTCAGGATATTATGCTAATGAACGGGCTTCCGCTTTGCTGCCATCACGGGACAATTGATGAAAGGATGATCCATTGACCTGAAACGAGCGTTAACAAGGATTCAGGATATTATGCTAATGAACGGGCTTCCCCTTCGCCGTCTCCACGGGTCAGTTTCTGAGAGCATAATACATTGATCTGAAACGAGCGTTAACAAGGATTCAGGATGTTATGCTAATGAACCGGCTTCCGCTTTGCTGCCATCACGGGACAATTGATGAGAGGATGATCCATTGACCTGAAACGAGCGTTAACAAGGATTCAGGATATTATGCTAATGAACGGGCTTCCGCTTTGCTGCTGTCACGGGATAATTGATGAGGGGATTATCCATTGACTCTGAAACGAGCGTTAACGAGGATTCAGGATATTATGCTAATGAACCGGCTTCCGCTTTGCTGCCATCACGGGACAATTGATGAGAGGATGAGTCATTGACCTGAAACGAGCGTTAACAAGGATTAAGGATATTATGCTAATGAACGGGCTACCGCTTCGCCGTCACCACGGTTCAATTTCTGAGAGGCTAATACATTGACCCTGAAACGAGCGTTAACAAGGATTTTGGATATTATGCTAATGAACCGGCTTCCGCTTTGCTGCCATCACGGGACAATTGATGAGAGGATGATTCATTGACCTGAAACGAGCGTTAACAAGGATTCAGGATATTATGCTAATGAACGGGCTTCCACTTCGCCGTCTCCACGGGTCAGTTTCTGAGAGCATAATACATTGATCTGAAACGAGCGTTAACAAGGATTCAGGATATTATGCTAATGAACCGGCTTCCGCTCTGCTGCCATCACGGGACAATTGAGGAGAGGATGATCCATTGACCTGAAACGAGCGTCAACCAGGATTCAGGATATTCTGCTAATGAACCGGCTTCCGCTTCGCCGTCACCACGGTTCAATTTCTGAGAGGCTAATACATTGACCCTAAAACGAGCGTTAACAAGGATTCAGGATATTATGCTAATGAACCGGCTTCCGCTTCGCTGCCATCACGGGACAATTGATGAGAGGATGATTCATTGACCTGAAACAAGCGTTGAATAGGATTCTGAATTTTATTCTAATGAACCGGCTTCCGCTTCGCCGTCACCACGGTTCAGTTTCTGAGAGGCTAATATATTGACCCTGAAACGAGCGTTAACAAGAATTCAGGATATTATGCTAATGAACCGGCTTCTGCTTTGCTGCCATCACGGGACAATTGATGAGAGGATGATCCACTGACCTGAAACGAGCGTTAACAAGGAATCAGGATATTATGCTAATGAACGGGCTTCCGCTTCGCCGTCTCCACGGGTCAGTTTCTGAGAGCATAATACATTGATCTGAAACGAGCGTTAACAAGGATTCAGGATATTATGCTAATGAACCGGCTTCCGCTTTGCTGCCATCACGGGACAATTGATGAGAGGATGATCCATTGACCTGAAACGAGCGTTAACAAGGATTCATGATATTATGCTAATGAACGGGCTACCGCTTCGCCGTCACCACGGTTCAATTTCTGAGAGGCTAATACATTGACCCTGAAACGAGCGTTAACAAGGATTTTGGATATTATGCTAATGAACCGGCTTCCGCTTTGCTGCCATCACGGGACAATTGATGAGAGGATGATCCATTGACCTGAAACGAGCGTTAACAAGGATTCAGGATATTATGCTAATGAACGGGCTTCCGCTTCGCCGTCACCACGGTTCAATTTCTGAGAGGCTAATACATTGACCCTGAAACGAGCGTTAACAAGGATTTTGGATATTATGCTAATGAACCGGCTTCCGCTTTGCTGCCATCACGGGACAATTGATGAGAGGATGATTCATTGACCTGAAACGAGCGTTAACAAGGATTCAGGATATTATGCTAATGAACGGGCTTCCGCTTCGCCGTCTCCACGGGTCAGTTTCTGAGAGCATAATACATTGATCTGAAACGAGCGTTAACAAGGATTCAGGATATTATGCTAATGAACCGGCTTCCGCTCTGCTGCCATCACGGGACAATTGAGGAGAGGATGATCCATTGACCTGAAACGAGCGTCAACCAGGATTCAGGATATTCTGCTAATGAACCGGCTTCCGCTTCGCCGTCACCACGGTTCAATTTCTGAGAGGCTAATACATTGACCCTAAAACGAGCGTTAACAAGGATTCAGGATATTATGCTAATGAACCGGCTTCCGCTTCGCTGCCATCACGGGACAATTGATGAGAGGATGATTCATTGACCTGAAACAAGCGTTAACAAGGATTCATGATATTATGCTAATGAACGGGCTTCCGCTTCGCCGTCACCACGGTTCAATTTCGGAGAGGCTAATACATTGACCCTGAAACGAGCGTTAACAAGGATTTTGGATATTATGCTAATGAACCGGCTTCCGCTTTGCTGCCATCACGGGACAATTGATGAGAGGATGATCCATTGACCTGAAACGAGCGTTAACAAGGATTCAGGATATTATGCTAATGAACGGGCTTCCGCTTCGCCGTCACCACGGTTCAATTTCTGAGAGGCTAATACATTGACCCTAAAACGAGCGTTAACAAGGATTCAGGATATTATGCTAATGAACCGGCTTCCGCTTCGCTGCCATCACGGGACAATTGATGAGAGGATGATTCATTGACCTGAAACAAGCGTTAACAAGGATTCATGATATTATGCTAATGAACGGGCTTCCGCTTCGCCGTCACCACGGTTCAATTTCTGAGAGGCTAATACATTGACCCTGAAACGAGCGTTAACAAGGATTTTGGATATTATGCTAATGAACCGGCTTCCGCTTTGCTGCCATCACGGGACAATTGATGAGAGGATGATCCATTGACCTGAAACGAGCGTTAACAAGGATTCAGGATATTATGCTAATGAACGGGCTTCCGCTTCGCCGTCACCACGGTTCAATTTCTGAGAGGCTAATACATTGACCCTGAAACGAGCGTTAACAAGGATTTTGGATATTATGCTAATGAACCGGCTTCCGCTTTGCTGCCATCACGGGACAATTGATGAGAGGATGATTCATTGACCTGAAACGAGCGTTAACAAGGATTCAGGATATTATGCTAATGAACGGGCTTCCGCTTCGCCGTCTCAACGGGTCAGTTTCTGAGAGCATAATACATTGATCTGAAACGAGCGTTAACAAGGATTCAGGATATTATGCTAATGAACCGGCTTCCGCTCTGCTGCCATCACGGGACAATTGAGGAGAGGATGATCCATTGACCTGAAACGAGCGTCAACCAGGATTCAGGATATTCTGCTAATGAACCGGCTTCCGCTTCGCCGTCACCACGGTTCAATTTCTGAGAGGCTAATACATTGACCCTAAAACGAGCGTTAACAAGGATTCAGGATATTATGCTAATGAACCGGCTTCCGCTTCGCTGCCATCACGGGACAATTGATGAGAGGATGATTCATTGACCTGAAACAAGCGTTAAATAGGATTCTGAATTTTATTCTAATGAACCGGCTTCGGCTTCGCCGTCACCACGGTTCAGTTTCTGAGAGGCTAATACATTGACCCTGAAACGAGCGTTAACAAGAATTCAGGATATTATGCTAATGAACCGGCTTCTGCTTTGCTGCCATCACGGGACAATTGATGAGAGGATGATCCACTGACCTGAAACGAGCGTTAACAAGGAATCAGGATATTATGCTAATGAACGGGCTTCCGCTTCGCCGTCTCCACGGGTCAGTTTCTGAGAGCATAATACATTGATCTGAAACGAGCGTTAACAAGGATTCAGGATATTATGCTAATGAACCGGCTTCCGCTTTGCTGCCATCACGGGACAATTGATGAGAGGATGATCCATTGACCTGAAACGAGCGTTAACAATGATTCATGATATTCTGCTAATGAACCGGCTTCCGCTTCGCCGTCACCACGGTTCAGTTTCTGAGAGGCTAATACATTGACCCTGAAACGAGCGTTAACAAGGATTTTGGATATTATGCTAATGAACCGGCTTCCGCTTTGCTGCCATCACGGGACAATTGATGAGAGGATGATCCATTGACCTGAAACGAGCGTTAACAAGGATTCAGGATATTATGCTAATGAACGGGCTTCCGCTTCGCCGTCACCACGGTTCAATTTCTGAGAGGCTAATACATTGACCCTGAAACGAGCGTTAACAAGGATTTTGGATATTATGCTAATGAACCGGCTTCCGCTTTGCTGCCATCACGGGACAATTGATGAGAGGATGATTCATTGACCTGAAACGAGCGTTAACAAGGATTCAGGATATTATGCTAATGAACGGGCTTCCGCTTCGCCGTCTCCACGGGTCAGTTTCTGAGAGCATAATACATTGATCTGAAACGAGCGTTAACAAGGATTCAGGATATTATGCTAATGAACCGGCTTCCGCTTTGCTGCCATCACGGGACAATTGATGAGAGGATGATCCATTGACCTGAAACGGGCGTCAACCAGGATTCAGGATATTATGCTAATGAACGGGCTTCCGCTTCGCCGTCACCACGGTTCAATTTCTGAGAGGCTAATAGATTGACCCTAAAACGAGCGTTAACAAGAATTCAGGATATTATGCTAATGAACCGGCTTCCTATATGCTGCCATCACGGGACAATTGATGAGAGGATGATTCATTGACCTGAAACGGGCGTCAACCAGGATTCAGGATATTATGCTAATGAACGGGCTTCCGCTTCGCCGTCACCACGGTTCAATTTCTGAGAGGCTAATACATTGACCCTGAAACGAGCGTTAACAAGGATTTTGGATATTATGCTAATGAACCGGCTTCCGCTTTGCTGCCATCACGGGACAATTGATGAGAGGATGATCCATTGACCTGAAACGCGCGTTAACAAGGATTCAGGATATTATGCTAATGAACGGGCTTCCGCTTCGCCGTCACCACGGTTCAATTTCTGAGAGGCTAATACATTGACCCTGAAACGAGCGTTAACAAGGATTTTGGATATTATGCTAATGAACCGGCTTCCGCTTTGCTGCCATCACGGGACAATTGATGAGAGGATGATTCATTGACCTGAAACGAGCGTTAACTAGGATTCAGGATATTATGCTAATGAACGGGCTTCCGCTTCGCCGTCTCCACGGGTCAGTTTCTGAGAGCATAATACATTGATCTGAAACGAGCGTTAACAAGGATTCAGGATATTATGCTAATGAACCGGCTTCCGCTCTGCTGCCATCACGGGACAATTGAGGAGAGGATGATCCATTGACCTGAAACGAGCGTCAACCAGGATTCAGGATATTCTGCTAATGAACCGGCTTCCGCTTCGCCGTCACCACGGTTCAATTTCTGAGAGGCTAATACATTGACCCTAAAACGAGCGTTAACAAGGATTCAGGATATTATGCTAATGAACCGGCTTCCGCTTCGCTGCCATCACGGGACAATTGATGAGAGGATGATTCATTGACCTGAAACAAGCGTTAACAAGGATTCATGATATTATGCTAATGAACGGGCTTCCGCTTCGCCGTCACCACGGTTCAATTTCTGAGAGGCTAATACATTGACCCTGAAACGAGCGTTAACAAGGATTTTGGATATTATGCTAATGAACCGGCTTCCGCTTTGCTGCCATCACGGGACAATTGATGAGAGGATGATCCATTGACCTGAAACGAGCGTTAACAAGGATTCAGGATATTATGCTAATGAACGGGCTTCCGCTTCGCCGTCACCACGGTTCAATTTCTGAGAGGCTAATACATTGACCCTGAAACGAGCGTTAACAAGGATTTTGGATATTATGCTAATGAACCGGCTTCCGCTTTGCTGCCATCACGGGACAATTGATGAGAGGATGATTCATTGACCTGAAACGAGCGTTAACAAGGATTCAGGATATTATGCTAATGAACGGGCTTCCGCTTCGCCGTCTCCACGGGTCAGTTTCTGAGAGCATAATACATTGATCTGAAACGAGCGTTAACAAGGATTCAGGATATTATGCTAATGAACCGGCTTCCGCTCTGCTGCCATCACGGGACAATTGAGGAGAGGATGATCCATTGACCTGAAACGAGCGTCAACCAGGATTCAGGATATTCTGCTAATGAACCGGCTTCCGCTTCGCCGTCACCACGGTTCAATTTCTGAGAGGCTAATACATTGACCCTAAAACGAGCGTTAACAAGGATTCAGGATATTATGCTAATGAACCGGCTTCCGCTTCGCTGCCATCACGGGACAATTGATGAGAGGATGATTCATTGACCTGAAACAAGCGTTAAATAGGATTCTGAATTTTATTCTAATGAACCGGCTTCGGCTTCGCCGTCACCACGGTTCAGTTTCTGAGAGGCTAATACATTGACCCTGAAACGAGCGTTAACAAGAATTCAGGATATTATGCTAATGAACCGGCTTCTGCTTTGCTGCCATCACGGGACAATTGATGAGAGGATGATCCACTGACCTGAAACGAGCGTTAACAAGGAATCAGGATATTATGCTAATGAACGGGCTTCCGCTTCGCCGTCTCCACGGGTCAGTTTCTGAGAGCATAATACATTGATCTGAAACGAGCGTTAACAAGGATTCAGGATATTATGCTAATGAACCGGCTTCCGCTTTGCTGCCATCACGGGACAATTGATGAGAGGATGATCCATTGACCTGAAACGAGCGTTAACAATGATTCATGATATTCTGCTAATGAACCGGCTTCCGCTTCGCCGTCACCACGGTTCAGTTTCTGAGAGGCTAATACATTGACCCTAAAACGAGCGTTAACAAGGATTCCGGATATTATGCTAATGAACCGGCTTCCGCTTTGCTGCCATCACGGGACAATTGATGAGAGGATGATCCATTGACCTGAAACGAGCGTTAACAAGGATTAAGGGTTCAGGATATTATGCTAATGAACGGGCTTCCGCTTCGCCGTCACCACGGTTGAATTTCTCAAAGGCTAATACATTGACCCTGAAACGAGCGTTAACAAGGATTCAGGATATTATGCTAATGAACCGGCTTCCGCTCTGCTGCCATCACGGGACAATTGATGAAAGGATGATCCATTGACCTGAAACGAGCGTTAACAAGGATTAAGGATTCAGGATATTATGCTAATGAACCGGCTTCCGCTTCGCCGTCACCACGGTTCAGTTTCTGAGAGGCTAATACATTGACCCTAAAACGAGCGTTAACAAGGATTCAGGATATTATGCTAATGAACCGGCTTCCGCTTTGCTGCCATCACGGGACAATTGATGAAAGGATGATCCATTGACCTGAAACGAGCGTTAACAAGGATTCTGGATATTATGCTAATGAACCGGCTTCCGCTTCGCCGTCACCACGGTTCAGTTTCTGAGAGGCTAATACATTGACCCTGAAACGAGCGTTAACAAAAATTCAGGATATTAAGCTAATGAACGGGCTTCCGCTTCGCCGTCTCCACGGGTCAGTTTCTGAGAGCATAATACATTGATCTGAAACGAGCGTTAACAAGGATTCAGGATATTATGCTAATGAACCGGCTTCCGCTCTGCTGCCATCACGGGACAATTGAGGAGAGGATGATCCATTGACCTGAAACGAGCGTCAACCAGGATTCAGGATATTCTGCTAATGAACCGGCTTCCGCTTCGCCGTCACCACGGTTCAATTTCTGAGAGGCTAATACATTGACCCTGAAACGAGCGTTAACAAGAATTCAGGATATTATGCTAATGAACCGGCTTCCGATATGCTGCCATCACGGGACAATTCATGAGAGGATGATCCATTGACCTGAAACGGGCGTTAACAAGGATTCAGGATATTATGCTAATGAACCGGCTTCCGATATGCTGCCATCACGGGACAATTGATGAGAGGATGATTCATTGACCTGAAACGAGCGTTAACAAGGATTCAGGATATTATGCTAATGAACCGGCTTCCGATATGCTGCCATCACGGGACAATTTCTGAGAGGCTAATACATTGACCCTGAAACGAGCGTTAACAAGGATTCAGGATATTCTGCTAATGAACCGGCTTCCGCTTCGCCGTCACCACGGTTCAATTTCTGAGAGGCTAATACATTGACCCTGAAACGAGCGTTAACAAGAATTCAGGATATTATGCTAATGAACCGGCTTCCGATATGCTGCCATCACGGGACAATTCATGAGAGGATGATCCATTGACCTGAAACGGGCGTTAACAAGGATTCAGGATATTATGCTAATGAACCGGCTTCCGATATGCTGCCATCACGGGACAATTGATGAGAGGATGAGTAATTGACCTGATCCGAGGGTTAACAAGGATTCAGGATATTATGCTAATGAACCGGCTTCGCTTCGCCGACACCACGGTTCAGTTTCTGAGAGGTTAATAAATTGACCCTAAAACGAGCGTTAACAAGGATTCAGGATATTATGCTAATGAACCGGCTTCCGATATGCTGCCATCACGGGACAATTGATGAGAGGATGATTCATTGACCTGAAACGAGCGTTAACAAGGATTCAGGATATTATGCTAAAGAACAGGCTTCCGCTTCGCCGTCACCACGGTTCAGTTTCTGAGAGCATAATACATTGACCTGAAACGAGCGTTAACAAGGATTCAGGATATTATGCTAAAGAACGGGTTTCCGCTTCGCCGACACCACGGTTCAGTTTCTGAGAGGTTAATACATTGACCCTAAAACGAGCGTTAACAAGGATTCAGGATATTATGCTAATGAACCGGCTTCCGATATGCTGCCATCACGGGACAATTCATGAGAGGATGATCCGTTGACCTGAAACGGGCGTTAACAAGGATTCAGGATATTATGCTAATGAACCGGCTTCCGATATGCTGCCATCACGGGACAATTGATGAGAGGATGATTCATTGACCTGAAACGAGCGTTAACAAGGATTCAGGATATTATGCTAATGAACCGGCTTCCGATATGCTGCCATCACGGGACAATTTCTGAGAGGCTAATACATTGACCCTGAAACGAGCGTTAACAAGGATTCAGGATATTATGCTAATGAACCGCCTTCCGATATGCTGCCATCACGGGACAATTGATGAGAGGATGATTAATTGACCTGATCCGAGGGTTAACAAGGATTCAGGATATTATGCTAATGAACCGGCTTCGCTTCGCCGACACCACGGTTCAGTTTCTGAGAGGTTAATAAATTGACCCTAAAACGAGCGTTAACAAGGATTCAGGATATTATGCTAATGAACCGGCTTCCGATATGCTGCCATCACGGGACAGTTGATGAGAGGATGATTCATTGACCTGAAACGAGCGTTAACAAGGATTCAGGATATTATGCTAAAGAACAGGCTTCCGCTTCGCCGTCACCACGGTTCAGTTTCTGAGAGCATAATACATTGACCTGAAACGAGCGTTAACAAGGATTCAGGATATTATGCTAAAGAACGGGTTTCCGCTTCGCCGTCACCACGGTTGAATTTCTTAAAGGCTAATACATTGACCCAGAAACGAGCGTTAACAAGTGATTCAGGATATTATGCTAATGAACGGGCTTCCGCTTCGCCGTCTCCACGGGTCAGTTTCTGAGAGCATAATACATTGATCTGAAACGAGCGTTAACAAGGATTCAGGATATTATGCTAATGAACCGGCTTCCGCTCTGCTGCCATCACGGGACAATTGAGGAGAGGATGATTCATTGACCTGAAACGAGCGTTAACAAGGATTCAGGATATTATGCTAATGAACGGGCTTCCGCTTCGCCGTCTCCACGGGTCAGTTTCTGAGAGCATAATACATTGACCCTAAAACGAGCGTTAACAAGGATTCAGGATATTATGCTAATGAACCGGCTTCCGCTTCGCTGCCATCACGGGACAATTGATGAGAGGATGATCCATTGACCTGAAACGAGCGTTAACAAGGATTCAGGATATTATGCTAATGAACGGGCTTCCGCTTCGCCGTCTCCACGGGTCAGTTTCTGAGAGCATAATACATTGATCTGAAACGAGCGTTAACAAGGATTCAGGGAGCGTATTCATAGCCTTCGCTAATCTGGATTAACTTAATCCGAATCCTAATTCTCCATAATCGGTATTCATAAACTGTTAAAAATTTAAACCAGTTTAAGTGTAATCCAATTTAGCTTTTTTCCAGTGACTTAATCCGGAATCTATGAATACGGATCAAATCCGTATTCATAGTCTCCGAGTATCACGATCATAAATCCAAAAAGCTAATCTTGGGTACCACCAAGATTAAGTTGCAACAACTACATGCTTAAATGAAACAAAGCATGGTCATTTGTCATGTCTTCCCAAAAAATTAAAACATGAACAATTAGTATCGAATGCGTCTATCAATTAAAAGAGTTTTTACTCAATTACATATAATTATAACCTATAAAAAGGAAATGAATTCCTTAAATATATATGAAATACTAAAACCAACCTTATATTTACAAACAAATAAAAAGGTAATTTACAACTATGATGTTACCTATATCAAATATTAAGTTACAACTAATATACATAAATTAAGTTACAACTAATATACATAAATTAAGTTACAACTAATATACATAAATTAAGTTACAACTAATATACATAAATTAAGTTACAACTAATATACATAAATTAAGTTACAACTAATATACATAAGTTACAACAAATATGAAAGTACAAGCTGAATGAAGTTGCAAGTACTAACAAATTATAACTAATTGGAAATTAGAAGTGAAATGAAGTTGCAAGTGCTAAAAAGTTATTACTAATACGAAATAACAAGTAAAATGAAGCTACAACTAATATAAAGTTATAACTAATTGGAAATTAAAAGTGAAATGAAGCTAAAAGTACTAAAAAGTTGTAATTAATTTGAAATTACAAGTAAAATTAAGTTACAACTAATATAAAGTTATAACTAATACGAAATTACAAGTAAAATGAAGTTGCAAGTACTAAAAAATTATAACTAATACGAAATTACAAGTTGAAAGAAGCTACAAGTACTAATAAGTTATAACTAATACGAAATTACAAGTAAAATGAAGCTACGAGTACTAAAAAGTTATAACTAATTGGAAATTATAAGTGAATTGAAGCTACAAGTACTAAAAAGTTGTAATTAATTTGAAATTACAAGTAAAATTAAGTTACAACTAATATAAAACTAATTTGATAATGCAAATAAAATTAAGTTATAACTAATGTGAATTTAAAAGTAGTATGAAGTTATCGTTGTTACGGTTTGTTTACGTTTAACGCGTTTACTAGACGTCCCCCGCTCACTTTCAATGTACAAATGAGCTAATCCAGCTTTACATTTAATCCAATCCAAATCCTATTTACACTAATCGCGATTACTGGTGTGAATACCGATTTTAATCGCGGTTGATTTCGGATTAGGATCGGATCAAAAACCGGATTAAGTTAATCGGAAATTGTGAATGCCCTCCCAGGATATTATGCTAATGAACCGGCTTCCGCTTTGCTGCCATCACGGGACAATTGATGAGAGGATGATCCACTGAC